>CM045460.1:28703823-28976323 GCA_024666655.1 Dascyllus trimaculatus
TATCCATGACAGGCTCTTATCAGGGATTTGGAGCGGGACTTTGCAGAGTCATCTAGAATATTGGCTGTATCGTTTTTATCCCCGCTCAGAGAAACAGCAAGAGGCCAAGGTTGGGATATCACAAGTCACATGAATACAATCACACATTGGCGCACACACACACACACACACACACACACACACGCATTCCTGACATCCCCTGCTGGGATCGTTGGGTAGAAATACCCTGTCATATCAGAGTATGTAGACAGCGAGCTGACTGCAGTGGTTTTTGCCGTAGTCACAGCTAGCAGCACTCTCTGCAGATCTTAAGTCTTATTTGTTCCTTTCAAATTCGTTTAGAACCACCAGGTACACAGCAATGCTTTCTCTGTAAAGGCACGAGCCCTGTTTTTTTTCTGCGGAGGTTCATTTACATACATTGCTGCAGAGTCTGAAGAAAAATTTTGCATTTTGTGCTTTTTCAAAAGACCGTCAAAGAAAACTGAACAGGTTTAAATGCCATTTTCACAAGCGTTTCTGATATAAACAAACCTTAAAATTATTTAACCCTTCCCTGCAACAGCTGTTTATAGTTCATATCTACTTGAGTAAGTCTCTGATTAATTATTAACAACTTCTCATGCAAACATTACAGATCCGTGGTTAATGGCTTAAACTGAAAAAGACACATGCACTATCCACCAATCCCTTATGTTCAGTACTGCATCTGTATGAAAATATGCAATGCTTAATGCACATATGAAAGAAAAAACGGAAACATTCTATTTATTATACACTGCTATTCAGGGTGAAATAACATTTTAATTGTGATAGTTAAAAAAAAATTCGTAGTGAAGATTTTTAAATGACTTTAAATGACTTTTATGTACCCATTGTACACTCAGTAGTAATGAAAACAGAAGGATTGGGGTAGGGTGGGGTTACTGTTAATAAATATGAAAAGACAGTAGGACTTAGCATCTCTATTTTGTGATCTAGACAGTTGTGTCCTGCAGAAAAAGGTCAGTGAATTAGTTTTACAATAACGTTTTTGTTAAAAGACATGTTAATGAGTTATTAGTGTGAGCAGGTTTAGATTTTGTGTCTGGATTTTTATTTTTTTTTTTTGCAGTTACGCCACTCATTTATTTACATTGTGCCTTTAATGTGGAGAAAGCAACCACATTTAAGGCAACTGAATTAACTCACGTGCTCCACATCTCTAATTCAGGATATGTCCTCCACTAGGCTGTGTGTTAGACACAGAGAGGCTCCCATTCTTGAATTTGAGCTGAGTGCAGAGTGTTGTTTTCCACTGCAGCATGTTCACTCATCCCTGCAGGCTGTGTTTAAAAGCCATTATTCCATCTAACAGACCGGTCAGCAGGCCTTGGATGTGTTTAGTGATGTGTATTGTCTGGCTCTCTTATGACATTTGGAGTGCATAAATGGACAAAGTGTTCATACAGTGTTTTTTTGTCTCTGTACGGAACAGCAGAGGCAGTGATGGTGCAGAGTTGCAGCTGTGAACAGTTCATAATCAGGGCTATTGTAGGTTTATTCAAAGCGAGTTGGCCTGGTGTGAAAGGAAGTACACACTGCAAACTATGTACTATTTTGACAGTGGTACACTGTGTCCCTGTTTTGACAAGGTGACACAGATTGATTGTCATGTAGTGCACCAATATTAGCAGAGTATTTCTCCTGTGAGAAACCACTGATGATGCCTTTGGTGCTTTTTCACTATAACCTTATGGATTTTAACCAAGATGTGTAAAATACATTAACTCACAATGAAAACTCAAGTTACACTAGTTCTCAAATGTGTTTTAATTTAGATGTTGAGCCACCTAGAACACCTGCTAGGCGCTGGGCTGCTGAGTTGTTATAAGTAATAACCTGGCACTGCTCATAATGACAACCATATAATAACAACATCAGACAGGAATCTCACACTGCCATTATCTGATCTCATCAGGCCTATTGAGGCATATAATGACTCCTACTTTTGTGTGGTGATTGTTGAATACTGGCCACAGACAGAGCTGCTTTAATGTAATGAACTGGGGCAAAAAAGAGACCAGTATAAAACAAATCTCCCTGTACTCACATTGAAAATTTGGTCCAAAAGAATTGATGAGTCTCAAAAAGCTATTTCATTCCTATGTGCAGGGAGTCAGCAGTAAATTAGCTGGTGCGACTATAAAGAAAGACTCATTTATGCACCTTATGAAAACTTGTAAGAAAAAAAATAACTGAAGTGTCGTCTTGCAAGACAATATCTACTTCTCTTGATACATTCATGGTTGACGCCAGAGTTTACAGCTCTTACAGCTCAATTGTTTCCCCGCCTCCTACCCTTTTCATCGATCCAGAGCAGACATGCCAATGCATACGATGCCCATATATCAAGACTGAAACAATATTTGGTGTGATCATGAGAAAAAGCCATGTTGACCTCCTATAAGCACAAAGACATCAAGGCAGAATTAAAGGCTATTACTGAAACAGTGCCAGTTCCACAGAGCCTGGCGAAGGGCCATTGTTATGACACAACACAGTCCGATGGGACTTCATGGTTCTGTGTGTACTTCAGAGGAGTGAATGAGTTGTCATTTTTTGACGACCATCTGAATCGATCAGGCTATGCTTGTGACTTTTGCCATCAGCACTGACCAAGTAAAAACTCTCCTTGTAATTAGTGTCAGTCATCCTTTTTTCCACAAGGCTCATCCCAACTTAGTAAACTTACTTCCAGGTGTTTCACTTCCAAGTGGCCACTTTTCAGAGCCTGCTGGACACGTCCTGAGTTCTCACACTTCCAAATGTTGTCATTTTTAGATAATATTGCTATTTTGCCTTAAAATTCAACTCCCAAAATTGTGCAATTGGAAAGGAGATATTGCTTTGGATTAGATCAAGTATGTTTTACAAGACTCAGAGGAATGTTGTCTGCCCAAGGCCCGAATCTAAAGAGGTTTATTTGGTTGACTGGCCAACTTGAACAACTGCCACTTCATCCTCAACTTCCCACAGTGATCATTTTCTTGACTGATCTCTGCTGAAACTCTGATGCAGTCCAGTGGACAGAGCAGTGACAACAGGTGTTTGAGAGCATCCACAAAGGGATATGTCTAAATTTGCTTTTTTTTTTGTTTTGACTCCAGACTGTTCTCAATTCCTACACTAGTCACTGAGACGCTGAGCTGGAGGCTCCCAGGACAGAGCGTGATGATACTACATAAGTATCATTGCTTCACCAGTGAGAACCAAGCTGTGAAAATGGAAAATGAAGCCAACGTGGAAGTGCTAAAAAATGCCGCTTCTCAAACGGCTACTTGAGGCCGACTCCCAAAAGCGAGTCAATCCCCATTGCCCCTCATGTTAAAATGTCCAACTTTAGAGCATAAATAAACATATTTACAGCCTGTTACAAAACAAAATGGTGTGATTACTGTACAGGGACTAAATTCTAATATTAGGGACTCATCTGAATTGTATTGAGGCCTAAAATTAAGCATAATTATGGATGTGGCCACTTTGACAGGTAGTGCAGTCACAGGACAACCAACGGACTAGAGATATTTGCATGGCTGACCTCAGCTCCACTCACACTCTACCTCTTTGTTCATTTTTGGAACTGTGAGTTGGGAGGAATCAGGCAGTGTCAGGATGGTGATGACCTGAACTGCCACACTGAGCTCCAAACCATACTTCAGGAAACCTATGGTTTTATCCATCTTTATGTATAGTCTATGGTAACATCATATAAATGACAAAACACATCAGCAACATATGTTCCAAACCCCCTCAGATCTATTCTTTTCTTTGTAAATCCAAGCATTGTCTTGATATGTGTCATTTTAGGTCAATGTGCAACTTCCAAATGTTTAGCTGATGGACTTTGAAGGTGCTTTGATTGGTTCGTGCTTTCCGTCGATGGAGCCCGTGCACAGTGGGAAGTTCTAAATTCTCCAGATATCCCGTGCCATGACCGCCTACTGCGCTCAACACAGCTCATTAATAATCACTGACAAAGTGCTACGGCATAATTTGTAAGTAGCTGAGATGTCGCTTTCCTGTGTTCATATGAGCGACAACGCAACTGTCTTCGCAGACTGACTGACGTTGACCCACTGTAATATGAACTGAACTTCATGCACATCAATCGGCTTTCAGAGTCGGCATTGGTCCCTTCACACAGATGTGGAAAACTTGAATTGACACTTAGGCGTCATTAAAAGAGAGCAGTAATTGCAGTAGTTGCTGCCGAACATTGGAGGAGCTTCAATTTTTCCATGCTTTCCATCAACACAGTGGGAAGTCCTAAATTCTCCAGATATCCTGTGCTCAACACACCTCAGGAATAATCATCGACAACGTTCTACAATCCAATCTGTGAGTAGCTGCTATATCCTGTAGACATCTCCAAGGACAATGCAACCCTACAATGCATGAAAGGAACTACATGCGGATCCACAGTCTCCTTTTGAAGTCCGCATTTTTCTGCATGTATGCATGAACTGGCACTTAGGTGTTTTTAAAGGAGTTGTAATTGACATAGTTGCTGCCAGACTTTGGAGGCGTTTTAATTTATTCATGCCTTCCATCAATGGAGCCCAAACACGGAGTGAAGTCCTAAATTCTCCAGATATCCTGTGCTCAACACACCTCAGGATTAATCATCGACAACGTTCTACAATCCAATCTGTGAGTAGCTGCTATATCCTGTAGACATTGCCAAGGACAATGCAACCTCCTGAGGTGTGTTGAGCACAGGATATCTGGAGAATTTAGGACTTCACACCATGTTTGGGCTCCGTTGGTGGAAGGCATAAATAAATTAAAACGCCTCCAAAGTCTGGCAGCGACTACGTCAATTACAACTCCTTTAAAAACACCTAAGTGCCAGTTCATGCATACATGCAGAAAGATGCTTTGCAAACTGACGTAGACTTTTTGTATGTACAGAACTACATGTGGATCCGCAGTCTCCTTTTAAAGTCCGCATTTTTCTGCATGTAAGCATGAACTGGCACTTAGGCGTCATTAAAAGAGTTGTACTTCCATGAATGGAGCCCAAACATGGTGTGAAGTCCTGAATTCTCCAGATGTCCTGTGCTGTGTCCGCCCACTGCGATTCAGCTCTCAGCTGTGATTTCAGCAGACACCTACCAGCCAATCAGAGACCAGGATCAGCAGCTTAAGTCATACCAGTGCATAAAACGCTCACACATGTGCACACGCCCAGTTTTAACACATGCATATTTTCATCATTATCACACGGCCCAAACCCACATGCGAACTATTCAACATTTCCCAAGTATGTTTTGACAACTTCAAACCCGCAAACATGCTCACGGTTAAAGTGCGTCCTCTGGATCCACACACAGCTCTCTCTCTCCAATTTTGGTTTCCGGGCAGATCAGAAAGATGATTATTATGGGCTGGAGCAGTTTCCCACAGCAACAGATAAGGCCTCTGTTGAGAAAGACACACCCTGCACACACACATGTACAGAGGAAAGTAGAAGAAGGTTTGAGCCAGATTTTGTCGATACAATCACTTTCTTTTTCTTCATCAACCCCGTCAGCGTTCTTAAATTCAAATGAAAATCTTTAACCCATTAAAGTTTAGTTTAATGGGTTGAAGTTTCCCAGGTTTTGCTGAAACCTGGCAACCCCACGACTTTTAGGAACCTACATGAAGTCACTGCTCCAAACCGGCCAACAAATAGCTCCACTGCATCTCCTGCTACTCTCCCTACTCCTTGTGTTTCTTCAAGATGTAATTAAATTAATTAGCGTCGGAAAGAGCCGGCAGTTTTCACTCAACAAATACTACAACGTTTATGACATGAGACGTTAGAAATAAGTCAGTACCTCCAGGAAGCGCATTTGTTGCGATGAAATTGCGGGAGACGGTAAAAAATTACTAAAAAGTTGCATTTTTTTCTTTGTTTTGTATAATTCATTAAACATTTTAAAAGTTTAAACAGTTAATTTCACACGCGTGTTCACACACACACGCTCACAGCTCGTCACGTCTGTTAATGAATCTAACTGACCTTCATTGTTTCAGTGCTGCCACAGATCTGGATGCAACAGCTTCATCACGGTGGTTTGTCTGGTCTGTGGTCCGCTGGTTTCACCCATTCTCCTGATATGTTTACGGTAGAAAAGTGTTTGTCAGTGGATGGTTTTGGTTTGTGTTCCACCTCAATATTCCACGGGGTGAAAACAGTTTAGCTCCGCCTTGGTGAAGAACATCAGGGAATTGTTTTGCAGGTCTTTAGCAGTAATTTTAGTTGGTAAGTGAGAGATGTTACTGTGGCACATGTCTGCATCTTCAAACCATAAACGAGGAAGTGAATCCGGTGACGTACGTGCATTACTGGGGACTGCTGTGATTGGTGGAACTCACAGGAGGCGGGACAAGATTGCGGAACAGTCACGGTGATTGGACAAAATTGCAAGGTCGCACAGAATTAATGGAGATTGGTTGAATTAGCGTTAATTGTTGTGATCGCAGCATCGGGAATTCCTGGAGGGACTGATAAGTGGCTGCAGAGCATCACTGTGGCTCCACTGGACGCCTTCTTCTCTTCGATATCTACATGCTACCTCACATTACAGACAACAATAAGTTTGCTGTGTCTTAAGCTTTCACAAAGAGTCCTGAATATAGCGAGGATGGCTGCTTATTACATGTAATTATGGAGGGCGTGTTCACGTTTAATCAACCTGAACATAATGCACTTACATCTGCGTGCATGTGTTGTTGTGAAACCAGGGCTTTGGTGAAAGTATAGAGATATCACTGAAGCTGTAAGGACGGCAGCAAAATTGGAAAAGAGGTTTGTCTGTCTAAGAACAGCTCTGCAGCCTTAAGGCACAAAGCTGAGTGAGTTTTTGCCAGAACAAAGCTGTAAGGGTCAGTGCGGCCTTGACACCCGATTCAGACGCTACAAAGGGAGAGGATTTCCTCACCGTCTCATCACCCGTCTGCCTCTGTGATCTCAGATACATCTGACGATACTCCCATGACACACGACTCCCAGGAACCCGGTCATGGGCACCTGCTGCCGGACTGGGAGGAGCCACAGCTTCACTCAGCTGAACGCCTTTAGATTTTACCAGCCTGCTTTTCTGTTTCCAGTGTGGGAGGTCTTTCCTGGGCTTTCAGAGTACATGAAACTACCTTGGATCAGTTTCCCAGTTTCACATTTGTGATTTTGAGTTGGTTGCAGGGGTCCTTAAGTAGCAGTAAGATGTCTAGAAGAGATTACAGTCTTTGTAAACGAAACATGGAACCATTGAAGTTGGTTCCAGTAGTACCAGGAACCTATGAAATGTCTTTAAGGAGGGTGCAGTGGTCCTAAAGGAAGCCTGGAGTCTTCAAGCTGGTTCCAAAAGTCTTTCAAAAGCAACCAAGTGTCTATGAGGATGCTCGTATTGACCTTGAGGACTTCTGGTGTCTTGGAAACAATTGCATTGGTGTCTGGAGAATCACGAGGTCCCTGAGTAGGTTCAAGGGTTCCTTGAGAAGTAACCAGATGTTTCTGACAAGGTTTAAATGGTTCGTGGGGACACTGTGGAGGTCTCAGAAGAGATTACAGGGGTATCTGAGGATATATGTAGACCTTCATTGAGTTCCAGAGAACCTTGAATAGCTGTAAGCTGTTTTTGATTAGGCTGAACTGGTTCTTGAGAACATGCAGTAGGGCCTTAAGGGGTGTCTTTAACCCCTTTACACTCAATGGCTGGATGGGTTGTATTTTGAATCACCATTTAAAAGCATTAAGTCTCACATTAACAACAACAAGCCAAGTAGCTAAATCTTAAGAAAGATATTTTCCAGGTGACACGAGACTCTTTTTTCCAAACCAGTGACGTAAAAATTCCTGCTTGCTTAGTTTACCTTTCATTTTCATAATGGAAACAAGACCGAGAGTAGCATTGCTTTGAGCTAAATGCTAATTTCAGCATGCTAACACACTACACTGACATTTAGCAGGTATTATTCAGCCAGTTCACTGTCTTTGTGAAGCTTGTAAGCGCACATTGCATGTGATGCTAATTGGATTGCCATTAGTTTTGATCTCGTCATAGCACAAAAGAAACAATCGGGGAACGTCAGCAGGATTCATCCTCTGAGAACGACGCACACAGATGCTAACGGGCCATACAGACGTTTAGCATGTATCATTATCTAGCATATTAGCATGCTAATGTTTGGGAATGAGCACCATATCACATCTGAGGGTAATTGGAATGTCATTAGTTTTGATCTAGTCATAGCACAAAAGAAACAATCAGGGAATGTCAGCAGGATTCATCCTCTGAGAACGACGCACACTGATGCTAACATGCCATACAGATGTCAGTTCATTGCCTTTGTAAAGCATATTAGCATGCTAACATTTGCTGATTAGCACTTAGCCATATTACATCTGAGGGTAAGTGGAATGTCATGAGTTTTGGCCCTAATGGTGACACAAAAGAAACAGTCTGTGGATCATGAAGGTCAGCAGGATTCATCCTCTGAGAACGACGCACACAGATGCTAACGTGCCATACAGATGTTTAGCATGTGTCATTATTTAGCATAATAGCCTGCTAACACTTGCTAATTAGCACCACATCACATCTGAGGGTAAGTGGAATGTCATGAGTTTTGGCCCTAATGATGACACGAAAGAAACATTCTGTGGATCATGAAAGTCAGCAGGATTCATCCTCTGAGGACCCTGAATAATTGTACTCAATATCTAAGCAATCCATGCAGCAGCTGTTTAGATATATTAGTCTGGACCAAAGTGGTAGACGCCGCTCACGTGGATTAAGCTAAACATCAGATTATCACTTGATAACTGACCTCACTTTGCTAATAAACCCCACAGTTTTCCAAACAACTTGCTAAACTGTGATCTGTGATAACTTCTGTCAACACGTCTGGCTGTGTGTCTGGACTCCAGCCCTTATGACAGCGATAATCTAACAGTCAATAATAATCAGTTCATTGTTCGCCGTGGAGCCACATGCTGCATCATGAGACGTCTTCCACCCAAAGGCTTCCGAGTCGGTTCCTGCATCTGTTGATCTGTCCTCCCTCTTCCTCCTCCCTTCCTCCTCCTCCACCTTTGCTTCTGTCCTGAACTTACTCCTGATTTTATTTTCGTTCCGGGGATGTAGAACAGGAAAGTTCCCCCTCTCATCCTCCCTTTCCTTTATCTGCTGCGCTCTCTCCCTCCCTCTACCATCCTTCTATCGTTGCTTCATTCCTCGGCATCTCCACCTTAACGATCTAACCAAACTTATCTCCCTCCCTTTCTTGCTGCTCGCCTTTTCTCACCCTTCCTCCCCCATTTTTCCTCTCCCTCTCTCTCTCTCTCTTTTTTCCTCCTCAGACTCTCAGTGTCTCTCTCCCACATCGACAGCTACCGTCCAGACCGAGCTGTGCCGAGGATGTTTACTTCATGGTTTTATCGTACGGCGGCCTAATGACCCTTAATTGCTTCATTTGCTTAACGAGCTGGAGGCAGAACGACTCGACCCGGCCGGCCAGCGCCAGACCGGAGCAAAGATCTGACGGTGGCAGGGACAGGATCGGTAGAGACGAGGTTTTTAACTGGAGTTTTGATGGAAAAGAGGACTGAATGAATGTAGACAACTGTGGAAAAGGTTATGGAATGGATCATTACAGATGCACTTGATTAGAAAGAGGGTATAAATTTAGTTAGTTTTAGTTTTGTTGCATTCAAGGACTGGAAAAATGGTTTTGTAGATCTTACAAAGCATGTAAGTCAATAGCTGAAGGAGTAGAGTTCAGTAGAAACAGGTTTTCTTGGAGTTTTTTAGAAGGAACCACATCAACAAAAGACTAAGGGTGTGGAAATGGAACTTTCTTGGACTTTTTAAAAAGAAGCCGCAACAAAAGTGAAGAAGTTCCTGTCAGAAAGCAGCAGCAGCAGCAGAGAAGACAGCAGACTAAAGCGAACTCTTGACTCGAGGCCATGGAGCTCTTGGAGGTGTTTTACCGCCGGAAGCTCAGGAAGAAGCAGAAGAAGTCGGAGTTGGGCCGGTCGGACGGGGCGCTGTGTCGGGCGCCGTCGGAGGCCAGCGTCAACGGCCTGGCGACCGGACTCATCTCCAAAGTCCTCAGGTTCACCTCCAGGTAAAACAGGCCACACGAAATGTGTTCAGTCAGAGAGAAACGTTCAGGAAAAGAGGCCAGATTTAGGGTTTGTTCCAGGTCAAGAAAGCAAACTTGTGCACAAAGAGACCTTCTGTTGTTTGATTGAAGATTTGACAGGCGAATGGGAGTTACCACAACAACAGCACTGCTTTTATGGTCTAGAAACTTCACAACAACAATATTGGCGGCACAAGATTGTATTTTTTAGCAAAGAAAACTGTTTGAGATTTGAAAATTACATCAATGACTTGGACAAGACCTCAGTAACTTGGATGTGACGTTTTCAACTTGAACCCAACATTTAGGACTCTGATCTATTGACATTACAAGTAGGTCTTGTACATGACGTTCATGACTTGGACAAAACCTTTAAGACTCTGGCTTGACATTTGTAACTTGGACATGACATTTAACACTGATTTGAACAGAACATTTAAGACTTACATCTATGACTTGGACATGACCTTGATTACCTGCCATTTTGAACCTGACATTCAAGACTCTGACATAACCTTCATGTAGTACGGACGTGACGATCAAGTCTTGTAGATGACATTTGCGACTTTGACAAAGACTCTGACTTGGTGCTCGTGACTTGAACATGGCGTTTAGCATTCCAACATAAACTTTGGTAACTTGAACGTAACATTTGAGACTTGTGCATTACACCTACAACTTTGACGTAACCCTGGTTACCTTTGACTTTACGACTCGGATGCTTGGACACAACCCCAGTAACTCAGACGTGACTTCACTAACAACGACTGGATGTTTGCGACTTGAGCATGTCATTTAGGACTTGAGACTTGAACGTAACATTTTGGACCTGTGCCTTACATTTATGACTTGGACACAACCTTTGTGACTCCTTTTGACTTGGAAACTACATCAACGACTTGGACCTAACATTGGTTACTTAGACATGACCGCAATGACTTGATCATAAGTTCAGAGCAGGACTTGAAAATGGACATTAGGCGTAACCTTAATAACTTGGACATGACCTCAGTGACTTGGACCTGGCATTTAAGACTTGGACATAACCTGAGGGACCTACACACTTGACATTTAAAACTTGTAGCCAACCTCAAAGTCTTGGACGGAACCTTTATTGCTTAGACTTGACATGTAAGACTCGGACACGGCTTCAGTGATTTGAACTTGACGTTGACGCAACCTGCAAATGACCCTGGCGACCGTCATAAAACCTCTGTGAAGCAAACTCTGATCAAAAACACAAGTCAAAATAAGCCAAACTGCACTCGATCCAGTCCTCCCAGCGCCAGCGGAGAGAATATCTGTCCGAGTCCAACAGCGATGATAAAGTGTTGAGGTATTCCAGCCACGTCCTGTCATTACCCAGGTTCCTTTGGTTCAGAGACATGCAGGCTTTCATGTCTGTGTCTCCTACTTAGCCCGATAACATCACTTCCTGTTTATCTCTGAGCATAAATACTGAGCAGCGGGATATGTCAAATATGACGAGGATAACTGCCGCGTTACTCAACGTCTCTGTTATCACCGGCGGTTTGATAACACGTTCAGAATGCAATGATGTGATGTCATAAAGATTACCAATATAAACAAAGACACACGATTTTATCCCTGTAATGCTGCCATTTTTAACCTATTATTTACCTCGTTTTTGAGTGTTCACCATCAGAGATACAAAAAATACTGCATTAGATAAAGAAAAATAATAGTCAATGCAACTGTTGATCTTTCTGTTGGAATAGAGCTTGATGAACCTGCTACACAACAAACGTTTTGGCAGGAAAAGCACTGTTTGAAAGCAATTGCAGTTCCATTTAGCTGGAAAACTCTCTATATATTCTTATTTTTTACTGGTAAAAGCCAAAATCTGGATGCTTGACACCTTTAATAAGGTGATCCGGTAGTTCTACTATGTTGTGGGGGCGTATAGCTGCCATGTCCCCTTAGAGGGAAAGATCACTGCAAGTCAAGACAAAGTTGTTCTGAATGATCACCTTTATCCCGTAGTCTGATGCGTGTAGACTGAAGATAAAAGCCTGCCATTGATAACAAATTTCACAAGGGTTTTTCCTCTCCATCTGTTATCTACATGCTGACGATATCTTGATCCCCTTCACTACAGGAAAGCACAACAACAGTCTCCATGCAGCAAACCTACCACACTGAATATTCCAGGTTTTGCCAAAGGTTTTGGTTGCGCAACAGAGCTGCCCTGCTCAGTTTTTGCAGTAAATTATCCATTTTATTGACGGCACTCGCCTCCCTACATGCGAATGTTCCACCAAAAACAATTCCAACATCATTATTTTGAGTACGTGCTGCTCCTAACCCAACACAAGACGACTGCAGTTGGTTTCAAGAAACACAATCGCGCAAGAGGTTTAATTTCTCCTATAGCGGAATTGGAACTGTTGTCACCAGCTGACAACCCAGCTGAACACCAATGGGAGATTTTAGACTTTGTTCACCACCACCATCATCAAAACACCAAAAGATGGACTGTCTTTTGGAAGAGTGGTGTTACATCCCTCCAGTAGAGGTCTAGAGACTTAGGAAATCAATGCTAAGGAGCGTTGAAGGTGTTCTGGTAGCCCAACACCTTCCTAAGACACTTTGTGTTGTATGAATAGTTACCTCTGCCATGGAGGTTATGTTTTTGCCGGCATTGGTTTGTGACTTTGTTTGATTGTTTGTTTGCAAAATAACTCGAAAACTCATGGACAGATTTGGATGAAATTTTGAGGAAATGTGTGAAATGGGACAAGGAACAAATGATGATATTTTGGGACTGATCCGGATCACCGTCTGGATCCAGGAATGTTTTTTAATCTAAGTGTAACCAGGTGGACAATTAAATGAGGTTTACTCTAAAAGCCACCAGAGGGCACTCTTGTTTTTGGGGTAACCCCCTCTGACCACATGACATTTTGGGTCTCCACGCGACAGACAGCGACAATGACGGAGTTCTCTTTCCTTCCTGAGCGACATACGCACAGTTGGGCCGGCATTCTTATCTCCGGTTGTCTAAGAAGCTGGGAGGCTGTTAGGAGCTGCCGCGCTAGAGGCCGCGCCTGTTCATTAGGTCGGATGGGGTGAAGGCCGCATTGTCGGAGGGACATTTGAACTGTCTGTAATTACATTTGTATCTGTAACGTTCCATAGAAAATATGTGAATTGGGAGATTGTGTTGGGGGTGGACTGAAGCTCTTTGGCGGAGGTATGAGCTCTCTGAGGGCTTTTCTAGTTTTGTTTTGCTTCTATTTTACCGTTTTATTACTGTAAACATTAATGAAACTCAACAATTCCTGCAGATGTTTAAATTTGAAAGCGTTCCAGGAGAAGAAAGGGTTTTAATGGGAAACGTTGATGCAGAAAGCGTTGGGTTTAACATCAAAGTGGAACCACCTGATGTGGAAGTTTGCATTACACCGACACACCGTCACACACTAAGAGTTTATTCAGGGGCTTCTTTATGTGGACTGCTGGGTTCCTGATGCCGTTAGCATTGAAGGTAGCTGCAAAACTGCCTGAAAGTTGCGTCTGAACAAACAGTTTCTCGTTCGCAGGCCTCAGTTAGTCTGTTAATGAGGCTACAGTTGAAAGTGTTTATGGGGTTTGACAGGAAGGGAGATGCAGAGATAGGCTTGGCTTGAAGGTGAGTCAGACTTCTGTGGAATGAGACCATGAAGCTGGAAGTGTGTTAATATTTAATGGTGAAATGATCAGTTTTCCTGTTTCCAGCTCTGATGATAAACTCTGTCAAGTGGTCGATTCCCTGGAGGACTTTAAGACATCTGTGTGAATGAAGGTCTGTGCAGGATGAAAGAGGACAAACATGATATCGAAATAAAAACCATGACTGTGATGTGAGAGCTGAGTGTCGGGAAGCTTTCTGCAGAGGAATCCTCAGGCTTTTCCATATAAGAACCACAATAAGTGCATTGAGACTCCATAGGAACAAGAGTGACGTTATCAAGATGTTGCTTTCTTTTATCAAATAACCGTTTTGCACCTATTATTTTCTTGCAGATTAGTGTTTGAGGGAATGTTGACGTGCTAACAGCATTAGATTAGCATCTGGCTAGCTCAAAGTATATCGCTGAGCCTGACAAGTTTGTCCAAGTTTGTTGAACCGAGTCAAAAAACTGGGCCAGTTTAGGAAAAAATCAACACCCATGAGTTCAGATTCTCTCAGGCTGAGCCAAGTGTGTCTGTGTTTCATGGACCACCAATCAAACACTGTAAAATTGCCCCAAAATGCTGCATTTAATTGAATAATTAAGCCATGTGAAAGTGTTGTTGGGCCCCTACTGACCCAACAATCCCCAAGAAAGCCCAGGAACCTGCTGGTAGACCTAAAACAATCAATAAATCAGTCAACTGTGGTGTCAGTTTTTAAGAAATTTGCAAAAATTCAGGTTATAATATGGAGCAAACTTGGGGTTTACCTGCTTAGCCTGATTGTTTTGTGTAAACTTTGCCTAGCTAATGTCTCAAACTGTCTTTTTACCTAAAATAACCACATTTTAAGACATTTAGTCCTTCTAAATTCCAAGAAACCGCCCTGTGTAGCTCCTTTAGATGGGAAACGTGTCTTTTCTGGTGACGCTTTGGAACATATGTGGCATTTTTATGTGGTTAAGATCTAAAAACAGAAAAAAATCCCTTTATTTTTTAACAATCCAGTGGTTTGACTGATGCTAAAGTGTTGTTTGGGGTAATAAAAACAAACAGAGCCCGAACCCATTTCACCTCCTTCCTCTGCAGATGATCAATCTTTACCTGAGTTTGGCATCAGAATGTTAAAACATTAAATCCCTCTCTGTGTTTTAACCCCACAGACGCACTGAGCCGGCGTCTCGGCCTCATTCGTGGCACTCGACGAAGCTCGGTGATGGTCGGCCGGAGTTGGACCCGGCAGCGATGGAGACGATGGGCAGCGCCTGGCACCACGGTTACCACGCCAGGTCAGGAAGGCAAGAATAATCAATAATCAATTAGAACTCATTGTTATTGTTTGGATCAGTTGTTGAACTCACTGGTTTTTCAGATCGCCAACTTCACAGCCGAGTTTACAACCAGTAACAGGAAAAGCCCCTTTCAGACAAATGGGCAACTTGTTGATTTCCTTTCAAAATAAGAGTCGTTTTCTCCTATAGGTTACGTGAACCTGTTCGACCCCTAACGCTTTTATCTGAAAAGATATTTTGAAGTCTGGGTTTCGGGTTTACAGAGCACCGCTATCAGTCTAAAGGTCAAAGGTGACGTTTCCAGACAGTCGTATACAGTCTTGAGTCTTATCTCGGACCAACACACTCTAGTCTGTAATGACAAAACACGAGACGGACGAGCTTCTCTCATGTTTGCGAACCCTTTAAAATGAAGACTGCTTCCATTAGCGATGACGTGATGATGTTTTCCGAAGCATCTGAAGCCTGAGAGCTTTAAAAGTTCATTTTTATGCTTATTCACAACATTTACCAGAGTAAATTGAGTCCTAAAGTTTATTTGTTATAAACTGATCAAATATACTGGTTATTGAAAAAGTAAATGTTGAGTCTTGGTCATGCAAGTTCCTCCGTCTCATTATGGAGAATGGAGGCCTTTTGGAGAAAGTAAAGACATTTTTAGGCATTTCTTTTCAAACTTTTTTTTGGAAATTTATGACCTTTTTGAGCAAAATGCAAACAGTTTAGAATCTAGACTTTTGGAAGCATTAATTAAAAACATTTTACAGAGTCAGGATGTTTGTTAAAGTGAAGAACTTCATGAGGAAAGATGCATTTTTTGACAGTGAAGGTATTCAAAAAGTTAAAACCTTCTGAGATAGTAAGGAGAAAAAAAATTGAGATTTACGTTGAAATTTTCAGAAAGAAGAGAAAGAAACCTTTATTTGTTACGAATACATTTTTACAGCATTGTGAAATGTTGTTTTTGCGTATCCCAGTTGGGGTCAGAGCACAGGGTTAGTCAGGGTAAGGCGCCACTGGAAGGGTTCAGGCCTTGCTCAAGGGTCCAACAGTGACCACACTGGGGTTTGATCCTCTGACCTTCTGATCAGTAGCCCAGAGACTTAACCGTTGCTGGAGTTAGTGGATAATGTGAACCTTTTTTTGGAAATTGAAAATGAAAACATGTTTAGACTAGAAAAGCACTCATAGAGCTCATACCTCCACCAAGGAGCTTCAGTCCACCCCCAACACAATCTCCCAGTTCACATATTTAGTATAGAAAGTGACAAATACAGATGTAACAAGACGTCCCAATTTACAGCTCTCTGACAATAAATAAGCAGCAGGAGATTTCAGCAAGATCAAATAAGGCTGACCTTAAGGCCAAGTACGGTGTCGTTCCAAGTAGCCTAGAGTGGCTAAGTTAGCTAACCAACAGTATGGTAGCTTAGCTGCTGTACAAACCTAATATTAGGGCTGGTCTCCAATATAGGAATATCAGAATATTGTTTGGTTGTGGTGGTATTGGGATAATAATTTTGATATTCCAATAGTCCTGCGTGCCGCCGCCGAGCACCGCCAAGGCTCTGGAACGCCACCGTGGTTCTAGTACGTGGACGCAGAGTTTCAACTTTGGGTAGATAAAAATAAAAGCAGAAAAGCCCTCAGAGATCCAGACCTCCACCAAGCAGCTTCAGTCCACCCCAACACAATCTCCCAACGACAAAGTATCCTTAAAAAAAAGTTAATTGTCTTGTAATCGCTCTCACACCGTAGCACTGCTGTGGTTGAGCACAAGCGGCCGACGTCAACCATATATGTGCAATACACTTTCCTACCACAAGGCGGCACTGCAAGGCTTTCTAACACTCCTAATGTTAAAGAATCTTTTAAGAAAATCCTGGATCCAGACGGTGATCCGGATCAGTCCTAAAATGTCATCATTTGTTCCTTGAACCGTTTCACACATTTCCTGAACATTTCATCCAAATCTGTCCATGAGTTTTTGAGTTATTTTGAACACAAACAAACAAACAAACCATCGCCGGCAAAAACATAACCTAATAAGGATGCTTTTGGAAAGAGATGCGCTTTAATTTAAAAAAGGGACATTTTGGAAAATCAGTTACAAGAAGATGTGGACATTTGTTGAGAAGAAAACAAGGACAGGTTGTTGGGAGATGAGGCGTGAGGACATTCTACATAAGTCGTACCATAACTTGAGGGTGGCATTTCTTAACTTTAAGAATGAGGAAGCTTTTGGTGTTGTAGAAGTTGACATATCTCACGCTAAAAAGCATCATTTCCAGTCAGAATACCTGCAGTGGTTCACAAACTGGTGGGTAAATATGTGGTGTTTCGGTGCTGGTCAGGAGGACGGAGCTCTGACGTCTTTGCCCACAGAGAGTGAGACATTCCTGGGGTCCCTCCCCCTCACCTCTGGGTCTCCCATGGCAACACCCACCATCCGTCCCCCCACACACACACACACACCAACACACACATTTCTGACCGTCGTTTCTAGTTGGTAAAGAGTGCAAACGTCACATTTCTGCAGCCCGGTTGGATCAAAGACTCTAAAACACAGAGGCTGAAGGTTGAAATCAGCTGACCGGCTCCGAAACAAACCGGGTTCAGTTCTTGGTGACACAGGAACACAGACAGACGGACCCTGTCCTGGTTTCCACAGCAGCTAATTGCATTGTGTTCGCCTGAAGGACTTGGTGGGTCAAACTGTGACGTGGACACACATGCATGCACACACATTTACATTCCAGTCAGTCATTCAGACATCAGCAGCTCCACAGCCAGCAGTTGTAAAGACACTCGGCTCATTACGTCAAGGCTCTGGCACTTTTATTTGTCTGCCGTTGGAGTGAGAGCCTGAGTCACTTTAACATTAACGTCTTGTTGGTAGTCTGAAAAAGAGTGAACTGAAGATAAGATAAGACTAGATAAGATAAAGAAAAGCAAGAGGATGTAAGTCCAACGCATGGCTGAAAATAACCATGAGTGAGGTAATAAAGAAAACTGTAATATTGCAGCAGCTATAGTGCAAAAAAGCACTATTAATCATAAAAATACAGTAATCTCACATAATTAAAATAAATATTCTCACCTTCATTTTGCTTTTTTAATGCCTTATTAAATGAAGGATATTTAATGTGTAAAGACAATTAAATTACCTAAAATGTAGAAAATATTATAAATACAACCAATTCTTACGGGTTTTGCTGTGAAAATATCTGTAAATATAGAAATTATTTATGTAAAATTGCAGAACCAACACTTCTTTTTCTGGTAATTGTCACTATTTCTGACTATTTTTAGAAATATTTTTGCAGCATTAAACTTCAATTTAACAGTTTCATTTATTATAATAAATGAAAATATTTGTAAAATTTGCAAATGTAATTTTATGCCAAAAAATGTCAAATTCGTTTTAAAAAATCTATATTTTATTGTTATTAGCAGTTTTTATATTAGAAACGTTAATTTAAGGACTATTTTTGTATTTTTTTTAATGTTTTTCTGAATTTAAAAAATATAAAAGAAACAAAAATAAAATAAAGGTAGGACAGTTATACTGCTCATAATTTAAAAAAAATATTTGCACATGAAATTTTATGTGAAAGAATATTATAATTTATCGATCTGGTTATCTCCTGACTTTACATAAATAGTCAGAATTAAAATTTCAAGACTGTTTTCTGACTAAATGCTCGTAAAGCTAATTCCACAGCTTTGTGTTGTTGCATAGAAGCTAAGACCGAGAATAAGGTTAACATTAGCTGTTAACTGTTAGCATTTTAGCATTAGCTTTAGCCGTACTAAACCCTCCTATCTTTGCCTCTCAGTGCCTCGACCACCGATCTGTCCGGCGGTTTTGACTCCGGCGGCGGCTACCTGAGGAAGAGTCCGGACCAGTACAGCTCCAGAGGCAGCATGGAGAGTCTGGACCCTCCCCAGTCCTCCCAGCTCCACTCCGGAGCTCAGCACCAGCACCAGCTGGGCCACCACGGCCACAGCGGGTCCCACCAGACCTACTCGTCCTGCCACCAGCTGTCCTCCGCCAGGTCCGTAAAACAAACGCACCTCAAAAAGTTTCAAGCTAATCAGAGATGGTCGAGCAAAAATGATGGTTTGACCTTGTCGTTCGTCGTGTTCCAGGTCCTCCAACAGCATCGACCACCTTCACAGCAAGCGGGACTCAGCCTATTCGTCCTTCTCCACCAGCTCCAGCATCCCAGAGTACCTTGCTTCCACCCCTTCGTTCAGCCCGGAGCGCTCCTATTCGCTGGAGACCGTCCCTCAGAGAGGAGGAGGAAGTGGGGAGATGCAGCAGGCCGACATCCGTTACATCCGGACGGTTTACGACGCCCAGCAGGGCCTTTCTCAGGAGCAAGAACTCAGCTCCACCTCCGCCGCGATGCTACGCAACACCGACTCCAGAGGCGGAGCCAGGCCGGGGCTCAACCGAGACCTCCAAGGTGAAGTTTCTGTTTCAGTAGCAGTTTACATGTTTAGTAATTTTGATCTGATGACGTCATTGTGTTTCATTTTAGGTTCAGTGGGCGGAGTCTGTTACCGTGGCAGCAGCAGCGGCAGCAGCAGCAGTAGCGGCAGCAGCAGCGGTGGAGGCGCTCCGGCTTCCAACAGACACAGTGTTGGTCCAATATGGGGCCCAGCAGCCAGCCGGAGCTCCTACGAGAGCCTGAAGGGGGCGCCGGCTCCACCGAGGCGCAGCGACAGCTACGCCGCCACCAGGAACCACGAGAGACCAAACTCCTGGTCCAGTCTGGAGCAGGCCCGGTCACTACGGTCAGTAGGGTTTTCTCAAATCCAAGAGAATATTGATTCCAAAAATAGACCATGTGACGGTAATAATGATGATGACATGAAGACTGTCCTACCTCTCAGCCCAGCTTACGTTCTTCATACATCTTAATTAAGGCAAAGATCTTCTACTGAAGTTGTGTAGGGGAGGTGTTGTTCTTTAAAGTCAAGAAATTAACATACAATACGGTATGACATGAGTAGAAGATGGCAGTAGAATACCAGGTGTTGACTGCAAATGCCTACATCTGTTTCTGTGAAATATGTAAGCTAATCTGATTTAATCTAATCTATTTTCCTCAGGTCTCTGCAGAAAGGTTCCTGGCATCACTCCAGTGGCCCTGTAGCTTCAGGTACAGGTGTAGTTTAATTCTATTTTCATGATGTACCCAGGGTCTAACTACACCAGCAAGTTCTGTTCTACCAGTTAAATGCGTAGAAATAGGTCAATGAAATCCCTAAAATATATAACCAGAGAAGAAATAAGAAACTAGTTATGTATTGTGCATCTTATTTCTCACTAAGAGATGGTCTTCCTGATGATTTTCTGAACGTCATTTCTGTGGTTCTAGCTAAAGGCTCATACGGCACCGAGGGCCAGCTCCATACAGTGATAGAGAAAAGTCCGGAGAGCAGCCCCACCACAAAGCCTCGGCAGGGCGGAGGCTTTCCCCAGCCGCCCTCCCCTACCGGAGCCTCCTCTGTAAGCTCCCCTCCCCAGTCCAGCCGCCTCATTCTTCCCACCGGCGTGTACCCAGTGCCCCAGCCTGAACCACACTACGCACAGATGCCCAGCTCCAGCCCCGGTCCCTCGGGGGTTTACCCAGCTCTGGCCAAGGAGAGCAGCCGACAGCAGCAAGGACAAGGGCTGCAGGGCGTCGCAGGAAGGGATGAAGGAGCAGTGGATGGGCGAAGGGATGGAAGGACGTCTGCTTCAGAAAATGGATACCAAAATAGCACTTCTTCACCGCACCACCACTCCTCTTATTCAACGTCTGCCTCAATGCAACTCAGGACTCAAGCACATGAAGCAGACAGGTAAGGATTGCCAAACTGTCCACAAATACTTTTCATAGCAACTTCCTCTTGCAAAAATATGGCTAAATTTTAATGTTGTCAGACGCCTGGGATGCTAAGTCCTACACTGGTATGCTAACTCAATCTTTTACTTTCATTAGGCATCAGCATGAAGAGTCTAACTTTGGGCTACACAGACCACAAATAAAAGCTACCGGAGGGGTATCAGATGTCCAGACTGTGGCTCAAAGGCCTCAAAACCACCAAGGAGCTTACAATCAGAGCGAATCCTATATTCATACAAGCAAGGGACCCCACAGCCAAGTCTACCAGGACCAGAACCAGGATTTCCATATTCTGATGCAGTCAACCCCTGACCTCAGGCCCCTTTCGCCCTCTGACAGGAGCGACCCCTACTCACTTGGCCATTCCTGGGGAGATCGGAGCAGGTAGGAAGTTATCTGGGATCAGTGTCAGGTCAGGGTCCTTGTTCAACAGTCTAATTTCACGTTTCTGGCCAAAGCAACTTCCATGACAGCTGGTCAGTTCATCCAATGACTGGGTTTGCTATGTTTATCAAGCAAAGTCAGTTGATCCCTCCTGATCTCTCGCTTCTTGCGCCTTCTTTCCTCCTCCTCCTCCCTCCTTTTAGATCAATGGACCAGAGCAGCGTTCATTCAGAGCCAGTGACATCTCTCAGGCTCGCCCAGGGACAGGTGCACCCCAGCCACTTACCTGTTCACACCCAGTCTCCGCCCACCTCCGCCTCGCAGTCGTCACCCCGACACTTTAGCGACTCAGCAGCTCTGCAGTACCAGCAGTGGGACCATCGAGAGCAGGACAAAGACAGAGAACACCCGCTGACCCGCCTGGAGATCGCACTCGCCGAGGTGCAGCGATGCGCCACCCCCGACAGCGCCGTCTCCGGCAGTAGCCACGGCAACAGTAGCTTTAGCGACGGCACGCAAGGGCCCGCCCGCAGCCTTTCCGTTTTGGAGAAAGTCAGTCGTTTCGAGCGTCGGGAACATGCTGGGAAGCAGCGCAGCCACAGCACCAACAACCCACACAACAAAGCCACGCATCTGCGGGTAACTCTAACTTTAAATTTGTGATCAGCTTTTTTTGTTTTGGTGATAGAGTGTAGCAGAGTTGTGTGTTGGGTTATCAGAAAATAGGACACAAGTGCAGACAGGCTGTGGCAAAAAGACATTTGAAATAAACAAACCTTAACAGAGGATAGTGAGCAGACACAAAGTCCATACCGAAGGAAACTAATCCAGAGAAACTAAATTCTAAAGGGTGCAAAACATGAACCTGGGTGAAAACCAAATGGGCACAAAGCACACAAAGAACACGAGTAAGAAATCTGCCAGGTAACACAAGCAGGTTAACATGAGGTTTGCAAACAGGTGGTAAACAGACGGGAACTCTAGAAGACTAAATTAACCAACTGGCAAAGACAGAGGAAAAGACAAGACACAGGTAAAACTAATGAGGGCAATCAGAAAAGGAGGGAAAACAGGCAAAAGGAGGACGCAAAAACAAAAGCAGCACACTAGGAAAAAGGTTTTACTAAATAAAACAGGAATAAAAACTAGCCAAAACCTGAGCATGACCGTATCTGTCTGACTTACCAAGATTTTCTTCATCCCAAACTAAACCAACCTTCTAAAACACAGTCCTTGTCAGCTGTTTTACTGCTTCACTGCTTTATGTTTCCTGGTTTTTAATCAGATGACCGATAAAGGCCGCAGTAGCCCCTGTGGAGCAGAAGACCTCCGAAACATGCTGGAGAGAAGCACCAAGGGGACCAAAGCCCACAGGACGATGAGCTACAGAGGAGGCAGCAGCGAACACATGAAATACAGGTAGAAGTACTGTGTGATGCAACTGTAGATATAAATACACAGGTAACAACTTTTCTCCTTGGATAAAGGCGCTTACATTTCTATGTGCTGTTCAGGACTCCAGCAGATCCTAGTTCAGCCCTCCAGAGGAGCAGAAGCACCTTCCAACTGGATGGATCTAGGGAGGGAGAGAGCAGCAAGGACTTTCCCTGGAGACAGGAAATCCAAGAGATCTTGGTCCCCATGCAGGACACATCCTCCAACAGGTCAGAGTCCTTCAGCAAGTCAGAGTTCTCCAAAAGGTCAGGATTCCTTCAGTAGTTAAGGCCTACCCTCAAGGACTTGGAAGGTCAGAGTCCTTGTGGGTCCTTCAAGAGGTCAAAGTCCTATGGTAAATCAGAGTCCTTCGGCAGGTTAGAGTCCTTGAGGGTCCTTCAGGAGTTCAGAGTTCTTCAGCAGGTCAGAGTCCTACAATAGATGAGGGTCCTTCAGCAGGTCAGAGTCCTTGAGGGTCCTTCAGGAGGTCAGAGTCCTTCAGTAGGTCAGAGTACTTTAGCATGTCAGAGTCTTTCTGCAGGTAAGAGTCCTTGAGGGTCCTTCAAGAGGTCAGAGTCCTTTGGCAGGTCAGAAACCTTCAGTAGTTCAAAGTTCTCCAACAGGTTAGAGTCTTGCTGCAGGTAAGAGTCCTTCAAAAGGTCAGAATCTTTTACCAGTTCAAAGTTATCCAATAGTTCACAAGCCTTCAGGAGGTAAGGTCCTTCAGTGGGTCAGAGTTCTTCAGCAGCTCAGGGTTGGACGACATTATGCTGAGTCCTCCAAGAGGCCAGTTTTGTGATCCTAATGTTGGATACTTGTTTCTAATCAGATCTTACAGGGATTCCTTGAAAGATGCCCAGTCTCATGTCCTCCGGTCCACCTCCTTCAGGCGACGAGACCTCAGCTCCTCAGGCAGCCCCCCACCTCCTGCAGCTCCTCCTACTGTTCCGTCGACCACCAGCCATCAGCCTCCAGCTGTCCCTGTGAAGTACCACTCTCTGGAGAAAAAAGGCCCCAAAACAATGCCCAAACCACAGGGCATCATAGTCACGCCGCAGGCCCAACCGTCGGTCACTTCCCCTCACACCCCAAAGGAGAGGCATGTGGTCAGTCCCGATGTTCGAGGCGTGGACCCACCAGCCCTCCCCAGTGTCCCACCGGTTGGACCTCCTGCTGTGATGCGGATCTGTGGCCGCAAACGTCTGACGGCGGACCAAAAGAAGCGCTCATACTCGGAGCCAGAGAACATGAATGAAGTTGGGGTTTCAGATCCAGAGACTGCTGCCCTTTTCCGGCGTGGAGGAGGTAAGAAAAAGAAAGAACCTTCATAAGATATCCTCTACACCTCTATCCTGTCCTGACCACACTATTTACCATCTATTAGTATTACCGTCTACCTGGAAGACAATGAGCTTCAACAGAATGTCAGTATTGCAGTCAGTGTTTATCAGGTATAGTTTATCTGAAAAATATAGCCCCATCTAACCAAAGAATATGTCCCTTACCTCCCGGTCCACTAGAAACCAGTGTGGCAGACCGGCGGAAGATGTTTGAACTTGTCGCAAGTCGTGTTGGTGGCGGGGCTCCTCAGAACCCCACGTCAAGGCCCGACCTACGGCAAGTCCAGCAAGACGCCCTCGCCGAGTACGTGGAGAGGAAGCGAGGTGGGAAGAGAGACGAGGGAGGACAGAGGAGTGGATCGAGGCCTCGCAGTGCTTATATACAACCTGATAACGGCAACCATACAGGTGGGTGCAGGCGCAGTAAAGGATATGTGGATAAAAAAAAAGGACTGAGTGAGGGCTTATTAAGTTGGGTCAGTTGCTTTGTATCGGGTAAATCATTAAGTGAGAGGAACATTTAGATGAAAAAACATTCTTTTTGCCTTCGTTTTCAGCCTCCTCCTGTTACTCGGACACCCTCAGCCTCTCCTCAACATCCAGCATGCTCTCCCTCCAGGACTCCGGCCTGGATCGAAGCTTCTCCTCTGCGGAGAGGCGCGTCTCCTCCACCCTCCCTCCTGGAAGCGACCTTCGGAGCTTCCAGTCCAACTTTTTCTACCCAGGCAGGGTGACCACACCGAGGCTTCCAGTGCAACCACCGCCCAGGTAACCAGTAGCAGTGTGGCTTTAGGGAAGGGTATTGTCTATCATGGTCCCCTGAGGATGACGCCTGATGACATTGTTGGTCTCCTTACGTCCTGTTTTCTTCTCTCAGTTCCCCTTCTGGCTCCATATTTGAGCTCCAGACCCAGACCCAACAGGATTTCACCCGTGAACCAGGGATCAGCAGACAGAGTCAGTCTTCCAGCAGAGACCCAAGGCCGAGCCATGAACGGCAGGTCGCAGAGCCTCAGGTCAGCCTCGGACTGTCTAAGCAGCTCAACGGGGCTCTGCAGAGGGTAGGTTCAGCTCGGAGGTCCGGGAAATCAGCCTCTGCCGAAGATCTCCTGGAGCAAACCAAGGACCGACAAACTTCTCCTCAACACAGCCGCTCTCGTTCCTCCCCCACTGCAGAGAGAATGAACCAGGTAACACTGTACTCTAGGAACTCAAAAATGATTACTGCCAACCAAAATTATAGTATTTAGATTTTTTTTTGTTGAGTTAACGGTTGCCTGTTTTGCGTTAGCTATTTAGAAACGTCACCTTGAAATTAGATGATCGGAATATGGAATCACTTTGTAGTAGGAGATTCTCAGTCATCCAGGCCATTGTGATTCTATCAGTCTGGGTAAAAAGCAACTGCACTTCTGTTCCAGGGTTCTTTGAGACATTTCACCTCTCATCAAAGAGGTTTCTTAAGTTCTAACTGACTCGATTAGGGGTCTCAGAAATGTATAATCGCATGGCTAATGGTCTGTTAATCACCCGAGACTTACACGCCTCGAGGTCTGAATGGGTAGATTTCCCAAGAACAACGATGATAGTAAAGCTGCCAGGTTGGGAGTGACTCAAGATGTTTCTGGGGAAAAATCTCAGCATTGCGTTATAGGTGCTTGATAGTTGGTGTTGTTGACCCCCTCCTCTGTTTAGACATGGCTGTTTCTGTTTAAAGTAGATGGCTTCCTTTACTCCTCTCTCAAAAGATCATTCTTCTTTGTGCAGAATGTAAACAGTGCTGTCCTCAAAGCAGCGTCCCTTATCCTTCAGATGGAAGTAGACTGCTGAGTCTTGTTTTGGCTCTCCTCTGTTGAGCAATGCTCTTGTGTCCACAACTGAGAGGAGTAAAGGAAGCGATCTATGTTAAACAGAAACAGCCACCTCTTAACAGAGATGTGGTCTATGAAACCAATTACCAAGCAACACAAACACAGTGTTTAGATCTCTCCCTGGAGAGTTTCACCATCATTACCATCTTGAGTCAACCCTGACTTGGCAGCCTTGCAAACATTGTTGATATTGATGTTAATGAAATATGGTTAGAACCAGTCTAGTCCACCATTCTACGATGCCAGAGGTCCCAGCATGCCAAAGCCTTTGCTTGCTTGCGATGCACCCAAGGCCAGTGCCTATGTTTACAAGTGGTGGTCCTCAGGGAGGGAGGTCTATGCTGCGTTTCTACGGGACAAAGCCCACCTACCAGATACTTGCCGTCAACCTGCCCTTCAAGGTGTGGCTCCCTTAGGGGGGCCATCCTTTCTCTAATCCGGGTTAGGTAGCACCAGTCCAAGGCTTTACTGTCAGTGGTGTAAGTGGCATCTGAACTGTTAGTCTCGCCCCTCCCTTGGAAGGAATTTGTCTTGGGAGTCCCTACCAGGGGTCACTGGCACCTTCCACACAAACAAACCCCCCTACCACATTAAGGTGGCGATTCTCAGTGGGACTCACCTATAGTAAGAGAATGAGGGTGAGGGAGCCCAGAGTAGAGTCACCTCTTCTTCTTGTTAAAGGGGGACAACTAAGGTCGTCCAGGGTGCCTTGCATTCAGAATTTTTTGGGACTTATCCAACTGGTAGGTGTGGGGGTTGACCCAGAACATGCTGGAGAGATTATATAATCTCATCTGGTCTGGAATCACCTTAGTATTACCCCAGAAGGAGCAGGAAAATGATGGTAAGTAGAGGGATGTGTGGACTACCTTAGCTGCCATCCCGACCCAACTTTGGAGTTTAAGGATCATTTAACTTGGTGCACAAATGTTTACAGTATTTGGATGCCCATGAATAATGTAAAAATATATATTTATGGTCACATCTCCCAAACACTTTGATACTTCAGCAGTCATTTATTCTCTGTTTGTTAGCTTTGGTTATGTAAACTCTAGGACAGGAAGTGACAAACAGTAATAAAATAGAGAGTCTTGTTTATAGGTGTTGGTCTAGAGGGACAAACCACAGACCATGTTCAGACTGATTTCAAACCACATTGTTCATTCGAATTGGATCAGACTGGCGACCCAGTGGGTGTGCAAAAAAATAAATAAATACGAGAAAAGTAGCTCAACTTTGGCAGCGGCCTGAAATGCAAACCGCTAATGAAAGCATTATTTTGTAACGTTAACTGCATACTTTGGCCGTTTACATTATTAGTGTTGCGATAAATGATAATTCCAAGTTTTCCAGAGTTGCTCAATCCTGCCTCATATCGTTTTTACCCACAGAGCACCTGATTAACCTTCATCTGTTTCTCCACTTTGGTCCAAACTCAAAGACTCGCCCAGAAGTCCTCCACAGGCCACTTTGAATTTCCATTTGCTTGATGACATTTTGTCCTGAGTCACACAGGAAATACCCAGAATCCTCAGAGTTTCCTGTGAGGTGCCAGAGAGCCGGAGATGGTGGCTGGGCGCTGTCCGATGTGGACGATAGCAAAGATAACACGCGCACACATGTACATATGCGCATACATCGAACACGTACTCACCGGGTTTCGTAAAGGAGGGCAGCGCAGGGATGAACTTCTCTTTTATCAATCATCAGAGCAGCTCTTGTCACATAAACATCATTACAGTTCAGTCTGCTCACTTAGGTCTTGCTTTATACAGTAGATCTCAGTGCTGGGCGTCGACAGCCCTGCTTTTATTAAACATGATAAAGCCTGCAGCTCGGTGGAGGACCTGCAGGCCTTCGCTTTGATAAGGTCTGCGGTCAGACATGTGATGCGACAGTCTGGAGATACTCTTTAAATGAGACACAGAAACAGTCTTGATTTAAAAAAACAGGGATTTCCAAATGAGAAAACCCCTTAATCAGATAGAGATAAGGCCGCTGTGCTCACTGAGGTTTGTGGAAACAGAATAAACTGTAATAACAACTTGCAGTTACGGGATTGTGAGCTCTGGAAAGTGTTAGATCTGATATGTTTTTGAGGAATTTCAGCAGTTTTTTTTCCCACGCTGTTTGTTCAGTGAACCAGAAAAACACAAATAAGCATAAAAAAGATCAAGAGTTCTGCAGAATTTCAACTAAAAAAACAGAAGAATATAGACGTTTAACTGAATAAATCCCAGGAGCAGCCACCGCTACAGCTAGTAACTGTACAGTATCACAAGTTTAGATAATAAAAGGTTCAGTAATAAATGAATATGGAGGCATGCAGGTGTTAGATAACTGTAAATACAACTGTTGGGAGTGAAGAAGATTCTGGTTCTGGAGGAAAGGAACAGCACTCAATAAACCAAACAGGCAAAAGTATGCAGTGACCATGTGCGCATTATATTATGTCAAAAGTTATTTTACATATGTACAGTCAGGAAAAGGAAGAGTCCATTTGAATGTTGTAATCCTGGTTGTCAAAGCGCGGAATGATTCACAGTTTGAGAGTCCACTGTTTGATGGGAGGAAAAATAATAAACGGTACGTGGCTGTAGAAGTCGCTACCACACCAGTAGCAGTAGTTAGGTCAGCGTCTTAACCCCTTAACGCCGGTTGTCGCAAATTTACACTGTACCGCTGCAGCCGAGATAGCGTGTCCATTCCCCCAGTGCTGGTTTGTGCATATTCAATACATACCTAGGAACCTTTTGCAAGCACTGGTTTCTCTTAGGACCGGTTTGAATGATATTTGCGGCATCAATTAAAAAAAAATTACCATTAATGCCTGTTGCATCACACCTTTATATCTATTATATGTTTTATAGACAAATTAACAATCTCCACTTAATTTAACATCAACTTGAAATAAAAAACACATAAAATTATTGTTTTTATATAATTGTAAACAAATTCAGGCGTCAAGGGGTTAATGCACGGGGCAGAGATGAAAGGGTGGCATTGTAAATCGGAGATAGGATAGTTGGTGTTGCAGACCTCCTCCCCTGTTGATGGATGGTTTTTCCACTTTTACTTTTACTCTTAGGAGAGATTCAACAACTCAACCTCTAAGAACCATAGCCAAGTGGCCCATTGCGACTCGAATGACTCTGACGAGTGTTCGATCCCCGGCCCCTCCACATGTTGAAGTGCAATTCCTTGGGCAAGACAAGGAATTGCAACCCCAAGTTGCTTCCAATGCATGGCAGCCAGCTGTGTCGCCATTGGTGTGTGAATGGGTGAAGCGCTACCTTCAACACCAAGGTAGAAAAAGGCGCTATACAAGTGCAGACCTTTTACCATTTTACCACTCTGACGACTCCCATGACTGTCGTTACCATAGACATATATACGTAGACGCCGCATTGACTGCTGCTGCCGATTGGAGCAGACGTGCCCACGCGGCGGCCATCTTGGTACAGTGCCACTCGCCCCTACAGTGCATTACGTCTATAGAGGAATGACATGTCTGAACTATAAAAGTGATCATAAATCCATCAGTTGTCAACATATATTGTTTGTTACAAACGTCAGACATGGAGGACGGACAGGCAGACATAAATAGAACAAAAGCATCCAAGCATCCTGTGTCAAAGCTACATGTGTGACGTTTTTAACAAACCAAACCGTTTGGAAATCGGTCGAAAATTCAGTGAATAATTCTACTTTAAGATTGTGGAGTACCTCTTACCTCCATAGACTTACATTCACTCCCCCCTCTGCTAGCCCTGTACCAAGATGGCGGAGCTTTAGGCACATCCCTCCACAGTCAATGCGGCGTCTACATATATATGTCTATGGTCGTTACCACCATCGGAGTCCCACCTTTGGAGCACTAAGTTGATCACCTCTGGTCTTTGCAAACACCTCCACGGAGGTTAAATACCTGGGTTTCCCACCAGCGAGTCGGACTAGCCCAGTCTAGTCTGGACATGGTCTTCACAGACATTCTACTGAGTCCAGTTGCCTTCGATTGAATCACCCAAGAAGGTGTTAGACCAAAAAAACACCCATACAGTCATTCCTTAACGGATCATTTTGGTGTATTTCAGCTTCATTCCCATTGGTCCATCTAACGTGTCTCTAATAATTATGCCCTGATATATGCTGATTTACGACCTGCTTGTCCTTGTCTTCACCACAAACGGTGACTCCAGATGTGGACCCTCCAGTTATAGATCCTCATCTTGTGTTTCAGGACTTCCTACCGGGTGATGTGAGGATGTTCGGCGTCTTCATCTCTGAATCTGGACGCTGCGATCTGGCTGCTGACGGGTACGTCGCATCCAGCTCAGACTGTATGAACAAACATATCAGTATTGATTATTGGTAATCAAGGAGAGCGATTTGAAACTGATCTTGGCTGTAAAATTCAGACTAACACGAACTCCAACACAAAACTTCACTGAAATATTCATGCTTGTTTATGTTTACATGTTTAATTCCAAGACACTTTTAAAAAATGCATCCTCGAGTGCTGATTGGCTGTTAGTCGTGACACGTAACCAATCAGGTGGAGTCGTGGGCGGGACAATGTTAAAGATCATAGACGGCAGCATCAGAGCTAAATTACTGCGTTTTTAAATTAATGTAATCAGTATTTATGTTATAATTCATGTAATAATTCCATCTAGAATTGGTTAATAAGAATAATAAAGCCAATAAATGGGAAAATGCTGAATATTGGATGGGATAATTGGTCAACATCAGTCGTCCGTTATGTGTTTTTCTGTCATTTAATAAGTTTTACTAGCTACAAAAAGACAAATAAGACAATAATAACGTGGTTTAATCCTGAGAGTAAAGATCCATCCATCCAAGAAAATGAAAAAAATCAACTTTCTGTATTTAAACAAACAAAAAACAGTCCGTAGGGCTGAATAAAGCACCGTTTTTAGAAGAAAAACAATGAAAAAGCTAAAAAGTACAGGTTGAAAAAAGGTAAATAATTCCTGTTATGTACATTTGAGTCACTTCTTTTATGCTCTAGTTTGGTTAAAATGGAAAATCAAGGTCTGAAAGGTTTAAAAGGGTAAAAGAAAGCAAAAATAAATAAGCTAAATGTTTGTTGTGGAGCATCTTTTAGCCTTCAAAGCAGCATCAGTCCATCTTTACTAAACCTGTGAACCGGCTTTTTACAGTGTGGTGTCCAACAAAACTCTAACCACCAATGAAACAGTCAATAAAAGACTGAAGACGTCAGATAAGAGCGAGAATCTGAGGCTCGGCTCTGCTTCGTGTTTTCTCACAGATGTTTTCCGTCTGAACCTGATGGATTTAAACCCGTCTGAGCCGAATGTTTGTTTGCAGCTGGATTTAGTTCGTCGCTGGTTGCACTGTTTTGGTTCTCTTCCATAAAAGGCTGCTGACAGTCGGACTGCCTCTGCTTCAGGCTCTTTGCTATTTTAAAACCAGCTGTGGTCTAATGAGTCCACGGATCTGATGATGATGATGATGATGATGATGAGGATGATGATGATGATGCTGGTATCACAAGAACAGGAAGGATGGAGGGAAGAGAAGGAGAAAGATAGAGAGAGGAGGTGAAAGGAAAGGGAGGAAACAAGGGGAAAAGAGACGTCAGATTGAAAGATGACGAGAGAAAAAGGAGGAGAAGAGGTTAAAAGTTGGTTTAGAGAAGTTTATTTCTTTATTTCTGGTCTTCGGATGATCTGAAATGAAACTAAAGGCAGCTTTTACTACAGACTGTGTGGGAATAAAGCAGTGGAAGTCTGGAAGCCAGGGTGCTAGAAAAAATATGTTCAATAATGGAGAACAAAATGTTCAAACAGTGGAAAAATGGTAAATATCTGTAAAATATGGATATTTTTATCTGATTTAAATTAAGATTAAAATGAAATTAATACATTTTTTCATGTGGTTTTACTAGATATGTAAAATGACATTTAATTTTTTAAAAATATATATTTTTCAAACCTTAATGTGCACAATTTTATTTTTTTTAAAATACTGTCAAATATAAATATTTTTTGCTGATTTAAATATCCTAAAATATTGTCTAATTTTACAGTAAATCTATGAAAATGAATGAATTACTAGATATTATCTGTAATTTATTAAAACAAGGTAAATCTGTAAAATTACAATTTAAAAAAAATATTTGTCATTTTTAAAAATTCTTAATAAACATATTCTTCTTCAAATAATGTAAAATATCTGTACAATAATTATATTTTTGTGTATTTAAATACAGTAAACACAAGAACCAGTTATCATTTATTAAAAAAAAAAAATTCTTATATAGTTTTTGTTGTTGTTCCAGTCGACATGTAAATTAATTATTGTTTTGGTAATTTTACTATTTGTTGTCTTTAATTGACCAAAATATAAAATAACAATAGAAAAAATATTTTGTCAATTTTGTTGGTCCTTAATGTTTTTTAGCATTAAAGTTTTTTTTTAATTAAATTAAAAAATAAAAATTAACTAAATATTTAAATTTAAAAATTGAATCAAATTTAAATTAAATAAAATAAAATTAACATTTAATGTTTGGCATTAAAATATGTTAGAAACATCTATTTTTTTTTTACAGTGTGGAGGTCAAAGTTAAAATAGAGGTGAAGGAAAGAGGAAGTAGGAGAAGGGATGGAGCAAGGAAAGGAGGCAAAGGATTGGAGGGTTCAGAGGAAAAATGAAGGTCAGAAGAGGCTGAAGGACTCAAAGGAAACAAGGAGTTAAAGGAGGTTAAAGGAGTTAAAGGAAACAAGGAGTTAAAGGAGGTTAAAGAAGTTCAAGGAAACAAGGAGTTAAAGGAGTTAAAGGAGGTTAAAGGAGGTTAAAGGAAACAAGGAGTTAAAGGAGGTTAAAGGACTCAAAGGAAACAAGGAGTTAAAGGAGGTTAAAGGAAACAAGGAGTTAAAGGAGATTAAAGGAGCTCAAGGAAACAAGGAGTTAAAGGAGTTAAAGGAGCTCAAGGAAACAAGGAGTTAAAGGAGTTAAAGGAGCTCAAGGAAACAAGGAGTTAAAGGAGTTAAAGGAGTTAAGGAGTTAAAGGAGTTAAAGGAGTTAAAGGAGTTAAAGGAAACAAGGAGTTAAAGGAGGTTAAAGGAGGTTAAATGAGTTAAATGAGTTAAAGGAGTTAAAGGAAACAAGGAGTTAAAGGAGGTCAAATGAGTTCAAGGAAACAAGGAGTTAAAATATGTCAAAGGAGGTTTAAGGAAGTTGAAGAAGTTTAAGGAGTTAAAGGAGTTAAAGGAGGTTAAAGAAGGTTGAAGGAGTTCAAGGATACAAGGACGTTAAAGGAGTTAAAGGAGTTAAAGGAGGTTAAAGGGAGTTAAAGGAGTCTAAAGGAACTAAGGAAGGTTGAAGGAGTTCAAGGATACAAGGACGTTAAAGGAGTTAAAGGAGGTTAAAGGAGCTAAAGAAGGTTGAAGGAGTTCAAGGATACAAGGACGTTAAAGGAGTTAAAGGAGGTTAAAGGAGCTAAAGAAGGTTGAAGGAGTTCAAGGAGTTCAAGGAGTTAAAGGAGTTAAAGGAGTTTAAAGGGAGTTAAAGGAGTCTAAAGGAACTAAGGAAGGTTGAAGGAGTTCAAGGACACAAGGACGTTAAAGGAGTTCAAGGAGTTCAAGGAGCTAACGGAGGGAGGAGCTGAGGCGTTGTGAGGAAACTCCCTGGTAGGAGACGGAACATAAACAGACGACCAGCCTCGGCCTTCTGGGAGTCATGAAGCCAAAACTCTGAAGTATGTTTGGAGGTCGGAGGTCGGAGCAGGAATCCAGGGAGCGTTTCCAGGGATCTGAATATAACCAGGAACAAGGAGACGTCAACCAGATTACCGAGAGACACGACTGATCACGTCTGATGGAAACAGTCCAGACTAATCAAACTCCATCTATTTACACGTCATCAGCTCCATTCATTTGCTTCCTTCTCTGTGTCCATAAGCTGCCTTTGATCGTTAAATTACTGCAGACGTTTCTCTTCTTTCTACTTTGCATCCAGTAATAAAACCTAACCGTGTTTATTTTTCCCATCAGACCTGCAGACGTCCTCGTATCAGCAGCTCCTCCTCCGACATCCCAGGACTCTGTGAACGTCTTCCAGCCAGCAGGAGCTCCAGTCGGTGGGTAAAATCAAACTAAACCCTCCGACAGCATCAAACTCTTCAGTGTTTGATTGTTCCAGTCTGTAATCACGGTTATATTATCACGGCTAAATGTTTTCCTCCAGATAACGCTGAATTATCCCTCCGATCAGCTTGTTTTCACTCCCAACTCGCCACAAAAACTGTGAAAAATTAATGTTTTTTAACTGTAATTTCTTGAAGAAATTACAGATTCACCCTGTTTGTTAAAATACAGACAATAATAAATAAAATGACAGAAAAAATCTGCATTTTACAACATTTGACTGTCAAATTACACAATTTTTACTTTATTTAAATCCTTAAAATTGGTATTATTATTATTTTTATATTTACCATAATTAAAAGAAAAATATGGAAATTAAAGACTGAAAAATCATATTTTTATATATATATTTTTATTTTTATTTTACAGATTTTCCGGTTTTATTAAATTACAGATAATGTCCGGTAAAATCCCCGTAAAAAAAACTTGTCGACATCAAAAATCTGCATTTTTATAAATAATAATTCCTTCTTTTACAAGAATTGTTTGGCTGTAAAATTAACTAATTCTACTGTATTTAAATCAGTGGCTAATATAAATATTTTATCGATGTTTGTCTCTGTTCGGAAGAAAAATGATGTTTATTAAGGATTGAAAAAATTATATAAAATTAAAATAAAAATCTTTTATGGATAAAATCGAATAAAATCACAGAAAAAAAATATAATTTACAACATGACTGTAAAAACGGTTCTTTTACTTTTATTTATAATATTTTATTTTATCTGACCATTAAATTAAATTATTTTCACTGTATTTAAAACATTAAAAGATATTATTTTACAAATATTTGCCGTCATTTGACAGAAAAATTATTCATATCGAGGACTGGAGAAATATTAACTATTTTACAGATTTTTATTGTTTTGTTAAATTACTGATATTATCCAGTAAAATCACAGAAAAAATATTAATAATATTAATATAAAATATATAATACAATATATGATATAATATTAAAATATGAATTAATTTCCATGTTAACTGTAAAAATAAACAAACCATATCTGTAAATAATTATTATTAGTATTTTTACTAATTTATTATTGTTTTTCTATATTTATATCCTCCACATTACGTCCTCATTCTGCAGATATTTGTTGATTTTTTCACAATTTTTTTTCATTCTTACACTTTTTGGACCTTTTAGTGTTCTAATAGTTTTTTTTTAAATATATATAAATGTCAGCAAACCAAGCATTACACTTTTCATGTTACTTTAAAGCTTTTTTTATTTTTATTGTGTGCATTTGGTTTTATTTTGTTGGAATAATGGAATAAATGTTGATCAGGAAATGACTCACAGCTGTGTTTTAATCTAAACTGAACCAAGCAGACGAGACTTCAGTGACAAAGTGAAACTAAACTAAGTCTAGAAATAATCGTCGGACTCTGGAGACAATCTTCAGTCCACCTCCACCTTTCAAACCTCCTCATCAGCATCTTTTAAACTCTTCAAATTCAGACTCAGGCTGTGATAAACCTGCAGTATTTGATGCTGTAGGTCCACGTTGAAGCCCTCTGACCTTCTTCTGATTGCAGGTCCAGGTTCCTCCCAGACCCCCGTCACCCGTCGGGATCGTCAGAGGAGCAGCGACCGTCAGAGGGTCCACAGCGCCTCCACCCTGGCGGCCTCCGTCGGCCTGCCGTGCCCTTTATCCAACCCCGGAGCTCAGGACGGAGCCGAGTGGCCGGTCGGGGAGAGTCTGAGCCGAGCCAACCTGGACGCCATCAGCTTCCCGGAGATCCCAGGAGCCGACGGTCGGAGTCCGGCTGAGTCGAGACGCAGCCTGAGCGACGCCTCCATGTTGGAGGAAACTCCGAAGGACGTCCAAAGGAGCCGCGCTTTCAGCCTGGAGACGACCGGAGGGTTTCCTGCGGCGGATGTAGCTCCGCTGCTCGACAGGAGGAGCAGCGGAGGCTCTCCTCCATCCTCACACCCGTCCGTCCGGCAGCACCTGTCCTCGCTGAGAATCTCCGAGTCGAACCTCCGCAGCTCCGTCGACCTCCAGCAGCCGCCGGAGGCTACTACAGGCTTCCAACAGGAGGACTACGACGAGGTCTTCCTCCAGAATCCTCCTCAGATCAAAGAGACCAGCATCATCGAGGACTTCCCTCCTCCTCCTCCTCCTCCTCCTCCTCCTCCTCCTCTAGAGCTGGAGGAGCAAACATCTGGAAGGTTAGTTTCCAATCTCTGCTTATTTAACTCTAAACTGAAGTTGATTCTCTGACACGCGTCTCCTCTTCAGTCCGACTCCAGAGTTCCCGAACGCCTCCACCAGAAGCTCCTCTCTCCAGCTTGCCTCCTCCGTTTGTCCTCCGCCTCCTCTAAAACCACAACCCTCCTCCATCACCTCCATCACCACGTCCTGCGCCGTCGAGGAGAACCTGAACCTCGACTACCAGCCGCTGCCCAGGAGGGAGAAGACGCCGGAGGAGCTGAGGGTGGAGGCTCTCGCTCGGCAGCTGGTGGGTTTCTGGAGGCTTCCATAAAAGTCCTTTAGATGTGCTTTTTGCAGCATTGCAGGCGTCCAGGGAGGATTTTTCCAGTTTGAGGAGGTGAAAACGATGAATTTGAGGTTAATTTTGAACATCAAATTTGGGTTTTTGCCTCATTTGATGGCCAAAGATGAAAAACAATCTGCCAAACCCAACTTAACACTCAAACATTAAGCAGGTCTGTCCATCTTTGACACGTCTGGGTTGATAAAACCACCTTGTTTCAGGTAAATCTGACATCAGAACGTCTCATTTCACTGCGTTTAAACTCATGTTTGGTCTCACAGCTGCTGCAGTAACTGTTGTTCCATCTTCCATTCGATCATCTCTGAACTCCTCAAGCTTTTTATCATAACCTATGACTATTTAAGGTGGTATGTGTGGTATTTAGGGTCCTCTTTGATTGAAGACGTTCATAAAATCAAAGGGCAAGTGAAGGATTAGGATCTTATCTTCTTCTTTTGCAGTTTAACTGGTAAATAAAGACGTCACACGTGTCTCGATGGAGATAAGTGAAGAGAAAATGCCACCATGTTTGCGAAAAACGCGCTTATAAGTTGTGTTTTTCTAAAAGTTTAGGTATAATAAATGGTGTGTGTGATAGCTGCATGGTTTGTGAGCTACCAAACATGAGTCGGCTTTAATGAAGTAGGAGCAAAATACCAATTACTGCCATTTTCTGTTCAGTTTGACTTTAAAAATGACCCTAAAAATCCTTCCAAACCTGTTTTTTTCCACTTTGTAATGAAGCTTTTTCTTGTGATTGTGTCAAAATACACAACGACATTTGAGTGCACCGCCTAAAAAAACATCTGATTCAGTCATATTACGCACATTCACATGCACAGTTCCAGATGTTTGCATAATACCCAACATATGCATAAAAGAAAGTTAAGAAGGTTGCACAAATTGATCTGATATTAGCAAGCAAAGCCCCCGAAAGTAGAAAAAACTAGAAAAGCCCTCAGAGAGCTCAAACCTCCACCGAGAAGCTTCAGTCCACCCCCAACACAATCTCCCAATTCACATATTTTGTATGGAACGTTACAGATACTAATGTAATTACATACAGTTCAAATGTCCTACCCACAATGCGGCCTTCACCCCATCCGACCTAATGAACAGGCGCGGCCTCTAGCGCGGCAGCTCCTAACAGCCTCCCAGCTTCTTAGACAGCCGGAGATAAGAATGCCGGCCCAACCGTGCGCATGTCGCTCAGGAAGGAAAGAGAACTCCGCCACTGTCACTGTCTGTCGCATGGAGACCCAAAATGTCATGTGGTCAGAGGGGGTTACCCCAAAAACAAGAGCGCCCTCTGGTGGCTTTTAGAGTAAAAAGCATTTAATTGTCCACCTGGTTACACATAGATTAAATAAAATCCTGGATCCAGACGGTGATCCGGATCAGTCCCAGAAGTTCATCATTTGTTCTTTGTCCCATTTCACACATTTCCTGGAAATTTCATCCAAATCCATCCATGAGTTTTCGAGTTATTTTGAACACAAACAAACAAAGAAACAAACAAACCAATGCCGGCCATCACATGACCTCCTTGGTGGAGGTAACCACCCTCTACCTGGTACCCGATCATTCTTGTCATGTTTAGTCATTTTTCTTTATTTTCTTGTTTCCAGGTGTTGCAGGATCCTTCTCTGTCACCCCTCTTCGACACCTGGGGAGGAAAATCCACCGTGGACTTAATGGAGGAGATTTTTCCCAACAGCAAACTGATCAGCAAACCACAGCGCCGAGGCAGCGCTCGACTGGAGGACAGGTGAGTCGGACGTCACCTGTTAGAGCCTTTAAACTCACTGAGGCTCAGAGCTTTATTGTCAACGTCTGTGCCTCATTTCTTTCCCTTCAAACCTTTAAATCTAAAATTGTCTTGGTCCCCCTTATGTGGTCCAAAATGCTCTGAACCATTGGACCAGAGGACCTCTCAGGGTGTCCTATGGCAGTGGTTCTCAACTGGTGGGTCTGGACCCAAAAGTGGGTCGCGAAGCCATTTTTAGAGGGTCGCAGAAGCAAAAAGTGGTGGTATAAAGTCTTTTATTTTAAAGTACATGTTTCTTATGACACAGTTTGCTTTCAGTTGCAGGATATTTAGTGGTGGTGACACCAGTAGTTGCCCACTATTAACCTCTAGATTTGGTTCTGACAGCTTATTGGAGAAATTTATGCTAAAACGTCCCAAAAATATACGAAAATGTGCTCAGAATCTGTCAAAATGGGTCAAAATATGCCCAATAATACCAAAATGAGCAAAAAAAATAAGCCAAAATTTTCCTAAGTTGTATCAAAATGTGTTGAGACTACACCCACATAAACCCTAATCTGTTAACAGGAACAGCAAACTTCAACAATCTGGGTTTCGACTGTTATTAATAGAGACATAGTGGGTCCTGAGGCTGGACCAGTTGAGAACCACTATCCTATGGGGTCTGGAACCACTGGATCCTTTGGCTACTCTGTCTTGTGCAGTGGGGCCTCTGTCAGTCCAACTGGTTCCACTGCATCCTGTTGATGCTTGATCAGAATGGGCTGTAGGAAGTCTGGAGGTCACATCAACATGTTGGACCATTGTCATGTTCCTCCACATGTTCCTGATTGGTTGATGGTGTTGGACAGTGTCTAAGTCTGATCAACAGGGATGTTACAATCCAAGGTCTTCCATCAGAACACCACATAGTACCAGTACGATCCATGTTATTCAGGATGTTGGGGCTGATCGGTGTCCGTTAGATCCAGATTCTGAGGAAGGATAATGCAGTAAGCTTTATTGACAGGATTAGTTCTGTTGGAGCTATTTGTTATTTTTGTGATATTTTACAATAAGATACTTAGTTATTTATTTTTGTTGTTTTCCTTGATGAATGCATCTTTAGTTGATAGTGAGTGGTATGAGTATTTGTTAATGCTTTTATTTTGACACTTTGGCACACTGGGTGAATCTATATATATGGGCATGTAGACGTAGGTGAGGCAGGCACCTGGAGGGGTTCATGGTTTTTTACCAGGGCGAGACACAAAGGAAAGAGGTTTTTGTTCTGTTTGTTGCTACGCCAGTGGAATAAACCATCATCAAATGTAAGTTTTGCCTGGACAATGGATTCATTTCCCCTGCGTAAAATAGTTCCCTGGGTGCCAGAGTGACTGGTTTGATTTTGATTGTTAGACAAATAGTCACTACAAGTTCCTTAAGTTTCAAACGGCGTCTGGATCTTTGTTTCTCAGACTATCATCGGTAAACTGCAGTTTAAAGGCAGAAATGTTAGAACCTCTCTTGATGTATCTTCTACCTTATGAAAAAACACCATATGGACGCGTTAGCAAGATTTAAAAAGGGGTTCTAACCTGGTTTGTTTGGTCTACAGATGAATTAGTCGCTTAAAATCCCGCTGATCGCTGCAGTAGCTCATAAAGAACAGCAAAGATCAAGGAAGGTGAAGTGAATCCCAACACTGATCATCGCTGACTGCTGCTGTTTAAAGCTGGATTGAACTTCCTTTAAAGTGCTTCTTGTAGCTGCAGGATGAAGACCCTCTTTATTCAGCCTCCAGACCAGAGTCTCAGAGTTCGCACGGAGGCTGAGCTGAACGCTGGGGGGAATAGAGTTCCTGTAAACCGACATTTATCATCCTCCTGCCTCCTGCTCTTATCTGCTGCTGTCAGAGCAGATGGAGGAACTTCTGCCGTGGGTTTAGAGTCGCTGACGTCTTGGCTGTGTTTTGGTTTGCTGGGGAACACAATGCTCACGGAAAGAAGGCTTCCTCGCTCGCTGGAGACGCAGGAAGGTCGTGTTTTTCAACCTCTGGCCTCTGCGGCTTCTTCAGCAGCTGCTCTCTTCGTGGCGTTCGGCTCGTGTGCAGGTTGGACGCGGTTTTCTGCAGATGCTTTCGTTGGTGTCGCTGTTTTGACGTCCGTCTATGTGGACAAGTCGCTAAATCTAGCCGACTTTTTTTTTTTTTTTAGAAACTTTATTATTTGTCCTCAGGGGGCAATTCAATTTTCGCATATTGGTCCGTGTACGTCGCGGCCATTCGTTTTCGTATTTTGAGATTTCAAAATAAAAGCAAAAAATAAACCGTTTCCCTTTTTTCAGTGATAATACAAAATGAAAAACTGAAAACGGGCCCTAATCCATTATCCATTATCTGTTATCTGATTTAATTAGATGTGTTTGTAAATGGAAATTAAAATTAAAATACACCCGTGGAAAACTTATTTCTCTACTTCCTGTTGGTTTTGGCTCCGTGACCCGTCTGACTTCTGATGAGGAAGGATCTGGTATCTAAAGCTCCAGTGTTAGCTCACTGTTAGCAGACCTTGCTGTGTGCCGTGGCCTGATGAAGACCCACTGTGGGGTCCAAACGTTGCTTGGCTCACATTGTTCACTATTTCACAGTGGACTTTTCACCAGGTGGGGTTTATTTGTCCCTTTGGAGGGACCTTGTGGTGCCGCTAGCTCTGCCGCTAGCGCTAAATCGCTAGCGTTGGGCTGCTTTTCGGGACGTTTTTGGGGAGGTTTGGAGGTTTTCTGTTACTTTAGCTTTGCCAGAAAGCAAAGTAGGGATTTAGCGCTAGCTCCTCTTCAGAAGTCCATTGGGTCACGGAGCCAAAATCAACAGGAAATAGAGAAATAAGTTTTCCACAGGTGTGTTTTAATTTTAATTTCCATTTGCAAACACATCTAATTAAATCAGATAACAGATAATGGATAATGAATTAGGGCCGTTTTCCGTTTTTCATTTTGTATTATCACTGAAAAAAAGGGGAAACGGTTTATTTATGGCCTTGACGTACACGGACCCATATCCCAGTTGGAGTCAGAGTGCAGGGTCAGCCAGGTAGGGTTAAGGGACTTGCTCAGGGGCCGCAGTGGGGGCTCGATCCACTGACCCGCCCAACCCGTTGCGCCACCACTGCCCCAACCTTCGACTTCCTCCGCTACCTGCTATCCGAGCTGCTGACGCCAGACTCCAGCGATGAGGCAACACCAAGGCGAAACTATGATTCGTCATCAGACAGGAGAGACCAGACGAACCTGATCGACAGCCGAGGCAGGAAGCGGAGTCCGAACACAGACTGGATTCTGATCTGGAAACAGCCACAGATGTGAATCAGTGCACAGCCTGTCATGGTGCAGGAATCCATGTAATGTGGGTCGTTGGTTTTCTGACTTTCGCCTTTAAGGCAACACCTCCTCCTACCAGGAAACACACTCAAGTAAAGCTGCATTGAATCTGTGGACCTCCCTTGTCGCTCTATAACCTCAAAGCTGACATAGATGCCAACATAAAGCCAACACACTATGAGCTAATACATAGAGGTGTTGGTATTCTTCTAGTGGGACATTTTACTGCGTTGACAGATCTTTAACGGGAATCTGATGTAGTTACGTGAGCAAGACTTAGTGGTTTGATAGGAGCTACTGAAGAGTTTACCTTCAGACATCTCTTCCACTTTTCATACCTGCACCATCAGTTCTGAAAGACGTGACCCGGTATTTCAAATTAAAGCATTCCACATGTTTAGTTTTGTGTTATTGTGACGTGCAGCTGCGTGTGGTCCAGAAAATACCACCAGTCAACTTCTGGATTATCAGTTCTTTTGTCGATTTGAGCCAAAAGATGGAACTTTTGAGCGTCAAGGACTAAAACACAGGTGGGTTAAACAGTTGGAGAACACTGACATCTAGTGGCCAACTGGTGGAACACAGTGGATCCGAGCATCAGGATGAACTTTAGTTGTGTTTAAATAGATTTTTACGTCCCACTATGAAAGGTTTCTAGTCTTTAATTTGCGTTTTGTTGCTTTAGTGCTGATTTTCCTTCTTCTTTTAAATGTTTCTGACAAGATTTTAAAACCTACTGTGCAATAAAGACGTCAAACACGACATAATAATCCACAATTATTGGCATGAAACCCAGTAAAAGACACAGTTAGAAATAAATCAAGATGGAAAAGCTGGTATAAACTGCATAACTTGTTTCCAGAGTGGTCCGTCTTTACTTTCTGCTTGGTTTTCATTCTTATCTGTTCGTCACTACTTTCTTTTGTGCTCCATCCTTTGAATCAATTTACTGAAAAACTGTTTACTTCTGCTTGTAAACGTGAACATTTAAACAGACAGAGAAGGATTTCTTGATGAAAATTCACTCCAGATGTTGCGTCTTCCCTTCGTAGGATCCAAGATGGCGTCTGCGATTCTTCTCAGAGCTCTGATCGAGGGAAGGAAACCGATCTGGACGAGGAAGAGAAGGACATCGACACCAGAAAGGTAGAAAACACATTACTGAGTATCTTATTTACATATATATTAAGGTAATTTTATTCATTAGTACTGGTCTAATAGCTTTTATTACTAGAAACATAAAAGTTTAAAGTTGTTTTTAATATAAACAACAAATAAAATTCTTAATTCCTCCCCTACAAGAGAAAACAATCTTGAAATTGCCCCCATATTATATATATTATATATCAGTAAATCAGCCTTTAATTTACATTTTAGGACAATATTTCATCTTTTGTCTTCACCCATCTGTGTTCTGATGCACCAAAAAGCTCCATCAGTCGCAGGTGAAACTCCAGCTCACTGCTGCTTCTCCTCCCGTCCACCAGGTGGAGCTGTGCGAGGCCCTGAGGAGCAGCGTTGCGGCGCTGCAGCAGGAGAAGGAGGCGCTGAGCGACGAGCAGCGGCGCCACCGAGTCCTGGAGGCGAACGTCGAGACGCTGGTGCAGGAGAAGCTGAAAACCAACGAGAGGGACAAGTACAGCATGTTCATCGGTACGACGGCGTGAAGCTACGATGCAGCCTGACGAGTTTGTTTTTTAAAGCTGCATTCTTTCCAACAGCCAGCAGGGGGCGACTCCTCAGAGGCCAGATTATATAGAAGTCTATGAGAAAATGAGCCGACCTCTCACTTCATTTAATACGTCAGGAAGCATTTTCTTAATAAGTTTATGGTCTCAATCTTTAGTTTTAGGACTTTTTGACAACAGTAGAGTGTACATCTTTTAAATTATGGTCCCATTTAGAGGAAAATAAGCGAGAAAGCCGAGTACGTTTTAGTCAAATCCACCAAGTTCCACCAACATGAGCCATCTCAGGACACAGTAAAGTGAAAACCTTATGGTATTATAGAGACAACAAGTCTTTATTCCCTCTGAAGCAGCACATGGTGACGATAAACGATGCCACTGGGAGGAACTTTGATGACCAGAAATGCATAACCCTTATAAAACTTTGCAGACAAGCATTTACAACATAGAAACAAGATTCCAAAGAACTCAAAAGCACCAGACGGGACTCTCAACGTGACTGAAAAACGAACAAAAACTAAACTGTACGAGGCGGCTAGAGTAAAAAAAACATTACACAAACCAGAAAAAACCCCAAACAAGACTAGACGTGACAAAAAAATGGCCGCTAAAAGTGCTAACAAAGGCGTAACTGACACAAGATTCAAGCAGGACTGCAAAAGACCAATGAAACCCCAACTAGATCCAACAACATACACTGTAAAAAATGTCTGTCTAAACAAAAACACAAGAATATAGTGGTTTGAAGTCTTAGCTAGGCTCTACAAAGTGCTTTAGCGTCGTCATTCACCGATGCCATTGGGAGAAACTTGGGTTGTTAGCGGATTAGCTCCACCACCTCTTCCATGGCTACCGGGCTCATGGCGTTGCGCCTGCAGTGCTTCAGAGGCTTTTGGCGTTGACCTGGTTGCTGTGTCTTGCAGGAGACCTGGAGAAGATCGTGAACCTGCTGCTGTCGCTGTGCAGCCGGATGTCGAGGATCGACAGGGGTCTGTTGGCTCTGCAGAGAGACGAGCTGACGGTGGAGGATGCAGCCGAGGAGAAGGTAGACTCACCTGTACGACACCTGCAGTCAATGCAAAGACTTTAGATGCCAAACAAAGCAAAGAAAACAGAACATTTCGGCTCAAATCAACATATGCAGAAAACTCAGAGTCCGACAATATAAGGCTGTAATGTCGTCATATAAATGAGTTCACATTACGCCTCTATGCAGAAATGTCCAGACCAATATATGACATGAAAGGGTCCCACGTTTTGGGAAACACATGATCTCTGCTGTGTGACTTGCTGGTTAAATAGTCCAAGGACACACATTCAAGAACCGTCCGATGCCACTGGGATTTAGACGGCGCTTTGTCCGTAATCCCCTTCAGAACAAAACATTTCGAGTTGCCTTTCATGTTTCCCAGTCATAGTGACATCTGTTATTCCAAGCAACATGCAGCAAGAGAAACTGAGAATATTTTATCCAGTTCACATTTTATGACACACCAGAAGTGTTGTATTTTTCTCCAGATGTTGCCCCAATCCTCGTCATTTATTTTAATCCCTTCTCCCATAGCCCTCTTAAATAAATGGTGCTGACATATTCTTTTAGTAAAGTGTAAGAGGACTTTATAGAGGTCTTAAACTTGGGTGAAAATAACTGTTTTTCAAAGTCAGAGACAGATTGATCTGAAAGTAAAGATGTTTTCCTCCAAACATAGTCTCTCACTTTTAAATAGCGGGAAAAATCCTGTCTTTGATTTCATATTTATCAACTGTTTGATCAAAGGACAACACAGAGGGCTCATCCATTGAGTCTGAAAGAACAGAAATCCCTTTAGTTGCCCAAACCTGAAATCCGGAATCCGTCGTTCCAGGTGGAAAAAAGAGGGTTATCACACAGAGGTCAGTTGAGAACGACCCTCAAGTTTTTGAACAGTTTGCCTTAACAGTGAAAACTGAACTGCAACACAATTTCAGGCCTTTAAGTTTCAGGAAAAACTAGTTTAATATGTTTTTTAAGCTGCTTGTCAGGTAGTTTGTTCCAAGCATTCTGGAGAACTTGGCACTGAGGATTTAGCTGGTCTTCTTGTTGTTTCCATGATGCAAAGAGTAAGGCTTTGTGGGGCTGAACGATCTGCTGCAGGACTCCTTGATCTTCTTTTAGCTAATGTTGTCTCTTTATAACTCTGGCTGCAGAACGAGGTTTGAACCAGCTGGATGCTTTCTTAATGCCGCTGCATGAATCGAAACATCTAAAGTGCCTCAAATATTTGCACGGGACTACTTTTATATCAGGATATGAGAGCTCAGGGCCGTTTTAGGAGGTTAATTCAGGCGTCTGTTGAGCACGAAGGACCTCACAGGGAAAGAATGAGCTCAGATCGATGAAGAGTTAACCTGTGATCTGGAGTCTGTTAATGTTCACTGCTTCTCTGTCTGTACTGATCTCACTGTGACATAATAAAGCCTCAGCGTGAACTCACTGATCAAATATTAACTTCCTCTTTAACTTACTTGCTGCTCTGGACTCTAATGATCCGACCACATGTTAAATGAGCCATACAATATTAATATCTGATAATAATCATTGTTTTACATACAGATGGTGGTTATGTCTGAATACTCAAGGAAGTTTCATCAGGAACATTTAACAAAACCTATTTTCCCTACTTGTCTGCTGCCTACAGCCACTAGAGGGAGCTGAAGTCGCCTTAATCTGTTTATTAAGTCTCATAAATAAGTTGAAGAAACAACTGAGGGTCCAGATGTGGCACCAATTTTAAACCAGACATGCAGAATCAAGTTTTACATCATCTTGTGTTCTCTGCTGCTGCTGTTTGGAAGGAAGTGATGTAACAGGTTGCCATGGCAACAGCTCGAACCAGGCAGCACAAAGGAAGCAGCTGTTATTGGCACTAATGGGTGTAATTACAGGATTTAAAGAAGCTTTCTGGTGTCGGGTTTCAGGGTTATGGTGTCAAAACGACCATTAGGAAGGATTTACTGGCGGAAGGGTTTCAGAGGCTAATAGCTAACAATGCTAATGATCCCTGTAGCGTCTTAGAGCCGTAACACTGCTGGAGAAAAACATGGTAAATTCATCTTCATCAGTCAAATCACCATCCCTGACTTGCCTGGAAATTATATAGCATAAACTATGGATGCTTAGAAAGACATCTATTTTCATCGAGTTTTTTCTCACATTGAATCTTGAGGCTGTTTAAACAACAACATCTCAGGAACTATTAAAGATTAAAACCTGAATTTTCCACTGTTATTTCTCATCATGGCCTCAAATGATCATTTTGTCTTCCTCCTCTTCAGGAAAACCTCCTTCACAAACGCTCTCTGCTGCTTCGCCAAACCGAAGACGCCCGCGAGCTGAAGGAGAACCTGGACCGGCGGCAGCGCGTGGTCCAGTCCATCCTGTCCGGCTACCTCACCGACCCGCAGCTCCAGGACTACCGCCGCTTCGTCAGCGCCAAACCCTCGCTCCTGATTCGCCAGCGCCACCTGGACGACCTCATCCGGCAGGGGGAGGAGCAGCTGGCGCGACTGGCCGAGACGCTGCCGCCGGAGCTGGCCGAGGCTCACGGCTGGTCGGCGGCGTTCTCCGGCCTGACGCCGTGCTCCTCCTCCCCGTTCCCGTCGCTTCTGCCGCCTCCTCTGATCCCAGGCCCCGCCCACCCGGTCAGAACCACCACTGTGACGTCGCTGTGATGTCACGGACAGGAAGTGACGAAGAGACTCCTAAAGACTAAAGCGATGCTCTGAAGTGAGGCAGTTTTACATGAAGGACGGACGCTGCTCACACTGAACTACTATGCAGACTTCACACATGAAGAAGAAAAAGCCTTTAAAGCGCTTCGTTCTGTTCACACCTGTTAGACGTCTGATCACCTGAACACCAGCAACCTGCTCCAAGTGGACTAAAACCAACTGCTGCCAACTAACTACTAACTACCCTCTGCTCTGAAATGTGATCTTAAAGGCCGCCTGGCGTTTTCAGGTTGGAGGTTTCCCAAGAAAGCTGGACAAACCCAGCGTGGCGCGTAACTTCCTGCATCTTTGCAACGTTTTGTGTTTTCAATCCCCCAAAACTCCCAAACACGCTGGAGCTGTCCTTTTAACAACCCTGAATGGTGCTTTCAGGAACCTTCTTCCAGCAGGTGATCTCCCAAAGAGAAAACACCATCATCTGCAAAAAAAAAAAAAAGCATCAGAAGACCTGCTCACTTCTCGCACATGTACAGGAAACTTATAAATTAACACCAAATTTGGAGGTTTCACTGCAAAAACATAAAAAGCACAGAGTACTGTAACACAACTACTGCCTAACGCCTGCAGCTTGTAGCACTTTGTAGCAGCCCGACTACTGTTTGCAGCAGAAATTACACTGAACGATGAACGAAAAAAGGTTTTCCACCTCTTTAAAAGACTCCTGTGATGAAAAGTTTCCAAAGATGAAGTGTTTGCAGATATCATCTTGGTTTAATTTAAAATTTGAGCCACAAATATTCATTTTTTTCTGCATTTTACTGCAACAACTACCCAACACCTGAATAATATCTCAGTCTGGTTTAGCTATTTGGTCAAAAATGATAATTAAAGACAAATAATAAAAGAAAAACCCAAAGATATTTAATTTAGAACCACATGAGACACTGAAAAAAGCACATTTGAGAGGCTGGAATTTGTATTTTTGCTGGTAAAGGGTTTTAGCGCATCGATTTTTTCCCATATTCCAGGAAATCTACAGCCTTCACTTAGCAAAATGCTAAGTTGCGATCAAACAAACATCTCCTTGAAGTTCATTTCTCTTTAAACGAAACCGAAATGAAGCCTGTGACACTGTGAGAAACGCAGCACTGCTTTCACAAAACTGCAAAAACTCATTTAATCCCACCGGTAAAATCACTCGGTCGGCTCTGCCTGCCGCTCCTTACTTACTCTTTTTTTAAAAACCGACAGAAGACGAAAACAAAACCTCATTTTTAAAGAGGTGCTGCAGTTATTGTACGTTTTAGACGACTGATGAGCTTCAGCAACAGGTTTTTTAATGTCGAAATTGACGCAACAGCAGCGACACTATCCTGACTTTTCCTGCATTTCCCATAATGCAACTTGCCGGGGTCATTTATCTGCGGCTGATGAACAGCTGTGTATAAAAACAAGGCCTCAAAAAGCTCCTCCAGAACAAGTTATATGACGTTTAGTAGCATTAATTTAAACTGAGCATCTCTGGAATTGGTTAAGCGCCCCTTTAATCTTATTTAAAACACCCTCATGGTTTGATAATTGCTGGAAATATTTTGTAAAAACGATAAATGTTGGAAACAAATGCAAAACCTGTGAGAAAAATGTCAACATTACAACTTTAAAATGGTGGTAAGATGGTAGAACGCCTTCCTTCTTCTATCATTTCTTATTATGACAACACTTTATTTATTTTCTCGACATGTTTACCTTTATTCGACATCACACTCTTGTCCTCTCTGGGCTTCCGTAGTTTTCCAGGAAACCCTTCATTTGGATTCCCCATCTGGTTTCCCTTCAGTTCGGCTCTACAGGGTCAGTATTTATTTGCTAACGAACAGACCAGAGGACGATTCTTACCTGCTTTTGTTCCCGACTCTTTCACCCTTCGCCCACGTGTTTAGTTTTGAGAGCACCTTTTACGTATTCTGCAAACACCACGGCTGCACGACGACCCGCCACGTCGTCCGCATCGATAATAATAACCCCCATTTTACTGCTGATCGTTGTTTTTGTTACCTTCAGAGGCGCCACCGGATATCTCAAGACATGCTTCTGGTTCATTGTTGAATGAAATTCAATGTTCACTTTATGAAAGAACTAAGAACAATTAAAAAAAAACACACAACGGCTCCCGGTTTTTGCAAAATAAATGTATTTTGTAAATACTGTCAGACTTTTTTGTTCCTTTCCAGTCGTCCTACATCTTACGACTTATACATACATGAATGTTTGTCTTGCTTATATCAAACCAACAATGTGTAATCTAGCAGATTAATGGGACACAAACTCAAAGAACTTTATCAAAAGCTCCTCAGAGACATCTACAGCACCAGTTATCAGGTACTTATAATGCAGTCTTGAGGTCCTTGGGGCTTCAGTAAAGCAACCGGACTTCTCTTTTAGGTACTTGAAGACGTTTCACCTTCATCCAAGAGGATTCTTCAGTTCTAACTGACTGATGGAGAGTCTTTAGATCTCTCCCTTGAAAGTTTTACCACCAATAACATCTAGAGTCCTCCCTCACCGGGCAGTTTAACAACCATTCACTTCACAATGTGAGTTGGGGGTTTGACGACCACTTGGGAAGTCCATCATGACGGTCTTGAGTTTCCAGTGACTCCTACAACTCTGAATTGTCCATGTTGGAATCATGCATTTTGGTTGTTTCACAGATTTATTAAAGGTCTTCTGGAAATATGACAAAATATGCTGGGTCAAAAATATACATACAGAAATGCTAATGCTAAATGCTAATTTGGTCCTTTGGCTATTTTCACTCCAACACGTTACTTCTGGTTCCCATCTACAGTCGTCTGGTTTCTCTTTGACCCCTCTGGACAGAACTGGTTCAGTCCATCTAAATGTGTCGTCTCCATGACTCAGACTGGTTTCTTCAGGTTCTTGATGGTCTAAGTCAGGACTTTCTTTGGGGGGACCAGTCTAAAACCTTCATTCCAGCCTGATGGAACCATTTCTTTACCACTTTTGATGTGTTTGGGCTCATTGTCTGGTTGGAACATCCAGCTGTGTCCCAGATCAACCTTCTGCTGATGGTTTTAGGTTTTCCTTTTATATCGTGTAAAGCACCAGTTCACTATCACCATGATACTGCCACCACCGTGCATCACTGTATGTATATTTTTGACCCAGCAGAGTTTTTTTTTCTCTCTCTAGAAAACCTTTAATAAATCTCTGAAGGAATCAAAATCCATGATAGTTTTTCGGTGGCAAAGATTCGTGTGTTTCAATCATTCCAGAGTTACAGGATTCATTGTAAACTCAAGCCTGCTGTGATAAACATGGTCCAGTAAGCCTCCCGATGGGTCAGGTAGAACTCAAGAAGCTTCTTGGATGGGAAGTGAAACGTCTCAGAGAACCAAAAAAAAGATGTCTTCTACTCAGGTTCACCCTAAAGGGCCATTGATTTAGCTTTACCGTCCCCAAATTTAATATTTCTGCTCAGTTTTACAGCTCTAGTGAGGTCAAAAAAGGTCCAAAAACCTCCTTAGAACTATCTTTATCGACGGCGACAGACTGGATAGCAAACTAAACATGGTAAAACAGCCACAGAATCAAAAACTGACCGAAAAACAAACAAAAACTGTATTAGAAGAGGGTGAATGTTGGACTTACAATCATCTAGTGACTCCAGAATGAACGCTAATGTTGTCTTAAATTCCAGATGTGTAAACATTTGCAAAGTAATTCCACACGCCACCTTAAAATATCATAATATGTCCAATAAATGTGTAAAAATGAAGTTAAGGCAGGTTTAATGCTGCATTCAACAATCTTTCATATTATAAAATGGATCAAAGACAGGTGGGACAAACCAGATAAACAGACATTTATATGATGAGAACCTGCAGTGGCTGTTTGAATCGATTGAAATGAATCAATCTGATCAATAATATCAATATAATTTGCTCAATAGCTTGTACAATATCAGTTTTTAGCATCATGTGCAGCATTACTTCTTAGTTTTTTCAGTAATGCTTCGTACTTACATCCTATTGTTTTTCTATTTCGGCTGCATTTAGTTTTATCTTATGCAATTTGGTTTTATCGGCAACGTCTTGCACAAGAATTTACTTCAGGATTAACTTCTATTTGATCTTATCTTATCTTATCGAGCACGAACAGGCTCTAAAAGTCACTTTACTGTCCCTGTTAGTCAGTTATAGTGAATGTTTACAATCAGCTTCAAAGGAACCTGCAGAAGACTCTGAGTTTTCCTGATTTAAATGTTTAAAAAAAGCCGAAATAAAGAATATTATAGAATAAATAGAGGTTCTTTTTGCTTCCCTCTGAGTCTGTGTAACTGGAGCCTGCAGCTGTGTTTGTTTTCTGCACATCCGGGTTACCTGCAGGAATGCAGCAGGTGAGCCAGGCGTTAAATACCTGCGGTGGGCGGGGCTTATTCTGGTCTGACAGAAGCAGCTCCGACCTTTGAGACCAGCAGGGCGGCACACGGAGCCTCTCAGACCGAGCAGGGCGAGCTCAGGATGGACGCAGACTTCACTCAGGACGCGGTGCTGCATTTCCTCCAGAGCAGCGGAGGGTCGGTGAAAAACGCCGATCTTCTGCTGCACTTCCGGCCTTTCCTGCGGGACCATGCGGACCGGGACCGGAACCGAGACCTCTTCAAGAAGTTCGTCAACTCCGTGGCCACCGTCAGACAGACGGACGGAGTTTCTTTCGTGGTTCTCAGGAAGAAATTCAGAGGCCATGTCCCCGGTGAAGGAGGGTCCTCCGGGGCTCCGGGGCTCCACGCCGGGAAGAAGAGCGAGCACACGCCGGAAAACGCTCGCAGAAGCCCGGGTGCGAGCGCGGAGAAGCCTCGACAGAAACTGGAGGAGACAACACCCGCCCCGCCGGGAGAAACCGCCCGGAAAACAATCCTACCTGCAGCTGGGATCATGCTGAACAACAACAACAACGTGGAGGCGAATTACAACCTGAGACAGCAACAGGTACACAGCTCACCTGTGCAGGTAGAGAAGCAGATCCAGGAGGAACCAGGGCTGAAGGCTGGACCTGCTGCCCCACCTCAGAGCTCCAAAGTGGGGCAGCAAAGAGCGAGTTCTGGTCCCAGTATCACACCAGGAACCAGCCAGCAGGTCCCTGAACGCCTCACAGGGAGATCTGAGGGTGGTCTTCATCAGGAGCCTCATCTTCCTCAGCAGCCTCCTCTTCATCAGGAGCCTCGTCTTCATCAGGAGCCTCGTCTTCATCAGGAGCCTCCTCTTCATCAGCAGCCTCGTCTTCATCAGGAGCCTCCTCTTCATCAAGAACCTCGTCTTCATCAAGAACCTCGTCTTCATCAAGAACCTCGTCTTCATCAGGAGCATCCTCTTCATCAGGAGCCTCGTCTTAATCAGGAGCCTCGTCTTCATCAGGAGCCTCGTCTTCATCAAGTACCTCGTCTTCATCAAGAACCTCCTCTTCATCACAAGCCTCCTCTTCATCAGGAGCCTCCTCTTCATCAGGAGCCTCGTCTTCATCAAGAACCTCGTCTTCATCAGGAGCCTCGTCTTCATCAAGAACCTCGTCTTCATCAAGAACCTCGTCTTCATCAAGAACCTCGTCTTCATCAGGAGCATCCTCTTCATCAGGAGCCTCGTCTTAATCAGGAGCCTCGTCTTCATCAGGAGCCTCGTCTTCATCAAGAACCTCGTCTTCATCAAGAACCTCCTCTTCATCAAAAGCCTCCTCTTCATCAGGAGCCTCCTCTTCATCAGCAGGCTCGTCTTCATCAAGAATCTCATCTTCATCAAGAACCTCGTCTTCCTCAAGAACCTCCTCTTCATCAGGAGCCTCCTCTTCATCAGGAGCCTCGTCTTCATCAGCAGCCTCATCTTCGTCAAGAACCTCGTCTTCATCAGCAGCCTCCTCTTCATCAGGAGCATCAAGTCATCCCACGTCGCATCCGACACCGGCCGAGCTACAAAAGTGCAGTTTCCTATGATGACGATGAGGAGGACGAGGAAGAGGAGGAGGTTCCGGTCAGACGAGGTTCATCAGGAGGTGCGTGGCCCCTGAACGCACCACTTGGGGACACGAGGAAGGCCATTTCTGCCTCGTCGCCGTGCATCATCGACCCACCTGCTCCATCCTCGTCTTCATCAGAGAGGAAGCCGCCTCAGATCTACGTCCAGGACATGGACGTGGAGGCTCTGACTCCCCGGGCCCCAGGAAGGCGTTCTGAACCCGGATCTAGATCTGAATCTCCACGTCAGGCTGCAGAAAACATCCACCAGGACCTCCGACACTTCCGGCCCGGAGGCGTCCAGGTGGAGCCCAGACTTGGACCACATCCCAGCCCCAGACCGGGACTCTCATCCAGCCACGGCAGCGTCTTCTCCCCGTCGTCTGACGCCTCCTTCTCCATCAGCGACTTCCCTCCGTCTGGTTCCCCGAGAACGACGAGGTGGAACAGCAGCTCTGAGAATCCACAGACCAGAGCAGGTACGTTAACTCGAAGCGGAGGAAGCACCACCCTGAGAACCTAATGTGTATCAATCCGCAGCTGAAAGTAGTCCCCAACTAAAGAGCTGATTAGTCTTGTTAGAGTAAAGAAAATACAGCGTCCAGCTGTTTAAGCCGACTGTCCTCAGTTTTAACGTTGCGTAAAGACAAACAACTAGACCAAGAAACCTCCAGCCTTCACTGAAATTGGTAGTGGATGCTGGATGTTGCGCCAAAAAGTGATTCCCGCCCATTTTCTACAGCCTTAACATGCAAATAAACACAACCGGAGCTAATAACTGGTCAGTCGTCAGCTGTTCTGGTCATGCATTAGTTGGCTTAAGTCATTTTTAAGGGAAAAATGTCTAAATTTTCAGTCTCCAGTGTATTAAATGTAAATATTTTTGGTTCCTTTAGTCCACCTATGAGAGTAAACAGAAGATGTTTGGGCTGAGGACGTCATTCTGAGCTTTGAGAAACATTTTCACCATTTACTGACATTTTATAAACCAAAGAACCAAACTATTAATCTAGAAAATGATCAACAGATTAATCAGCAATGAAAGTTATCGTATAGTATTGTGTCTGATGTTTAGGCTGTATGTGTTTGTTGTGATTGTTAGGACTGTAATTAACATGATTTATTTGAAAAACTATGTCTTTCTGCAAATGTTCTATGAGTTAAAATCTTTAAAATGCCGCCTTTGTGTTTGAAATCCAGTCATTTAGATGCATTAAAGTCACAACATAAGAGCTGCAGGGACTTTTTGGGGAGTGAAAATCTGCATTATATGAGTTGAACCACCCCTTAAATGCAGTTTCGTCTTGTTAAAAGGACTGGATTGGTTAACGTGGAACAAACAACATGTAAAACAATTAAATCGCAAACCTTTCTGGTGCTTTTATACTGGATTTTCCATCATCCATCAATCAGTATTAGTGGTTCTACAGCTTTTCTCTATTCAAAAGGACAACTAAAGAAGCAGCAGATCACTGTAGTGCAGTAGAGTTTACTACAGGTGGTTTGTTTTCCAGGTGAGCCAGTGGGCGTGGCTAAAATCCAGGACGCGCTCCGGCGAATCCAAGGAACGCAGCCCGAGTCTGCGGTGCATCGCGGCGATGGTAAGACTACGATACCGTGGCATCACTCCACGGGAAACCTCCTCGACGACCAGAAGCCCGCGGCTCGCTCGTCGCCGATGCATCGCTCCACCGACCGTCTCCATGACGACCAGAAGTTTGCAGCCCGAGTGATGCCGTGGCACCTTTCCACAGGTGTGTAGTGTTTCGGCTTTGTCTTCGTTTGAGAAATATCCCGGCAGACTCGTCCATGTTGGTCTGTTGTCTGGAGTTTGTTGGGTTTAGTTACGAAAAAGACCCTGAATGTGTTGAACCTGATTCGATACAGACCTCAACTGGGATTGGGACCCTTTAGGAAACATCAGATGATTTATTCTGGTGATTTGGGAGGAGTCTTAGTGCATTTACAATGTTTGCAATCTCAAACTATCACAAAATAGCTTTAACAGTTGACTGGTGGCTCATAGGGTTGCTAGGAAAGTAAATGGTCTGCACTTATATAGCACTTTTTTCTACATTAGTGGTTCCAAAGCGCTTTACAATGTGTTTCTCATTCACACATTCACACTCCAATGGTGACAGAGCTGCCATGCAAGGCACTAATCTACCATTGGGAGCAACTTGGGGTTCAGTGTCTTGCCCTTCGGCATGCGGAGGGGCCGGGGATCGAACCGCCAACCTTGCGATCAGCGGACAACCTGCTCTACCACCTGAACCACAGCCGCCCCGTATTCACGAACTTTACAAAAGAATGCGTGTGAATCTGAGTTTGACCCAGTTGCGGCTTTAAACTGCGGCTCATTTCAAGAGGAAAAATACCTGCTTACATAGATTTGTAACGACAGGAACTCTGAGGAGACAGTTCTGTAGGTCGTTGGCGGTTTGCCCGCTCGTCGGGTCGTCTAACCGCGACCGAAACCTGATCCGTCCACACTGTGGAATGGGGAGGTGTGGAGTTTCCAACTGTTTTGTAAAACCAACAATCGGAGACAAACACGGACACTTAATGCAACGTTGGTAGACGAGGTTTCATCTCATCTCTCAGCTTCTTTCTGGACACAAACGTCTCGGTGATCTCTGGTGTGTTCGGCACCGTTGATGCCTTTGAGGAGACGCTGGAAGTAGTCCCTCATTTTCAACTGTAGCCTGTTAGAACAGCTTTAAACACTTTGGCCTCAAAATGTGGTCTAGTCCAATGTATTTTTCTACCAGTGCAGCATTGTTACATTATTTATTGTGTTATATACATGATCTGCTGTGCAATACAAGGTCATTTTCTACTGTTTAGTACACATCTGTCTCACTTGACTGGATGTTTCTCCTACTTAGATGAATGTTAAGTTCTTGTGGATGCCTGAAAGGTCTTGGACTTTAGTAGCATGTCCAGGGTCGTCGTGATAATAAAGGTTTTTCACTGTATTCTGGATCAGTGGTTCCCAACTGGTGGGTCGGGACCCAAAAGTGGGTCGCGAAGCCATTTTTAGAGGGTCGCAGAAGCATGCCCCCCCCCAAATAAGTAGTGGTATGAAGTCTTTTATATTCAAGGACGTGTTTCTTATGACTCAGTTTGCTTTCAGTAGCAGGATATTTAGTGGTGACACCAGTAGTTGCCCACTGTTAACCTCTAGGTTTGGCTCTGCCAGCTTATTGGAGAAATTTGTGCTAAAAAGTGTCAAAAATGAACCAAAATGTGCTCAGAATCTGTCAAAATCGGCCAAAATATGCCCAAAACTTGGCAAAAGCGTCCAAATATCCCAAAATTAGCAAAAAAATAAGCCAAAATTTCCCTAAGTTGTATCAAAATGCGTTGAGACTACATCCAAATAAGCTTAATTTCTTAACAGGAACAGCAAATTTCAAAGATTTGGGTTGCGACTGTTATTAATAGAGACATAGTGGGTCCTGAGGCTGGACCAGCTGAGAACCACTGATCTAGGTGATGCTTTGTAGCACCCAGTTTGTCTAAGACTGACTGAACCCCTTCCTCCACCCTACAGGTGATCTCTGTGACGACCGTGAGGACGTGGAGTCCAGCGACGGCTCCACCTCCTCTCCACAGCTGAGGCAGCGTCCGACCGTCGCCCGGCGGGTCAGCAGCCGTCTGAAGAGCCGGATGTGCCGAAGCATGGGGGCCGATCTGGACCAGCTTCTCCAGGAGGAAGGTGGAGGCGTGGGACCGCTGAGCAGCGAGGCGGCCCGGCTGAACCGCCTCCACCGGATCTCCTCCTCGCTCAGCCTTCGCTACAACCTGTCGACCTCCTCGCTGTCGTCTTGTTCCACGCCGCCTCGATGCGACAGCGTCGGCAGCCTGGTGGATGCAGACGAGAAGAGGGACGGCAGGAGGAGCCTCCCCAGCACCTCCACCTCCTCACCTGCTCACCATGAAGGCCGCAGTCGGCAGGTAAGACTTTTTAAATGTCCTCCTCACAGCAAACAGATGTTCCTTAGCCATGATCAAGATGCTGCGTCTGTTTGTACGGTTTTGTGAACTGGGGTTAATTAAAGTGATTAATATGGTATTGGTTCTACGAATGTGAATATTAGCACTGATTACTGTCCGTCTACATGTTATAGGTCTCTCTCATCTTTTGTGAGAAGGACATATAAGATAGAAATAGTTACAGTACCTATTAAAAGTATTGAAAGCTGGAGGTTTTTCACTTTCACTGCATTTTCAACGATAAATCAAGGTCAATTAAAACTGGCTTTTCTGACATAATTTACCAAAAAAGACTCTTTCTTGTTGAAGTGAAAACAGATTTCCACAAATAATGTCAATTATTTAAAAATACTAAAGGTAAAGTAAGTGACAGCATCAGGATACACACCCTAAAAGGTGACTAATCGAACACAAGTGCAACCGGTTAGTAAATGTATCCTCTGAGGTCAGTGAATGTGTCTCAGTGATTGTAGTATAAAGACTCCTGGATCTGGAAGGTCCAGTCCCTGGAGGATCAGGACTCCTGGATAGAACTAGACCATGAAGACTAAAGAACCTCCAAGAACCTCTGAGAGAAGGTTGTTGAACAGCATCAGTCAGGAGATGAAACCAGAACATTTAAGGTGCTGAAGATCTCTAGGAGTCCAGTTAGACCATCATGAAGACCTGGAAGGACCTGGACCATGAGGACATCTGACTAGAGCAGGACGTCCTCAAAGACTGAGAGACCGAGCAGGAAGGAGAGTAGTGAGGGAGGCCACCAAGACTCCTATGACTCCTCTGAAGGAGTTAGAAGAAGGAGACTAGTGAGGGAGGACACCAAGACTCCTATGACTCCTCTGAAGGAGTTAGAAGAAGGAGACTAGTGAGGGAGGACACCAAGACTCCTATGACTCCTCTGAAGGAGTTAGAAGAAGGAGACTAGTGAGGGAGGACACCAAGACTCCTATGACTCCTCTGAAGGAGTTAGAAGAAGGAGACTAGTGAGGGAGGACACCAAGACTCCTATGACTCCTCTGAAGGAGTTAGAAGAAGGAGACTAGTGAGGGAGGACACCAAGACTCCTATGACTCCTCTGAAGGAGTTAGAAGAAGGAGACTAGTGAGGGAGGACACCAAGACTCCTATGACTCCTCTGAAGGAGTTAGAAGAAGGAGACTAGTGAGGGAGGACACCAAGACTCCTATGACTCCTCTGAAGGAGTTAGAAGAAGGAGACTAGTGAGGGAGGACACCAAGACTCCTATGACTCCTCTGAAGGAGTTAGAAGAAGGAGACTAGTGAGGGAGGACACCAAGACTCCTATGACTCCTCTGAAGGAGTTAGAAGAAGGAGACTAGTGAGGGAGGCCACCAAGACTCCTATGACTCCTCTGAAGGAGTTAGAAGAAGGAGACTAGTGAGGGAGGACACCAAGACTCCTATGACTCCTCTGAAGGAGTTCCTGTTCATCAACAACTGTTGTCTGTTCTTCTCCAGTCAAAGCTTCATGGAGACAAAGAGAAAGACTCTGTTGGAAAAAGCTCAGATTAAATCTGGACTAGAGTCACCAGAAGACATGAGGAGACTCTGAAGTCACCTGGAAGAAGGTTCTTTGGTCTGAGGAGACCAGGATGGAGCTTTTAGACCATCAGACTAGATGCTATGTTTGGCAAACACTGAACACAACACATCATCACAAACACAACATCATGATGTGAAGCATGGTGATGAATACTAGTATAGTGTTAATACTATTAGGGTGGATGTCAAAATGAGTCCATAAGATCAAATATTTAAAATAGACCTTCAGAGTCTGACCAGATTCTAACCCCACTTCCTCTGTGATTCTTAGTCTGGTGTGTATCGTTGCTCATTTTAGACTGTACTACTCGTAGTGAGACATCATGAAAGGCAGAAATAAACCTCATATTTTAACAGCTTTAATTTTACACCTCCAAGTTTCTAACAACCACAAAACACCTTTAATTTAAAAACGTTTTAAAAAACTTCTTTCTGTTGCTAAACTCTTTTCTTTAAGTTGAAACATCTAAACATTGTATATGATTGACTGATAATGATTAATGTACTCCATGTTCCTCCCGTCATCAGTCAGTGGTTCCCCTGGAGCCCAGAGAACATGCCTGGCTGGTGAAGGGGGCGTCGGGCGCCTGGACGGACATCTACTCCCTGTTCCGAGAGGACTCGTCGCTGCTCAACAAGCGGGACTTCATCTCCGGCTTCACTGTGCTGCACTGGATCGCTAAACATGGCGACCACCGAGTCCTCAACACCCTGTGGTACGTAGCTCCTCTGTAAAACAGGAAGGTCTGGTTCACGTAGCGTCCTGGAACTAGAAACACCAGAGAGAAATAGCTTGAATAGTACAGAGTGTTGAGGCTTGTAATTAGTCTGTTTACATAGGTTACCACTGTGGCGGCTTCCTGTTTTCTGTGAATTCATGGTCCTGTTTTCTCTGGTTGTGGTTTCAGGTACGGAGTTGAAAAGGCCGGTCTGACCTTCGACATTAACGCCAGGTCGGCTAGCGGCCACACGCCTCTCCACATCGCCGCCATCCACGGCAACAGAAACATCATACGACTCCTGGTCGGCAAGTTCAACGCCGACGTCCGGCTGAGGGACACGGCGGGGAAGAGGCCCTGGCAGTACCTGAGCCGGACCGCTCCGCTGGACATCTTCAAGCTGCTGGGAGCTCCAGCCCGAGCGGCCGTGACCGGAGAAGGTGGGGTCCAGAAGGTCGACTCCAGCTGGGAACATCAGCAGCAGCAGCAGCAGCGCCGCCGTCGCCGCCACCACCTGTCCTCGGCCTCCGGACAACGGCCGCTGACGTATATGGGAACGACGAAGGTGAAAAGGTCGTCGTCGATCGCCGCCTTCCTCAAACACAAGTCGTTGCATCGCTTCTACGGACATCAGTCTGACTCCCCTCTTTAAGAACGTCAACTTCTGGATTAACTTCATTGGGAGGATTCTAAACACGAGAGGTTTATGGAGAACTTAAGTGTTGTTAGCTGGTTTACATTAAATCTTGAGTTTGGCCTGACCACAACACAGCCAAAGAGAAAGTGGCTCATGGGTAACACAATCTCAAGTGATCACATCTTTAGAACAACTTCAGCCGGACCGTCTTTGATTTGCCTGAAATTTTTTAGCTGGGATAGCCTCAATGCTGTTTGTCACTTATGCTCCACTGTCATTTACAGCACTGATATGCTAAAGTCACTGGTTCTCAAGTCTTTTTATGTCATACCCTTCTTCAGGAGACTGAAAACATTCATGGCCACTACCAAACACATTTCATTTTTGCCAGTCAAATGCAATACCAAAAGAACCATACAGGGCTATAACACCTATTATGTTTAAATGTAATCAGCTAGCCCTGTTAGCGTAGTTAGCTCTCCCAAAATTGAACTTAATTGGAATTACCACAATCAGTGTATTTGTAAGTTTACAGAGCCAGAAGCTTAACTTTGACTCATACATTCGTTCTGTTGATGTGAAACAATCTTGACGCTCGATTGGTTCATGCTAGCCGTTATCTTACCATCTCATTTTAGCTACTCTTTAACTGAATGCGGCAAGCTAACTAGTATGTAGCCCCGCTAGCAGTCGCAAAGCATCCAGTACCGGACATTTTTATCAGTCAGTTACAACACCGGGAAAACTCCTGATAAAACAGTCCCACGCTAGTCCCCACTAGCTTAGCTTCCTCTTAGCATAGCATCTGCCCACAAGGAATCTTCTGGTGTGAAGGCCCTGTCAGACCAGCATTTATCTATAAAATTAGCTTAATTGGAATTTCCACAGTCAATGTATTTGAAGTTTGTAGTTGCTCTTTTGACAAACTGCTCCAAGATAACTAGCATGTAGCTAATAAGTTTGCCAGCTAGCATAGCTAATCATGTAGCCCCTCTAGCAGTCACAGCACTTATGTCAATCTTATCAATCAAATGCAATTCCAGGAAAACAACTAACATAATTGTTACGTTGATATAAAAGTCTTGACGCTGCAAATAGAACTCAGTCGCTTCCTATTAGCATGTAGCCAGTTTTCTTGCCAGCTACGTTAGCGTGTCGTCTAAGCATCTAGTACCACCCAAGACATGAAGACCAGTTTTCCTTTGCCACTTAATGGTCTAATCATGGAACTATGAAGCATTTTAAATGGCCTTTGTTAAAGAGAATGTTATCCAACAGTGGGACTTGAGCACCAGTGGATTAAAGCACTGTAGCACTGAGGATAGGATAAGAATAATAACCGCTTTGTTCTGTTGCTGCTCTACATTTACGTCACTGTGGATGCAGACGACTGCGCATTTTCAGGTTTTTACTGCACCTGGAAGCCGCCCCCCACCCCTCTGTTGGGTTTCTGAACCGTGACGTTACTCTTAAACTCGGCAAACACCAGGACCAAACCCCCCCCTCATCAAGAGTTTACTGTTTCTTCAAAGCAGAGGTCCTCCTGCTCCGGAACAGCACAAACCCTGAAACTGTAAATGTGTGCGTGGTCGTCTGATTTCAAGACAAACTCCATCCTTATCAGCGCAAAACCTTGAGCTCAGTCCGAACCACTGCAGCACAAAGGGAGCACGAGTTTCTCCAGCTGAGCCAACAGGTTCACTGGATACGAAGCCAAAGACGAGGCTGCAGCACAAAGAATGCTGGATCGGCGGCGCGTGATCGCCTACAGCGGGAGGCGATTTGCAGGCACTTGGCAAAGCTAGGCGGGTTTTCAGCGTGACTGTCTGATGTCATTGTTGTCGGAGGGGGGAATTAGGTGGAAGTTTATGAGCCGCGAGCCGACGGGAGCTCCAGTTTCAGCCTGAAACCGATTCATTCACCGAGACTCATTCAGAGGTCAGAGGTGGTCAACAATGGAGATCATACTGCTGCTTTGTTAAGGTGCACGTTGCATTCCTCTTACTGTTTCCAAACCCTCCATCGGTTTGTTTGCCTTCCATCCTTTTAGGCAGCTTTCTGTTTGAGTATGATACAAAGTTAGGCAGGTAGTAGATAAAACATCATGAACACGTGCACAATAGAAAGGAATCAACACACAGTTGGAAACTTGGTGAGCTTAGAGGTGATTTAAGGTGGATTTTATCACATTTGAGCACAGCCAGGTTAGCTCTTTGTGCTAAGCTAAGCTAAATCACGTCCTGGCTGAGGCATTCTTTTATCGCACAGCTAAAAGAACAGTGCAGATCTTCTCGTCTAACTCTCAACAAGAATACAAATAAGCACATTTCCATTGTAAAAAGTCTGTTTTTGTTATTATATACAATCGAACTTTGATTGGTTAAACTCAGATTAGTTCTCGATGTTCTGGTCAAGTAGCAGCCTTCTCTCAAACATCGCCGTCAGCATTTATGCTAGTCTGACTCACTGGATGTAGACTGCGGGTATAGGCCTGCGATGGGCCGCACGTTGAACAACAATCTACACTGAAATGTTAAAGTTTTTATGATTGGATCACCAGTAAGACGGCCCTGGTCGTTTTATTTTGGTGAATGGTCTGTTTAAATGGTAGTACTCGCCTCCCTGCAAGCAAAACCATTCTCCCGCCACTATTTTGAGTAAACGCCATTAGTGCATCTTGTTCTTAGCCTCGCTGAAGACGACTGCGATTGGTTTAAAGAAAGTGGAAATGGAAAGGGTTGTTCCTGGAAACATTAGCGCCACCTTGCAACGACGTCAAATTCTTGCAGTCGAGAAACACCAGTAGAAACGATGAACAAGCTTCGTAATTGACAGCTAAATTTAAAATACATATTTGGTGTTAGGACTTTGTGTTCAATTGCACTTGTTTGCTGAATTTTGTCCACCCATCATGTTATTGTCACAATGCGGTTTCGGTATGCTAGCTTTGACCATCAATAGCTTAATGCGGCTCATCTTGACTCATTTTAGCTAACTTTGGCGCAACAGTCATAACCTGTAACTTAGGGTGGCTAATGCTAGCTAATGTCAGCTAACTTTGGCACAACAGTCCTACCTTGGTATGACCAGTAGCTCAAGGCTAATGCTAGCTAATGTCAATTAACTCTGGATGCTACAATTTTAGCTGGATATTGGACAGTATGTTGGCTAATTTTAGCTCACTTTAGGTACGTTTTGGTTTGCTTTTGTCACGGTTACACACTGTGTTGCGTTCTTTTGCTGCTTGGACATCCGAGACCCCACCTGCAATTTTTTTAAAAATGAAAAAATGACCAAACTCCCACAATCCTACCAGTGGTTTCCATGTCTCGAACACAACAAAACAGAGGTCACATGATTTTCATTGAACTGAACCTGAAGAAAGAGCTGCTATAAAGGACACAGAACAATCAAAACACTGATGGAGGGTTTGGAAAGTGATCAACTGCAATGAATCGTACAGGATTTGTAGTTTAATGGTGTGAAACATGTAAAAACACAAGTATTGTTCTTTAACACCACTGTGATGTTTTGGTTTGTAAATAGTTCTGGTCTGATGTTTACTGGACTGTAATGTTCTACCAGAGTCACAGTATTTTTCACGACGTGTCAAAGTTTATACACAGAGTATTAAATATGTTTCACAGTTGGAGGTGTTTGGGTTTTGGAGCTGACATCTTTATTTTTCATATATGTGGAAAACTAAACTGTAAGATGTTTTTCCTTTCAGATCCATTCTTCTCATTTATAGTTTCACTTTATTTTTATGGAGCCCCGAAAGAGACAAAAGGCACCAGAAAGATAAAGTCAAAAATATTGAACAGATAGTGATTTAAATAGAATAGTTACAGAAGGTTTTACAATTTTCTTTATTCACTTTTGATAAATTTAATAAATGTCTTTATTTTTTATCTCGACTGTTGTATCCCTTCTCTTTTCTCCCAGATATTAGTTTGACAATGTATAATTCAGTGTATTTCTATTTAGACTGCATTTTAACAATCTGACAGAGATGATTATTGCATACAGTCACATTTTTGTCAAAAATTATTGTCGCCTTTTCTTCACTTTGGGGCCACATAGATTTTCTTATTAAGTCTAGAAATGTTAAATGTGTTGGCATTAAAAACATTAGTATGACCAGCAGTTAAAGGTGAATAAATTAGCTTTTATTTGCTACTTTGGTTGCAACAATCATGTGTGACCAGTAAGCTAATACAAGGTGATGAATGTTAGCTCATGCTGGCTAACTTTGGCAGCTACATGCTTCGTTTGGCATGACCAGTAACTTAAGGTTGCTAACATTAGCTAATGCTGGCTAACTTTGTCTGTTACAGTTTTATTCTGGTAAGACCGGTAGTTGAAGCCATCTATTGTTAGCTATTGTTGGCTAATTTTGTCTGATACAGTTTAATCCTGCTATGTTGACGGTGTCTACAATGGTAGCTAATATTTGCTAACTTTGGCCACTGCAATCTTAGCCTAGCATGGACAGTAACTTAAGGTGCCTAATGTTGGCTAACTTTGACAGCAACAGCTTTATTCTGGTAAGACCGGTTGGTAAAGGCAGTAAATGGTAGTTAATATTTGCTGACTTTGTCCACTACAATCTTAGTCTGTCATGAACAGCAACTTAAGATGGCTAATGTAAGCTAACTTTGGTCGCTATAATCTTAGTCTGTCATGAACAGCAAGTGAAGATGGTTAATGTAAGCTAATGTTGGCTAACTCTGGTCGCTATAATCTTAGTCTGGCATGAACAGTAATCTAAGGTGGCTAATGTTAGCTAACTTTGGTCACTGCAATCTGGCATGAACAGTAATTTAAGGTGGCTGATGTAAGCTAATGTTGGCTAACTTTGGTGGCTACAATCTTAACTGGCATAAACGGTAATCTAAGGTGGCTAATGTTAGCTAACTGGCCAACTTTGGCTGCTACAGTTTTATCATGGCATTAAAGCTGGCTCACATTAGCTAATGTTGGCTAACTTTGGCCTCTACAGTTTTATCCTGGTATGTTGAAGGTGGTTAATGCTAGTTAATAACCGATAACTCTGGCTGCTCTAATACTAGTAGATTATAACTAACTTAAAGTAGCTAATGCTGTTTGTTATATTTGGTTTCAGTAGTTTTTATCCCGGTATGACCTGTAGTCGAAAGTAGCAAATGCTAGGAAATGTCAGGTAACTTTGGCTGCCACTGTCTTAGCCTGGAATGACCGGTAGCTAGCTAATGTTAGCTTTGACATTTGTAGTCCTAGCCTGGAATGGCCAGTAGGATATAATGTTGGCCATGACAAGCTAACTTTAAATACATATTCCAATAGAGCTGTTATTTTGTGTTGGTTAGGAAGACTATCTTCATGGTTCCTCTAAACATTTGGTACTGATAGACCTTTTAGCTTTGAAAGATTGCCCAGTAGTAATTAGCAACGATAAAAACAACTGGCTGGAGAATGTTGGAAATATTAACCAAAATTCCAAAGTAAGCAACCACCTGACTTTGAAATGTTGGAACCGACGTTGAATTTTTGGGTATTTTTGTTGTTGTTGACACCTTGTTGGTCCAGTGTGGTTGGAGGACTCCAATCCTTGGGCAAGTATGTCCACCTGAACTCTTGGGAAATTTACCTGACGTGGACCCTCAGGTACTTGCAGACATGGAAAGTACAACCCTAGCCGAAGTCATCCAAGGCTGGACCACCAACCAGGCGAAGTGGGCAACTCGGAACACCTCAGCTGACTGTGTGGGTAAGTACAGTAATGACATTTACATTATTATCACCTAAACCTGTGACCTTATCCTTAGATTTAGATTATATGGTGCATACATCGAGTATTTCCATTGATTTCTGTGTAATTATCCTGCCAAATATTAATAGTCTGCTGTGTGCACTGGAGCTAAATGACACTCTGTTCCATTACATAATTTAATAGTCATGTTCAGTGGATGCACCCAGCAGAATGTCGTTAGCGCTGGTTTGTGAAACAGGTAATGACATGTACAATCTGACTGGAGAGGCTCTGCAGGCTGGTGGACATGTTTGTTCATGACTCCGTGTGTGTTTGTATGTTCTGTGGTGACTGAAACATGGTTCTACGCTTCATGACGGGACAATTCGTCTGCTGCCGTTGCTTTCAAGAGGCTGGTTTAGGGTTACAACTCTGCTTTGCGGTTATGTTAAAGAGGTTTGCAACAAGAATAGAAGTAGTCTGTGTGTGTAGAGGTTTTGTATGAAAAAAGGTGCGTTCATTTTGTACATTCTGAAACAACCGGCTGGACCTGTAGTTCATCAGTTACATAACACCACAATGTCGTTCTTTCATATGCAATTCTACACTGCATTGGCAGGAAGTGCTGTGTTATTGACAGAACTAAATGACATTATTTAATAGGTGTTATAATCAGATCATAGGCCATATAAAAAAATAGGAATAATGAATTTGCCTTTCATAAACAAATAAAAGTCTCGTCTTTAATAGTAGAGACTGATGTCATGCTTCTATACATACCGACATCTTTTTGCAACCAGAAGAGTCGCCCCCTGCTGGTTGATAGAAAGAATCCAGATTCAAGGCACTTCCTTGTTAGCTTCACTTATCAGATAGACATCGATCTAATATATACAGTGTATGATTGAGTATAAAAATGCTTTTAAAGTACATAAATCTGTAGGTCTTTAACTTTACAAGCTTTAGCTGAATTTGGAAACGTAGCCTGTACATTGATTGGATTTTGTCTACCTTAACATCGGCATAAATCAACCAGTAGCTCCTTTTTATGCACATGTGGGCATCTAAGTACGAGGCAGGAGAGTATGAAAAACCTAGAAAGTAGGAGGAATTATCTGCACGCTCACTAAAAACAAGGAAATCTACAGTTATATTAGAAAAAGATTAATTTAGCACCACACAGCCAACTTCATTCAAGTGCCACAGGTGCAGTTCCTCAAGTGTCCACTAGAGGCTGGTTCCACAAGTGAGTCGATCCTCATAGACCTCCATGTTAACATGTCCAACTTTACAGCAGAAATAAACAAGTTTACAGCCTGATATCAGAAACTTTGCTGGTCTATAGAGCTAATTTCCGCATTCATGACAACTGTACGTGTTGAATTTCTCTACAACTCACCTTTTTAAATTGTTTTAAGGATTAAAGTTGGACATAATAATGGCGCGACGACTTTAAATGACAGGTGTTTGTCAGGGACCTGCTGATACCGATTACTGGTAATCAAGAATGAGTGATAACCGATACTTATATACACTGAATATTATATATTAATAGCATGCTGCCATCTATCGTCATCCTTTTGGGATCAAGATAGAGTGTAGCTCTTGCTGATGGATTTCCTCGACAATATATCGACAGGCTCCAACCATAACCTGATAATTTAGGGGGTCCACCTGACATAATATAGTGCAACAATGCTGAATATCTCATTATCAACAGCAATACAGCCATGAATAAAAGTTTCCATACACCTGTAAAGACCATGTGCATCATGGCAGCCTCGAGTTTCCAATGATTCTAAAAACTCCAATAGAATGACTGAAAAACATGCGTCTTTGTAACAAGAAACAATCGTCCATTTTGGTTCTTTCATAAATTTATTATAGATCTTCTGGAAATCTGCTGAATCAAAAAATATGCATACAGCAACTTAAATCATCAGTCTTGGTGGTGTATAAAGCTGTGTTCATCAGTTTCTCTCAGTTGCATGGCCTCTTAGCATCTCGTGAGTGGTTGCAGTTGACTACAGCTGGTGACTCCTCTGAGCAAATGTCAATAGGACCCCATTTAATACACTTACTTTACTTTCAAAGATGTCTCAGAAAAATGCCCACACTTTCAAAAACAGTGCTTTTTACTTTGGGGGAAATTTCCTTGCCGTCCAAAACACTTCAGAAATGCTTTCTAACTTGAAGAAAAACTACTTTTCTTTTTTTAAGTTCCCACTTTCAGGACATGTGTTTACTTCAAAGTCTGAAAAATGTCATCTCCCAAAAAGGCAAATATTCAGTTATTTAATTTCAAATCAATTTAACTGGAAATGTCAGTGTTAAAGCCAATCAAACAGGGTCAAGGTGTTTTCCTCTGAAACATGGAACCGGTTCTTCACATTGAGATGATGAAAAATCAAGCAGACGAAAGCGACGTCTTAAAGAGTGAACAATCAGTTTACTGTATGAAAATCAGCAGACATGTGTTCAGAGTTTTACAAGCATCCATGACTTCATCTATTATTCGGCTAACATTTCATGCAGAGTTCATAGTGTTCTGGAGTCTGGGACCTGAAGTTAAGTGAACCCACTGTCCTTGGCTTCACTCTGGTTAAAGGGGGTTCAGGGTTTGAGATCAGGTAGGTCTTCTTTCCTCAAGGACGGACATCTGAACCAAACAGAAAACGGCATGAAACAAGCAGAACTTAAACAAATGGACCACGTAGTGTGAAAGAAACGTACCTGTAGTCATCAGTGGACCACAGGTGGAGTCATCAGGCCTTCCCCTTCCTCCTCAGCATCTTCTGAGCCGTAGCGTCCATCTTTATCCACGAGTTGACCCCAATGACGTTCATCTCCGTCTTGCAGCCATTCAACCACAGACATGGTTCCACTCCTCCTCCGGCTTCTGCAGTGGGAGTTCAGTGCCCCATTTTTAGGAAACCAAACCGAGGGTCATCCTCAGCTAAAACACAGTCCCATTTCATTCAAGTCCAACGGGATAAGCTTACACGAGATCCAAAGGTTGGCCAACATGTCCATGTTTGTCCAACAGTGGCCAGAGTCGACGCAACAATCGGTAAAAGTCCAGGGCAGGCGTCCCGCAAGGTGTAGAGCTCGTTAATTGTCCCATAGCCACCAGTTTCATGCGATTTAATCAAGCTCTACAGTCCAAAAGTCCGATGACCTGCAGCAGGCCAGTGGGGCTGATCGTTGGATTTGTGGATGCCAGAGTCCTTTGCATAGACAGCATTTAAGAACAATAAAACAACAAATACAAAAACAGAATTTGCTTCATGGTGTCAATAAACAGCCATCATCATCATCATCATCAATGGAAACGGCACAGTCATGGTCAGAAGTGGAGAGAACTCAATGTTTTCCAAAAATTGAAAAATATAAATAAAAACTGGCATCAACAGCATTTTCAAAGTGTCCACATGTATTACCAACACAAAAACCCATGGTGGCTCTACATACCAAGTTATTCAACCATTTACAGTTGGCGTTGTTTGGGTTTAGCCATCTACCATCTTGTTTTGGGTCATCGAGAAAGCTTCGTTGCATAGTTTTAGATTTACCCGTTGTAGCCATAGACATATATACGTTGACGCCGTGTTGACTGCTGCTGCCGATTGGAGCCGACGTGCCTACGCGGCGGCCATCTTGGTAGAGTGCCACTCGCCCCTACAGTGCATTACGTCTATAGAGGAATGACATGTCTGCACTATAAAAGTGATCATAAATCGATCAGTTGTCAACATATATTGTTTGTTACAAACGTCAGACATGGAGGACGGACAGGCAGACATAAATAGAACAAAAGCATCCAAGCATCCTGTGTCAAAGCTACATGTGTGACGTTTTAACAAACCGAACTGTTTGGAAATCGGTCGAAAATTCAGTGAATAATTCTACTTTAAGATTGTGGAGTACCTCTTACCTCCATAGACTTACATTCACTCCCCTCTCTGCTAGCCCTGTACCAAGATGGCGGAGCTTTAGGCACGTCCCTCCACAGTCAATGCGGCGTCTACGTATATATGTCTATGCTTGTAGCCATCTTGTTTCTCTTCGGGGTTGTTTGTCCAAATCATACTAGAGCTATTCAACTACATTTTTACAACCTGGCTTTTTATTTTTGCTCTACTCTGAACACCATTTTCAAAGCTGTATCTTTTATATTCCTCCTGTGCAGCCAAGTCTATCATGTGCATGTCAGAATCGGCATCCACACGATCGGCTGATTCACAAAACCAGATGGATCCTCGTCTGGTTTTGAAAACTGCACAACCGTAGCGCCGTCATTTTGTTTTTTTTGTTCGAGTTTCTCGGAGCTCGGCCGTCGCCAAACGCAGAGGAGGAGGGGAAGGAGAAAAGCCTTGCCATCTTATGGTACGAGTCGACTCTTGCCTCGTCCTCGGCGGCGTGGAGACGACCTCGCTCCACGAAACCCGTTGTTGAAGCCACATTTATTTACAGAGAAATTAAAGGCTATCCGATTCTGACATGTCTGGTCTTCCTACTAAACAGCTAATTGCTTAATAGAAAAACTAATCAGAGAAAGTGAGAGGGTGAAGCTCTAGAATGAACCTCCAAACCAAACTCCATTTGAAAAGCTCCAATTTAAAGCCGGACGAAGAACATTTATGAACCGATCCTGAATTTTAGCTCAGATTTGGTCGCCTCCAGCAAATTTTAGACTCAAGATGAATTTACGTCAAATCCAACTCCTTCAGTTCAGCTTTTTTCCCCCCATATGTGGCAACTTAAATTAAAAATCTAAGAAAGACTGAAGCCAGAAATGACCGTCTGTGGTAGCAGCTAAACTGAGGCCAAGTTATGTTGGCAATAGAGTGGCAATGATTGATTAGCTGTCAACCGTTATAACTGATTTAGTTTGAGTATTTTTTTTAAGAACAAAGATAAATTGTGTGATTGCAGCTCCAAAGATATGAATATGTTGGATATCTTTGGTAGCAACCTAAACAAGACATTCACGAAAATACAGAAAGACATTTTACAGACTAATCACATCAGTAAATCCAGAAAATAAACAATGGAACTAATCATTAGTTGCAGCCACAGCATATATAATACACACTATTAAAATATAGTGACATGAAACAGGCAATAATTGGATTAGGGCTGGTCCGAATGGCAATCGGGGGGTCCAATTAATGATGGATATTTGAATATTCAGCTCATGCAGCGGTGGCGACGGCGGGTATTCGGATCTCAAAATTATTATCCGGATACCACCACAACCACCGACTACTCAGACATTCGGGTCCAGCCCTAAACCGCGTACAGAATAAAAACCACTGGTGAATTCAGAGTTCAAACCCAGCTATGCAAACTGTTAACACTGAAACTCAGCAGCCAAGAACAAAAGCAACACCACAAATGAAGTGATTTAAACCAGTGGTTCTCAGCTGGTCCAGCCTCAGGACCCACTATGTCTCTATTAATAATGGTCGTGAACCAGATTGTTGAAATTTGCTGTTCCTGTTAACAAATTAAGGTTTATTTGGGTGTGGTCTCAACACATTTTGATACAACTTGGGGAAATTTTGGATTATTTTCTGCTCATTATGGAATATTTGGACGCTTTTTGCCAAGTTTGGGCCCATTTTCGCCCATTTTGACAGATTCTGAGCACATTTTGGTTCATTTTTGGCACGTTTTAACATAAATTTCTCCAATAAGCTGGCAGAGTCAAATCTAGAGGTTAATAGTGGGCAACTACTGGTGTCACCATCACTAAATATCCTGCCACTGAAAGCAAACTGACTTTATAACACTACTTTTTGGAGGGGGGCATGCTTCTACGACCCTCTAAAATGGCTTCGCGACCCACTTTTGGGTCCCGACCCACCAGTTGAGAACCACGGATTCAGAAGAAGCCAGAGACTGGAACTCCTCTGATAGGACTGTCAACATCTACATGCCCTTTTTCCCGCCCTCCTCCACCCCCAGTTGGTTTAAGACTTTAATAAACTTGCAATGTCAACATCAAATTACCTCCATCATTCAGACACTCTGGTTATTCCCCCCCAACAAACTCTTACAATGTCAGGCTTTAATTGTCCGAGTACAAACACAGCGTACATGTCAGGTTGTCCACTTGTTGGCAAAGACAAGTCAATCGACAGGAGTTCTCACAGGAACCGCTTCAAATGCGAGCAAAAATCAAATCACAGCACATTTAAAAACAGCCAGAGTTGCAGAGCTGCACATGTTAGAAGTCAACATTTACAGAGCAGCACATTTAAACCATGAAGGTAAAGAACCTACAATATCATAGTCAAAAATGTAGCTACAAGACGTCTGTGTTTCTACTAGAAGACACCTGTTAACCTTCTGGTGGTTTCAGTTCAGTGTCATGAGAATTATCAAGAGTAGGACTTTGTTATTCAGGATTACGTCAGTGAGGTTTCCCAGTTGTAGCTGCCATCATCACCACAGAATGGAAGATGAACCCAAACCGGGCAGCTTCTTAACAGTCACTGAGCTTTAAGTTGTCACTCTGTCAGGTTTAGCTCCTCTAAAAAACCCAACCAACCCGTCCCGACATCTACAGATACCTGGTGAATTCCGTCAGCAGCTAATGAAGTTAAGCTCTGCAGGGGTTTGGTTAAAATCCCCTGCTGGGAGGCCTCCCAAACAGAAACCCTAAGTGATGCAGAACTAGAGCTCTACCCGACTCCAGGTGGAATTAAAACTGGCAGAGCGACAGCAGCCAGAGTTTAACCACAACATGGGATCACAGTACAATTAATATTAAATCAAAGTGGTGACAATGTGGACAGCAGCTCATCTGGACTCAAGACGGTCAAATTAAGAGATTATCTGCAATACTGAAGTTAGTTGGGTAAACTTATTTGTAAACCCTAAACCTTGATATTGATCGTTAAAACTCAAAGACTCCTTCAAATGTGTCCCTCTTTTCCACGGATACGAAGGATTCATCGGTGGATCCTTTGTAGCCCCAAATATCCCAAGATTCAGTGCGCGTTGGTGACCGTTCTATCAACAGCTGGAGTGATGTAAAAATAACATGATGTAGGTATGTATAGATGTAGGTATGTGTAGATAGATGTAGGTATGTGTAGATAGATGTAGGTATAGATGTATGTAGGTATGTATAGATGTAGGTATGTGTAAATAGACAGATGTAGGCATGTATAGATGGATGTAGGCATGTATAGATAGACAGATGTAGGCGTGTATAGATGGATGTAGGTACGTATAGATAGATGTAGGCATGTATAGATAGACAGATGTAGGTATAGATGCATGTATGGACAGATGTAGGTACGTATAGGTAGATGGATGTAGGCATGTACAGATAGATGTAGGTACGTATAGATACAGTAGTAGGTATGATATAGGTATAGATAGATGGGAGAGATGTAGAGATAGATGTATAGATGATGTAGAGAGAGAGAGAGAGAGACGGATAGATAAGGATATAAAAAATAAAAAAAATGTTAGATTGTGGTCATTTCTAATATCTGAAGTTCATCAGTATGAATGTTAGCAGATTTAAACCAGCTATGAACTCCTGTTTTCCAGACAGTTTAGTCCAATACCACTGTACAGTACAAGCCCCTCAAGCCTTCACGTATAGAAAACATTAAAAAAAAAATAATTTCAGGATCAAATTCAGTCAAAAAATTAGGTACAATTACGTCGTCTTATCCTGATCCTCTGGGTTAAAAATTTGGCTGTCAGGGTTGCTAGGCGACAGGAGCGGCGCTACGGGACGTCATGATGCAAGCAGGAAGTCCGTCGTAGGCTAGACCTTCTACTTAACACTCATGCAGCCTTCGAAGGACCCTTCCTTTAAAGGACGTGAAGGCTGGGTCCTTGGAAGGACGCAGCTAACGTTAATTTTGCTCACTAGCTTCCTGCACCGTCATTACACTGAACTGCAACTGTAACAGAGTTAAAAATTCATTTAATTAATTGTTGCTTTCAATTCATGTTTGCTGTTGTTATGTTAAGTATTTTTTTAAATTTTTTATCTCAATGAGTTATTTTTATTTGCCATTATTTTACTACTTTTGTAAATATAAATTGCTTTTCTGCACTCGGCTCCGTTTGTGCCTCTCGGGCTTCCGTAGCGTCTCCCGGTTACCCCACACAGTAGCTGTGTTGCATGCTGTGGGTTAAGTTGTAGGATAACTCGCTGCCGTGGTGTTTTCTTTATAAATTTAGCGTTTTATGTTGTAGTCTTCAGTGTATATCGTTTATCATTGTGTATTATTTGGCTGTCTAGCTGTATTGGGTTGTTTTTAGAGGTTTTATAGTCGTTTTTGGTTACGTTATTTTTGGCGCGAGTTGTGAGAAATGGCGGAGCTCGGTTGTTTATCGTCTTCGTTTATATGTTCAGGAGCAGAGTGCAGAACGACATCAACATTCAGCAGAAGGATTTATGTGTTGTCTTCTGCAGAATAAATGCTGAAAGAAAAACCAACTGGGCTGTCATCAATGACCTCACGCTCACAGGAGTGCACATCTGTTACACAACTACGCCTGCAATACTAGGCACTCCAATGGTGCTGAAAACATAAGATTAATTCAGTTAATTCAATCTGATGACAAACGGATATAATGAGCCCCATTTAGACATGCACTTGTTTACGTTAGTCTGACAGCAGAGACTTAGATTCTTTAGTGCATTTTGTGAGTTAAGCTACGTTCCAATGTCGTGCGAGAAACAAACAAACACTGTGGTTCGTGATCATCTCTTCACATGCAACACGAGACACCTTCAGTGGTGAAAAGACAGACCGATTAACCAGAGCGACAGACGGAAGGCAGAGACCCAGCAGCCAAGCAAAACCTGGAAGTCATACTTACCGATGGTAGATCTGAAAAGAAGCTGCTCCACCTGAATGGACTGGGTGGTTACTTGAGAGAAGACAGAAGGGTGGTGGTGCTGGACAGACGGACATAGAAAGCACTGGCCCTATTATATATATTGATTTGTGTTTAAGACGATAAGATGAAACATTCTTATAAAGGTAGTTTTGTTTGGGCATCAGCGTTTGTTTACCATCGTGCCAATAAAGATTTAATTCAGCTGATGGCTCCGACAGGATCTGATGTTTGAAATGGATCAATACCACTATTGGATTAAAGAATCATGGATGGATCAGATCAGTTACCGTCCCTATAAGGAGGAGGAGGAGGCAGGGCAGCAACAGACAGCATTTTAATCCATCTGGAAACGCCACACTTGTTGTACATCTGAGGCCTACAGGAGACAAAAAGACGCCGTTAGATGATGAAACCCAAAACATTCCTGCTGCAAACACGTCGACTCTCACAGACCTTCAACAAACTCCGAAGGCTTGGTTTCCAGCTTTACGAAGAAAAGCAGAAGTTCCTGCTGCAGCTCCGTCCTGTTCTGGCATCAGTTTGGTGAAGGAGGGAAGAACAGCTGATCCACCTGCTTTATACAAACCTCAAGGGCTGGGAGTGATGGACAGACGGACAGAAAAGACACTGGATGTACAGACAGACAACACACTGGACCGACGAGACACTGGATGGACGGACAAGACATTGGATGGGCAAGACACTGGATGGACGGACGGAAAAGACACTGGATGGACGGACAAGACATTGGATGGGCAAGACACTGGATGGACGGACGGACAAGACACTGGATGGACAAGACACTGGATGGACGGACGGACAAGACATTGGACGAACAAGACACTGCATGGACGGACGGACAAGACACTGGATGGACAAGACACTGGATGGACGGACAAGACACTGGATGGACAAGACACTGGATGGATGGACGGACAAGACACTGGATGGACAAGACACTGGACTCGTCCTCTGTAAATTTGAAACTATATTTTGGAATTCTGAGCTTCCAATTCGTGTTTTGTCACCGACTGATTCATCTCATGTGTCGTGTTTTAGACTACAGGTTGACACATTTCTATAAAGGTAGTTTTGTTAGTTGTCCTTTGTTTGGACTCCAGCATTTGTTTATCAAGTCAGTGAAGATGAAACTGAACTAATGGTCTTGAGACCACTTTATGGTTGAAATATAGAGATCAGTTCCACTATCAGATGAACCAATCATGGTCTGATCTGGTAAATTACTGTCAATTAGATCAGATTGGCAGCTAAAGAGAGGTGAGGGGCGTGGCCACCAGGGAGGGAGGTGTGGCCTCCACAGTGGCCATGCTGGACAGACAGGTGTGGATATAAACAGGGACAGGTGCTGGACCCACAGCCAGGTGATGGACAGACAGGAGATAACAGATGAGTAGGAGACAGTTAAGGTGAAGCTGCCTTGTTGCAACTGCTGAGCCCCAACAAGGCAGCTGGACCACAATCATTACAGTCAGTCTGACTAAAGCAAAGCGACGGTCTTCACAGCTGTTGGATGGAGGTTTGGCAAACCGGCCAAGTTGGAAAGACTGGGAGAGATTAAGATGAAGCCCAACACCAACATTTAAAGACAGATCCCACTTACTTTGCGTGGATCAAAATGAAACGTCTTCTCCAGCATGGCTCCAAACTACGGACGGGCGGCCATGTTGGACGACGCATGGCGGGAGTGGACAGAGACAGGAGGAAGAAGCGGCACGGCGGCCAGCAATGCGAAAAACACGACACGGCGGCCATGTTTGAAAGACAGAACAGGTCGGCACGGCGGCCGAGGAGAGGCAACCCCCAGCAGAGTAAAGGAGGACAGCGGGACTTACTGTAGGAACATGGACCATCAGACGACGCAACTGTTGGACGGACTAACGACTAAACTATGGGGACAAGAACACATGGATGTTCAGCCTGGAAACAAAAGGTTACAACACTCATCACATCAGGATGTAACGGTACCACTGCCTGGAAAACCTGGAATTGTTCAGGTGCTGGTCTTAAAGGACCCTGGATCCAAACGTCAAACTGAGGTATTCATAGTGAACTTTGTGTACCGTTACAGTCCTACATTAGAAGGCACGGAGGCCGAAGTGAGACGGAAAGAGGAAGTGGAAAATAAAGAATAGAAATAAAACAGCTCTCACGGTTTGTAGATTCTACCTGAAAAACAAAAAGAATCACAGGTGAATTGGTGCCAACAGGTGAGAGGTCCAGATCTTTAACTTGATAAATGTGGAACATTTATGGACACTTTCAATGGAACATGTATTTATACTTTGGTCCTTCTCCTCATACAACTGTCTTCAGTCTGTTTCCAGTAAGAAACAGACATCCAACTCAACTAAATGACCTTAAATGCAGTTTAACCAGATTTGATTAGCTTCAAGTTTGCAGGTCCACTTGTTAAAATGGGTTGCATCCATGTTGACTTCTATACTCTTAAATCTAAGCTGAAATAAAACAACATGGCACTGGTGTCTAAATGTTGTCAGTAGGTTGTAACTTGGTTTGCTCTGCAGTCGACCAACGTTTGACTCCAAGTTAAGGTGCCAAACACTGAACCAACACACCTGACCAGGCCTTACCGACGGTCAACTTGACAAACCTTTAACCAAACTGCAGCCTTCTACTGACCTGCTTGGTGATTTTAACATCCTCATGCTGTCCCATAGCGTTTTAAATCCATCCTCAAACACCACAGTTGTCTTCCGTTTGTACGTCTGAGGCCTACAGGAGACAGAAAGATGCAGTTAAATGATGAAACCCAAAACATTCCTGCTGCAAACACGTCGACTCTCACAGACCTTAAACAAACTCCGGAGGCTCCGTTTCCAGCTGGCGTCTCCAAATCCAGCTTTTGATGCAGGAAAGGAAGCCGAAGTTCCTGCTGCAGCTCCGTCCTGTTCTGGCATCAGTTGGTGAAGGAGGGAAGAACAGCTGATCCACCTGCTTTATACAAACCTCAAGGGCTGGGAGTGATGGACAGATGGATGGACAAGACACTGGATGAACGGACGGACAAGACACTGGAAGGACAAGACACTGGACGAATGGACGGACAAGACAAGACACTGGACGGACAAGACACTGGACGGACAAGACACTGGACGGACAAGACACTGGACGGACGGACGGTCAAGACACTGGACGGAAAAGACACTGGACGGACAGACGGACAAGACACTGGATGGATGAACAAGACACTCAACGGACAAGACACTGGACTCGTCCTCTGTATATTTGAAATTAAGTTTTGGAATTCTGAGCTTCTAATTCATGTTTTGTTACCGACTGATTCGTCTCATGTGTCGTGTTTTAGACTACAGGTTGACGCATTTCTATAAAGGTATTTTTGTTAGTTGTCCTTTGTTTTGTTTGGACTCCAGCATTTGTTTATCAAATCAATGAAGATGAAACTGAACTAATGGTCTTGACACCACCTGATGGTTGAAATATAGAGATCAGTTCCACTATCAGATGAACCAATCATGGTCTGATCTGGTAAATTACCATCAATTAGATCAGATTGGCAGCTAAAGAGAGGTGAGGGGCGTGGCCACCAGAGGGGGAGGTGTGGCTGCCACAGTGGCCATGCTGGACAGACAGGTGTGGATATAAACAGGGACAGGTGCTGGACCCACAGCCAGGTGATGGACAGACAGGAGAAGACAGATGAGTAGGAGACAGTTGAGGTGAAGCTGCCTTGTTGCAACTGCTGAGCCCCAACAAGGCAGCTGGACCACAATCATTACAGTCAGTCTGACTAAAGCAAAGCGACGGTCTTCACAGCTGTTGGATGGAGGTTTGGCAAACCGGCCAAGTTGGAAAGACTGGGAGAGATTAAGATGAAGCCCAACACCAACATTTAAAGACAGATCCCACTTACTTTGCGTGGATCAAAATGAAATGTCTTCTCCAGCATGGCTCCAAACTACGGACGGGCGGCCATGTTGGACGACGCATGGCGGGAGTGGACAGAGACAGGAGGAAGAAGCGGCACGGCGGCCAGCGATGCGAAAAACACGACACGGCGGCCATGTTGGAAAGACAGAACAGGTCGGCACGGCGGCCGAGGAGAGGCAACCCCCAGCAGAATAAAGGAGGACAGCGGGACTTACTGTAGGAACATGGACCATCAAACGACGCAACTGTTGGACGGACTAACGGCTAAACTACAGGGACAAGAACACATGGATGTTCAGCCTGGAAACAAAAGGTTACAACACTCATCACATCAGGATGTAACGGTACCACTGCCTGGAAAACCTGGAATTGTTCAGGTGCTGCTTTAATGGTCTTAAAGGACCCTGGATCCATTCATACTGAACTTTGTGTACCGTTACAGTCCTACATTAGAAGGCACGGAGGCCGAAGTGAGACGGAAAGAGGAAAATAAAGGATAGAAATAAAACAGCTCTCACGGTTTGTAGATTCAACTTCAGTTTGGGTGTTTCCATCGACGTCCAACAAACATGTCCAGCCTCACCAACACTCCTGCAGCTCCTCTTCCCAGAGTCGACGCTTCAATCAACAGTTTCTATGCAGATGATGTCTGCTTCTCCTCTGCTGGTGCCAGTTTACGTCTGCACCTGTTTGTTAAAGCAAAAAGAAGCAGTCCAGTTACATCCAGCTTTAAATCTACAGGAGCTTCCTGAAACCATCCTTCAAGATGCTGCAGAGAGCAGACAGAACATAACACCAACTGTATTGTAGAGCTTTTTATTTACGATTACTTGGAGACTTTAATCTGCGACACTAGAAGAATTTAGACATTTGAGTTGCAAGTTGAATTGAGTTGTTCTGAAAATTTACGGTGGCCCAGAAGGGTCAACCCGACCGCGACGGACACAACGGAAGGGCAGCATCAGGACGAACAGGATTTGTTTCCGGGGGACAATATTTTCTGACGGACTGGTTTGATTACAGGAGAGTTTAATGAGATGGTGATGGATGATGGTGATTAATGTGCGTTTTCACAAATCAGCAATGTTGGTCACCATGTTGAGATTGTCACAACGTCATGCATGTGTTCATTAAACTCTCTCATGATCAAAATAGTCCATCAGAAAATATTGTCCCCCAGAAACAAAGCCTGTTCTTCCGTCCACTGGATACTTCAGTTGTGGCCTCTGCGGTTGCATTGACCCTCCTGGGCCACCGTAGAAAACGCACTTGATTGCTCTTCCTCATGTGTGTCAGTATATTTTGAAAACTGCATATGGAAGCAGAACATTTCAGTGAGGCTCAAACACAATTTCAGAGAAATGAACTGCATTTTCTAATTATGCAGTTCCTTTGATCGTTCTTAAGGCAGAAAATTCAAATACAAACAATTCAAATCCAGCATCTGGTGGCACACAGGCTGATTATTTAAAAGTTAAAAATGATAAATGAACAAACCCATTTGAAACATAAAACAAATGAAACCTGGAGACACTAACAGACGATGTGCATTAAGATGAACCATGCTGACGTCTCTGAAAGGAAACAACCTGTGTTTCTGCCGCAGATGATTAAAGCTGATTTCAGATTAAATGTTTGAGCCTTGCTGCATTATGTTTCATAGTTTTCCGATTTGTTCGCCTTATTTAAATAAAGGATTCCACCATAAATCGGTGCGTACAAACCGACATTATACTTAACGCGGCCCAATGGTTTTACGCACCGTGCGTCATGCGGTGGTTTTACGCACGGTGCGTAATGCTGCTGGCGGGGAAAAGAAATGTTTGTCTGCGTTGGCTGAGCTGCTGTTTCAGATCGATGGGAGCTGTGGGGTCTGAGGCCTTCACTCACCACTGCGCTCGCTTTGTTAAATGAAGCCCGACACGTTTTAAATCCAACAGCGCTTCATCCGTTTAAACCGAATCCGGGTTAACAGCTGCACCTCTGAGCTCCACATGGACTCACTTTTAAACCGGATGCTTCGAGTTCAACGTGTCATTTCAATAAAAAACATCAGCATAAACCCTTTCCACCTGTCGGTAAACGCGCCAAACGCTGAGCCGACACACCTGAGCAGGCCTCAGCCTCACCGACGCTCACACCTGGTCAGATTTACAGACGTTCAACCAGCCTGGATGCTTTAAACATGACCTTTAAAAACCCCAATGAACAACTTAAACTCAACATGCTACAAACATGTTGATCTTCACTGACCTGCTCTCTTTGTTCATTGAGCTCCGTCCTGCTGTGGCATCAGTTTGGTGAGTGAGGTGAGACCAGCTGATCCACCTGCTTTATACCAACCGGAACAGGTGGACTTCCGGTGCATCAATTAACGGAGGCCTCCCCCAGAGTCACGTGTTTTTCCTGTGCAGGTCAAATGGTTTTAATGGTCACCTGAGGAGGAGTCTGACCTGGATCGTCCACATGAATCCGACATACAGTGATGTTTATGTTTATTTATGGACTTATTACCGGTTCATCAGTGTCTCATCTGCTACAGCCTCATTAATCAGTTATAATTTCATTTATTTCACACATTTTATATTCATTTTTTCTTTTACAAACTATTTAATAAGTTGTTATCCTGTTTTCTATTGTAAGTTCTTAACACCAATATTTAAATTCATCTGGTCAATTAATATATTTATGATTATTGAGTCTTAACTTTAACTTTTAAACTTGTTAGCCGAGTTCGTAACTTTATTCTTTTACTGGACAAAGACGAGGAAAAGAAAGCAGCCATGGTTTTATTTAAAAATAGTTTAAGCCGAACACTGAGGAACACGTCTTAAAGCGCTGTTATTTTCCAGACACTGTTTCGTGCTAGCTTAGCCGCTAGCATAGCCGTTAGCCACTGTGAAAGCAGCTAGCGTCCTGATTTGTTGTGTTGTTCTTGTTTAGGTTTCGCAGGTTGTGCTTCTGCTAAAAACGTGTGTCTGTCAGTTAAAGCAGTTTGACAAAGCTAATCCTACTTTACAAAGATGCTACGGTGCCCCAGATAGCATTAGCCGCTAGCTTTAGCCACTGTGAAAGCAGCTAACATCCCAATTTGTTGTGCCGGCTGTCTTCTTGTTTAGGTTTTGCAGGTTGTGTTTCTATTAAAGATATGTGTCTGTCTGTTAAAGCAGTTTGATAAAGCTAATCCCACTTTACAAAGATGCTACGGTGCCCTGGATAGCATTAGCCGCTAGCTCAGAGGCCCAGCCAACCTTGCAGTGACAGCACAGCATCGTCAGCAAAATAAATTGCACTGACATGATGAAGTGAATTAGTCGGGCATGTTTTAAACCACAGAGCGGCACTTGTATTTTATTTTTCTGGTAATCTGTTGCTTTCTTCTTTTTTCCTCCAAGTTGCGTTCATGTGTTTTTTAAACCCCCGGTGATGCAGCTTTTATTTTGAGGTTGTAAAGAGCTAACGTGTGCTTCTTGGCTTCTTCTGCAAGGCAACAAGCTGCTTCACGTCTTTGCGGTTTGCTCATTTTCATAACCGCAGGGAGCACCAGCATAGTCGTGTTCTACTTTTAATGGTCTGATTGATGACTTGGCACAGAAACACAACACTTACCACGAGTTGCTTCAGGGTTATTTACATTTTTGGGCGCTAATTCCATGAAAAAGTCCTGCTCTTAACCAGGAAGTGAAATTGACACGTTATCACCGGACAGAGTCAAATAACCGCTACGTAAAACATGTTTGTACAAGGAAATGAGGACAACAGGCTTGCTCAGTTTTCATACTCTTTATTCAGTGGTGCCGCGGTGCGTTCAGGGACCTGCAGTAGCCCCCAGCGGCTCCCCACAGCAGGGTCGACAGAGCTTTTTGCACAGAGAGGAAAAATATATATTAAACAGAACTTCAGGGGGGTGAAAACAGAGCGTTGGGAGGATCGTCTCTTTACGTTCGGACTTGAAAACCACATTTCAGTCGTGAACCAGAACCTGAAGGTGGGAGTTAACAGGATCATCTTAGCTGGATTAGTTAAGCCAGGTTCAAAAACGAGGACTGGGCAGGATAGTGAAAGCTGCTGTGGTTCAAATTAAGACGCTCGTGCTTCTGTTTTAGGCTCGTTATCGAGTTTAATCAGCTTTTCGATGGTTTCTCCATCGAAACTAACCCACTCTTGAGACTTAGCAACAACTAAGCTAACACAGCTAATCTTGATCCTGCAGGTAAATAAATGGAAGCTAATGGCTGCCTGCAAGAGTAGGAGACATCCAGGTATGGCAAACACAAGTTGTGCAGCCTCGGTTTCAGGAGAACAGACTGAGAAAATAAGTTTTGCGGTTAATTAAACAACCGATTGTTGCCGTTTCGAGGTAAGAAAAGGGAAATTATGCGAACCACAGCAGCTGTCGGCCTCCGAAACCAACGGCAGACGATGACGAAAACAAGAGAAAAACAACCTGAGAAGCTTCGTTTTAGTCGAGCCGCCAGAGAAAAGGGGGGATTCAAAGGAGAGGGGGGTTTATATTAGCATCTTATTAACAAGAAAATGGCACTTCATTAAAAATAAACAAACGACTTCTCTCTATCTGGGCTGCAGATAATCGTCTACGCATCAACAATCACACATTTGATTCCTTCTGTCGAGGGTTTAAATGAAGACATGCAGAGTCAGGAGGGAAAGAGGACAGAATAAAAACACAAACATGTGAAAAGAAGTGAAAGGAAAGAGTCGACGGACATGGATAAGTTGACGGACGACGACGTTGTTTAACAAAAACATGGCGGCGAGTGAGACACGGGGGAGGAGGGGGAGGAGGGGGGGAGTCAATCCTAGGTTTTTTTTAAAGGTAGCATTTTTCTATTTATGTATTTTTTTCAACCTTTTGTTTTGTTTCTGTTCAACAAATATAATTAATAATAAGAGCAGCAGCAGCAGCAGGTTTTTTACTATTTTCAGTGTTTTAATTTTTTTGCGCTCTGTTTTCCGGCTGCGGGGGACGACGGGGGACGACTCCAGGGCGGCCGAACGAACTCGAAGCCGCCCCGGCCGCCGGCGTCGCCTGCGTTAATGCCTTATTCTCTTCGGCAACTCTGACGGGCAGCGTTTAGCCTCGGAGCTGCCGCTGTGCTGATTTTTACGAGTCTCCTTCTCCGTCTTCGTTGCCTGTTTCTGAGGGAGTTGCCCGTCAGCGTTGCCGAAGCGAAAACCGGCAGGCGCCGTCGGCGTCGAGGCGGTTTCGGCGAGCAGCTTCCGGTTTTGGTCTCTAGGAGGCGCTGACGGGCTGCAGAGGCGGGCAGGGCGAGGAGTTGCCCTCCTGTCTGGGCAACAGGACACTGCAGACGCCAAGGCCTCCTGCCCCTCCACCTGGTGTCATGGCCGCCGTCGCAGGCGTCGCCCCCTCCTGGACGGCCGTGGTAGTGGTGGTGGTGGTGGTGGTGTCTTCGTTGTAGAGGCGTTTGATGCCGTCGTAGAAGTCGTCCACCTCCATCTCCTCCACCTGGAGACACAGATGGTCACGTTAATCGATCAGTTGCTCTCCTGGTTGCTTTTGTGATCGATCAATTAATTAGTTGGTTTATAAAGTGGCTGAAAAGGATCTCAGAAAACCATTCTGCAGCCAAAACGAGCCAGTAGGTTTAAAAGATGCCTTAAAAATACTAAAAAAAGTTACAGCCAGAAACTGTAAAAACAGATTTCCAACTTTCCAACAGTCCTTGAACTACTCATCTAAGACGAGCCATTCAACAAAAGACTAAAAAGATTGCATTTGAAAGGCTAAAAACCCTAAAAACTAAAAAAACAACCCAAAAATAATCAAAATTTCACCATTTCCTGAAGCAACAAACTGTCAAAACTGATTTTAAGCTTTCCGACAGTCCCTGAACTACTCATCAGCTGGAAAACTTGACCAAATCCAAAGTTTAAAGTTGTGGTAGTCCATCGAAATCGCTTTATTCCATACGTCTTTTTTTTTTAAAAACTGCCAAAATGACATCATTCATTAGAGCCAGACACCCTAAAAACAGACTTTAAATGTTCCGACAGTCCTTGAACTACTCATCTAAGACGAGCCATACAACAAAAAACTAAAAACATGCATTTGAAAGGCTAAAAACCCTAAAAACTAAAAAAAACAACCCAAAAATAATCAAAATTTCACCATTTTCTGAAGCAACAAACTGTCAAAACTGATTTTAAGCTTTCTGACAGTCCTTGAACTACTCATCTAAAACGGTGTTCCACTAAAAACATGCATTTGAAACCCTAAAAACTAAAAAAAAACCCCAAAATAATCAAAATTTCACCATTTTCTGAAGCAACAAACTGTCAAAACTGATTTTAAGCTTTCCGACAGTCCCTGAACTACTCATCAGCTGGAAAACTTGACCAAATCCAAAGTTTAAAGTTGTGGTAGTCCATCGAAATCGCTTTATTTCATACGTCTCTTTTAAAAAAAAATGCCAAAATGACATCATTCATTAGAGCCAAACACCCTAAAACGAGACTTTAAATGTTTCGACAGTCCTTGAACTACTCATCTAAGACGAGCCATACAACAAAAAACTAAAAACATGCATTTGAAAGGCTAAAAACCCTAAAAACAAACAACCCCCCCCCCCAAAAATAATCAAATTTCACCATTTTCTGAAGCAACAAACTGTCGAAACTGATTTTAAGCTTTCCGACAGTCCCTGAACTACTCACCTGTCCGAAAACTTAAACAAATCTAAACCTAAAGTTGTAACAGTTCATCAAAATCTCTTTATTCTGCATGTGTCATGTTAAAAATTTGCAAAAAAATTTAAAAAGAAGCCTTCCGTGACTCAGCCGAGACCAGCAATCAAAGCCTTAGTGACCACTCGGCTGAACTGCAGGCAGTGTTTGCAGAAGGTATGTATGGAAACTAATTCACTGACTAATTTCCAGAGAGGTGCAGGGCTTTATGTTGCGGTAAAAAATGAACCACAGTGAGGAAAAACATCCAGAAACTTCCTGGTGTTACCTAACCTCTACTTAGGTCCCTACATGTCTTCGTCAGAGAGACTGAAGACGTTACCTTGCGCTTGGCGGAGGCCTTGCATCGCAGCGTGACCTTCTGCAGGTGGTTGGGATGGTGGAGGTGTCTGGGAGGAGAAAGCAGAGCCGGGATGCTGCTGTCCGCCGAGGAGCTCCAGGGCCGCTGGACCTTCTCTTCCCCACCGGCAGCTGTCTGAGGCTGGGTGGCGATGAGGGCGTGGTCCCTGGAAGACTCTGTGGGGGAGGTGGTGGTCCCTGAAGGAAGGAAGGAAGGAGGTCACGGATATACGTAAACAAATCAAATTACAGATACTAGACAGGAAACAAGCAACAGCATGATTCCTTGTGAAAACCTGGTGCCTACATTTCCCACAATGCAACTTCACTGCAGACGAATCAGTCAGAGATTTAGCTGTGCTATGCTAGCAGCGGCTAATGTAGCTTCTGGGCTGTAGAGGTCAACTGACGCGTCTATTATCAGAGTTAACACGCCACATCTGGATGTATTAGTACAATTTTACTGTATTATAGCACTGAAACGTCGAAAGGCCAGTACGCTACAGGATAATCAGGCCGGTTTATGTCATGATCAAAGCCAGCAAAGGCCTGGTTGTCGGATGTTTGCAAACGACATGGTTAAGAGTGATTTTGTCCGGTCAGATCCGCTCAGAAGGAGAGATCGTAGATAGTGAACGTGTTTAATATTTGCGACTATAAATCCTGTAGTGTGTGGGGGTTTCCTCCGAGAGCAGCCGAGTACGCTCAATGTGTGATGTCACCAGATTTAAGCCAATCAGAACGCGAGCTGAGTCAGCTGACTGACGGAACAGGAAGTAAAACAAACAAGTAGAGTTACCGTCACTAAAAAAATTAATCAGATTAATCATGATGATGGATTAATCTGCACTAACAAATCAATCTCTGCCCCTCGGCTCAGAGATCTGGATGGTCTGATGGAAAAACAGCTTCAATTCTAGTAACGCGCCGCATTTTTGGCAGCAACGGTAACGACGTTATAATGATGGGAAGATGGTTACTGAAGACAGGAATGCCGGTATTTGTAGCGCCGTTGTTCCCGTCATGTTTGTTTACACTGAGGTCACGTTTGACTACGAGAGATTTGGAATACTGAGCGTGAAGAACCTGATAGTCTGCTGAAGGATCAGTTAGCGTGGTTAGCTAACACCACGCTATAAGATCAGATCAGAAGAGAGAGGTCTTGTGCGATCCGTCTTTCGTTATCTGTCTCTCTAAATCTGCGGAGGTTTGAAGGATCCCGTAACGTGTGGCGGCCTTAACATACGTGTGGGGTCCAGGGCCGGAGGCTGCAGGGGTTGGTAGATGTAGACGGTGTTGGGAGGCAGGGAAGCTCTCAGTGTGGACAGGCTACGGGCCACCAGCTCTCGACTGCGAATCAACTCAGAGCTGTCGATCTGAAGAGGAAGAAAGGCTGCAGATTAGAAAAAAATTCCACCTTAAATAATCAAACCAACACTTGGCCGATAAAGTGGGGTCTGAAAATTAAAAATACGCCCATTTAAAGACATTTTTCTTAGTTATATTTGAAGAACTGCTTTTAAAGATGTTGTAGGAGTTAAAGCAAAGGTTCTGTGTTCAACATGTCCAAGGTTACCTCTAGGGAGGGAAGTAAACTCCTTTATTTGACCAGTGATAATCTCTGAAGGTCAAACTGAACGTTAATAAACTCGCTGCTGTGCGGAAAAAGGAGAAACTGCTGATATGAACCCTCCAACGTTACTTCCTCCCAAACTTCCCCCTCTGCTGCCTGATTAGCGCCCTCTGCTGGACACCTGCCTCGCGATCCACACAGAAGTGGAAGCGCTTGTCAATAATCGCTCTGAAGCTGGGCTGGGCGGTGTCCAGCTCTACTGACGGATCGCTACCTGTCCCTTCCTCAGCAGGTCGATGGTCAGGGCCAGCCAATCAGGACACAGAGTCTCCAGCTCCAAGGTGAGAAGAGCCAAAGCCAGCATGGATCCTCTGAGCTGCAGAGACACAGGAGGGACAGTGATGACGTCATTATATCTACCTGTATGAGAGTGTGTTTACCTGAACGAGTGTTTATATTTACCTGTATGAGTGTGTATTTACCTGTATGAGTGTTTACATTTACCTGTATGATTGTTTATATTCACCTGTATGAGTGTTTACATTTACCTGTATGAGTGTTTATATTTACCTGTATGAGTGTTTATATTTACCTGTATGAATGGTTATATTTACCTGTATGAGTGTTTATATTCACCTGTATGAGTGTTTACATTTACCTGTACGAGTGTTTATATTTACCTGTATGATTGTTTATATTCACCTGTATGAGTGTTTATATTTACCTGTATGAGTGTTTATGTTTACCTGTATGAGTGTTTGTTTACCTGTATTAGTGTTTATATTTACCTGTATGTGTGTTTATGTTTACCTGTATGAGTGTTTGTTTACCTGTATTAGTGTTTATATTTACCTGTATGAGAGTGTGTTTACCTGAACGAGTGTTTATGTTTACCTGTATGAGTGTGTATTTACCTGTATGAGTGTTTACATTTACCTGTATGATTGTTTATATTCACCTGTATGAGTGTTTACATTTACCTGTATGATTGTTTATATTCACCTGTATGAGTGTTTATATTTACCTGTGTGAGTGTTTATGTTTACCTGTATGTGTTTATATTTACCTGTATGAGTGTTTATGTTTACCTGTATGAGTGTTTGTTTACCTGTATGAATGGTTATATTTACCTGTATGAGTGTTTATGTTTACCTGTATGAGTGTTTGTTTACCTGTATTAGTGTTTATATTTACCTGTATGTGTGTTTATGTTTACCTGTATGAGTGTTTGTTTACCTGTATTAGTGTTTATATTTACCTGTATGAGAGTGTGTTTACCTGAACGAGTGTTTATGTTTACCTGTATGAGTGTGTATTTACCTGTATGAGTGTTTACATTTACCTGTATGATTGTTTATATTCACCTGTATGAGTGTTTACATTTACCTGTATGATTGTTTATATTCACCTGTATGAGTGTTTACATTTACCTGTACGAGTGTTTATATTTACCTGTATGAGTGTTTATATTTACCTGTATGAGTGTTTATATTTACCTGTATGAGTGTTTATGTTTACCTGTATGAGTGTTTATATTTACCTGTATGAGTGTTTATATTTACCTGTATGAGTGTTTATATTTACCTGTATGAGTGTTTATATTTACCTGTATGAGTGTCTATATTTACCTGTATGAGTGTTTATATTTACCTGTATGAGTGTTTATGTTTACCTGTATGAGTGTTTATATTTACCTGTATGAGTGTGTGGTCAGACAGACAGTGGTAGAGTCTCTGTGTGAGCAGGGCCAGGTGCTGAGATCGGTTCAGTCCCAACATGGAGTCCAGAAACCCGGACCGGCACGACATCACCATCGCATGGAACTATGGGAAATGGAGGAGGAGAAGAGGACGATGATGAATCGTGTCCACACAGTTACGCTCCATGTCTGTAAATCCCTATACTATTTGGACCGCGCCCCCTGGTGGTCAAAGCAAGGAAGTGCATTTAATTCCAGATGGATGGGAATGCAAAAGTTAATATTTTTCAACATACTTGAAGCAAATTCAGCACCGGAAATAGACGTCAGAGATCACCGAGGCTCTCGCAGGAATGAATAAAGTTCAAAGATGTGTGTAAATGAGGCGTGAGGGCTTCAAACCAGATGGCAGTAAGTGCTAAAAGCGACTGGTGAATCAAGAAAACAGACTCCATAACAGGTTTTACTATCAAGCCTGATTCTGATTAATGAATGAAGCAACATTAAATGGATAAAACACTTCTAATAAGTGGATTTAAATGGTGTAATAATGTTGAGCTGCATGTATTAAACTAAAATAAACAACTAGAGGAGAAGCAGAACAAGCTAATTACTTCTTCTGACCACCAGATGTCAGTAGCTGATGTGATATTTAGAGGTACTGTAGCCTGCATAATGTTCAGTGAGCATCTAACTAATGATTCGTTTCAAGTCTGGAGGTCCTTAAATAGAAACCACATGACAGCGAGGGTGTGACAGACGTACGATGTGCAGGAAGTCCAGGGCGGTGGCGGTGTGCAGGTCCCAGTTCAGCTTGTCCAGGATGATCTTCTCCATCCTCAGGACGTCTGACGGAGAACAGCCACAGCTACTGGAGGCGACCAGCTCTCTCAGAGAGGGAACACACTGAAATAACACAACAAATGACATATATAGAATTAAATGTAGTCACCTCAGCTGTCCTGATAAACTGAACTCCACTTCTCTGAGCTCTGCTGCACTCTAACAAGCAAGGAGTCTATTTCTATGTCTCCTTGTTACATAGAGGTCATTCAAAGTGCTTTATAGGGAAAAGTAAAACATTAAAATGTGTAAAAAAATAAAATAAAAAAATAAAAAACAGTGCAAACAAGTTAAATAAAGCTAGAAATAGAAAGATATATAGATACTGTAACCAAAATATAATATATATAATATAATTTATATGGAAACACGCTAAAAAAAATTAGGGAAACCACAAAAAAACCTAATAAATAAATGAAAAAAAAAACAAAAAGAGGAATTAAAAAATAAACAGAAAAAAGAAACCATATATTTTATTATATATTTTATATTTTATCATATAATTTATTTAAAAAAATAATTTGAAAATAAGGAAACAAAAAAAATAATGAGACCAAAAAAACGGGAACTAAAAAATAAACAAAAAAACAAGGAAACCATTAAATAATATATATAATATAATTTATAATGAAACACTCTCAAAAAATAAGGAAACCACACACAAAAAACAAATTAAAAAAACAAGGAAACCAAAAAAGAAAATTAAACAAAGAAAAAAGACAAAAAAGGGGGAACTTAAAAAATAAACAAAAATATAAGGAAACCAAAATAAAAAAAAAAATAAAAAATTAAAAACAGGAAATCAAAAAATTGGGAAACAAAATAAATAAATAAATAAATAAAAATAAGGAAACCAAAAAATAGGGCAACCTAAAAAAATTAAACAAAAAACAAATAAATAGATAAAGAAACCAAAATACAAGGAAACACAGTGCACACTAAATTTATAGACTAATTACAACTGATTAAAACAGCAGAAAAAGACGACAAAAAATAAAAACATGTCAAAGATAAAGTGGAAAATAAAGTAAATAAAATTAAGTACCTTATCATATAAAATTGATTAATTAACAGCGATTATCTGTATTGTTAAGAGGCAGCTTATTATTGGATTGTGTGTATATCTGCTGTGTGTGTCTGTTGTGTATATTTGCTGTGTGTGTTTGTTGCGTTCACCTCGTCCTCCTCGCAGGTCTTGGCAGCCAGGAAGAAGCAGGCGATGGCGATGCAGCGCAGGTACTTTGGACGGGCCTGAAACGATACAATCAATCAATCAATCAATAAATCAATAGATCCTCAGTGAGATGTGACGTCGCTGTTATGAGTTATTATGTGTAGAACTTCCATTAAGGCTGGCGGATGACAACAACCCATCCATCACCGTCTAAAAACCTTCAGTTCGAGTTGTTTTTCGCTCATGCTGCCTTTTTTAAAGCGGCCTTTTTATCACAACACATATTTTAGCAGCTTCAGTCCATTTAGTCGAGACTCTTCCAGACATACGGAACTGAAGCGTCATTAATGTTGTTTACCATTACTGTATGATTACTACTGTTACTTTCAGCCTCGTCTTTGTAGTTTTACCCTCTATTTTCTATAATTCCACTTGTTGATACGGCATTTTTGGTGCTTTTATTATTGCATCTGGTGTCGTTTTGATTCATTCTGTACATTTTTTAATTTCTTTGTTCTTTCAGTTTGGACTGACTGGTTTCCTGTTGCTCAGCGGTTGGTTTACCCGAGTATCCCTCTTTTATTTATCTGTACAGAACTTTGTTTTTAAAGGGTGCTATATAAATACAGTTTATTATTATTACTATTATTATTATACTTTCAGAACAGTTTCTACTCGACCACCTCCTGTTTCCCTGTCATTTTTATGGCATAAAATAAAGATATTTTTGCTTCGTACATCAAGAGATAACCTCCTTTATCGACCCACTTTCAGCATTTCTTTTCCACACGCTGAAATCTGTTTGAACAACAATTATCTCGGGAACTATTAGAGATAAAAACCTGAGATTTCCACCGTTATTTCTAATCATGTCGCTGATTTGGAATCTGTAATATCAGACGAGTAGATCGAATAATCTCTGAAACATGAGAAAAAAATCATCAGAATAATAAAAAAATTGATAACGCAGATGTCGGCTAGTGATGTTCTCTGAACCGCGTGTAGCTGCAAGTCACAATAATACAAAACTACACATGGAGAATATCACGAATCGATGGCATGATGAGGAATAACAGTGACTATATCAGGTTTTTATCTTTAATAGTTCACCTACATTTACCACCTTTATCGTACTCCTCTAATCAGTCCCTCCAGGAATTCTCGATGCTGCGATCGCAACAATTAACGCAAATTCAACCAATCTCCGTGAATTCTTCGTGACCTTGCAATTTCGTCCAATCACAGCGACTTTTCCACAACTTTGTCCCGCCTCCCGTGAGTTCCACCAATCACAGCAGTCCCCAGTAATGCACGTACGTCACCGGATCCACTTCCTCGTTTATGGTTTGAAGATACAGATGCAACAAAAACTACTGCAGAACAATTCCCTGATGTTCTTCACCAAAGCGGAGCTAAACTGTTTTCACCCCGTGGAATATTGAGGTGGAACACAAACCAAAACCATCCACTGACAAACACTTTTCTACCGTAAACATATCAGGAGAATGGGTGAAACCAGCGGACCACAGACCAGACAAACCACCGTGATGAAGCTGTTGCATCCAGATCTGTGGCAGCACTGAAACAATGAAGGTCAGTTAGATTCATTAACTGACGTGACGAGCTGTGAGCGTGTGTGTGTGAATCCTGCAATTTCATCGCAATAAATACACTTGAAACATCGCAATTTTTTAAGAAAAGCTGCCGCGAATTCAGGAATTTTAGGCCGCAACAGTCTTGGAAAAACGCCTGCAAAATCCTGGAGGGACTAAATAATTCGCCCTTGTTTAAGTTTTATGTTGACGTTAAGAAACCAGTTTGTTTCAGACCATTTAAAACATGAATTTGTTCCAGAACGAAGGCGGGAAATAAGAATCGTCTCTCTACTTTAACAGGCAGAAAGACAACAAGGCTCCCGCTGATCGATCCTAACAGTCAACCTGACCCTAACCTAACCCTAACCTTCCCTGTCCCAGTGTGTCCTCGCTTCCAAGGCGATCCTCTCGATGCTACGACACCACACAACTGTGCTTCTTATCAGGGACACACAGAGTCTTGCTCCTGATAATCCCGGAACATGTTCTTCCTCCCGCTGCTTCCTGTCTGAGCGTCGGGACGTTCACAGCTGCAACTTCCTGCTTCTGTTTGAATGCCAGCTGTACAAAACGTCTGGTCACCACAGCTGTATGACATGAAGATCAATCTCCCGCTAATCTGTTGATAATGTCTGATCAACCTCCCGTCAACAAACTGAGGTCCAATCTAAGGGATTCTGTTAAAACTGGAGCCTGTTTTCCTTTAATTTCCCTTCAGCTGTTGAGTTTAAAGAGCAGATTTTAGCAGCCACCACTCAACTAAACCCTTCACGATTAAAATTATATATCCTCTGGCTCATCTGGGCTTCATTTAAATTAGTTTTTGTGTGAAATTATTAGTTTAATTCAGCATTTTTACCCACATGTTTCACAATAAAACATCGTCTCTAATAACCAAGTTGATGCATCATAGTGCAGAACAGTCCAGATGGATTATACCCTCTGTTACCGTACGTCTAATTTATTGTACTGTAATTATTTAACATCATTTTTTATCTCTCTCTAATTTTCAATCTTTAATTAAAATAGGAATCATTTTCCTGGTCTGAGGATATCAAAATAAATAAGTCTGAGGTATCCTGATGTTGATTTCGACAGAACAAATCAAATGTTTGTGTTTTGCTAAACCAATATGCAGACGACACCCTTCTTTACCACTGACACAAGAGGGTCATCCATTGATTCGAACGAACAATAATTAATTATTTTCATGTATTATGTGGTGAAAAACAGGGTATCGTCTGCCTAAAAAGGCTAACTAGCTGACTTTACGTTAAGCTAATACTGTTATGCTTGCAGTAGCATTAGCCAGCTAGCTTAAATTTCTCACTACCGTCGACTAAACATCGCTGCTGGTTTGTGATTTCACATCATTTCACGTCAGGAATTAAAACACAAATGATAATAAAGTCATAGCAGAAGGTTTTCTTGGGGTCTTGGGGGAGGATTTATCAAGATTTTACGTTTAGTTTTATGAAAACCAAAGTTCTAGTGAGCTATGATTGAACTAAATTTGTCCACTTAAGCAGACGCCTTGTGTACATCTTACGTTGATATTCAAAAAATACCTATATTAAGAGATATTACACATTATTTTTGCAGTTTTTCCTACTTGTATTTAGCGGTTTTAAAACGTCATTCTTGGCAGTAAAGCCTGTAGTATTTTTCTTAATCCTATATATAACCACATCTTCCTTCCATCACTATAGAAAACATATGATCACTGGACTATAAGATGATTAAACTAGCAGCCTTGGTGTAGATCTAAGTGGGCTCCTATGAGTGTATTGTTTATATTAAATTAATGTTTTACTTTTCATGTTTTTCTAACTGCACAAAACTGTAGTTAAACTCCTGCTGCTTTTAAATGTGCCTTGTGAATGAATCTGACTTTGAATGCTTCTCCAGCAGACCTATTATCATCTTTATTGTTGTTTACGTCTTCCTGGCGGCCATCTTGGCTACCGCGTCAACCAGCGTCCAGTGTTTCTACATTATTTTTCGGCTACTTTCATGCCACGACACCGGACAAGACTCTTTGTTGTGATTCTAATTCATTATTGTGCATTTATTATACTTTCTATTGCATTATAGGCTCTATTTCCCCTTTTTTTCTCATTTATTTCTTCTTCTCTGCATGTTGAGCGACTGAAACACTCCCTGTGCTACGCTAACAGCAGGTTCACAGTGGAGCCGGCGCCGTTCCTGTACCTTGATGGGAGCGAGGAAGCGGTCCAGGATGCTAACGGCTAGCACCAGGGTCTCCGGGTACAGCTTTAGCCTGCCGTGGAGCTCCGTCAGCCAGCGCACGGCTTCATCCCGCTGGGCCGGGGAGATGTCTGTATCCTGCACACAACCAAGACAAACAACCACACTGACTCTGCTGTTGACAGAAATGATTATTCGTGTTTGTGCTTCAGCTTAAGGACGATAAATGTGTCGCTGCTAACCCTCCTGAACCCTTCGATGGACTTGACATGAGTCCTGTTTTCATTGTAACGACACACAAGCTCTTTATTTATAACTTTGAATGCTGCAAGATACTGCAGTGGTACAATAACACTGCTCATTTTTCCATCTACGTATTTAGTTTTGCTTTCGTTATGCCATCAGTTTGATGTCACGAGGCAACACTTGTGACAAGATAATGAAGGAATGTTCTCTCAGGATGACAAATTAACTTTACGATCATCAAAATTCGTCCTTAATCTCTGCGAAAGTCCAGTCCAACAGTCAAAATGTCAGGTGTTGAGTTAAAACGAAACTATTTCAAGAGTGATGTAAACAAAGAAATAAACCCTCTCTTCCCTCTTTAGGAGTGCCGTTCTATTTCAGGGCAGCACCCGGCCTTGTTTCTACGATCGGGGTTAGACAGGACAGAACAGAATCACCTAGTTTAAGACATTTAGCGAGGATCTGGAGGAAGCTTTAGCGACTGCCGAGCTTCCGCTAACGAGGCGAGCAGGATCTTCTTAAGCAGAACAAACCTGCCAGCAGACCTGCCTCGAAAGCATCCCAGGAATTCATCAGCTCAGCGATGACGTGTCGTCTTCACAGGTTCCCACTGAGCGGAAATATTAGATTCTATGAGGAGAGTTTCACGACAGCTGCAGCTTGGTAGCTTGTAAACAGGATACAATTCAGTCTTGTTATGAAAGCACGAACACGCGTCTACAACACAATTATTATTATTAAAAAAAGAAATAACCCTGTCATGGATTCTGCAGCAGCTTGTAGCCCTCTCAATCATAACTTCTCCTCAAATAGAGAAAAACATGACTGCAGAGTGACGAGGCTGAAGTTAGCTTCCGATTCGGCAGTTAAGGGAAAAGTTAAGGGAAAAGTTAAGGGAATTATATCGTCTAACACTTTAAAACGTGTCCAGAGAGGATGAAGGCTCTTTAAACCACAGTTTCTGATTTGTGAAACATTTGTTCAGTTTGTGAAAATGCAAAAAGGGACATTTCGACACAATTTTCTGGACCTAGACCGCATTCGACCGGGTCCTGATCCAAAACCACAAGACCAAGACCTTGTCCAGATGTAGCTGGTTTCCTAGAAAAAAACTTGCACACACACCACCTCGTTTTTAGAAAAAAATTCATCCACATCTAACCACGTAAGTGCGTTTTTAAGCACATTCATGAGCACGCCAGACCTCTACAGGGTTCTTGCACCATTTTAAAAGTCAAATTTAATGCTTTTTAAGACATTTTTAAGACCTCAACAAATATAATTCAAGACCCAAAAATGTCATAACAATTTCTGTGGTAGAAAATACTCCATTTATTTTATTGTAAATAGAATCAAAGCTCACAGTTGGCATTTTCTTTCTTTTTTTTAAATTTTTTTCCCACTGTGATGCAGAATAGAGCCAACATTACACACACAAGTTGCATTATGTGAAAACTTCTCGACACAGTCATGAAGAAGTGCAACATGAATTTCTGTAGTTTTGTTCATGATCTCGTCAAACAGCATACGTCTTCTCTCTGACGCTGAGTGATGCTCTTTCTTGACGAATGAAGCGATGCCATATTTAGCGACGTATGCCGTTTTATCTTCCCCACAGGTGAACGACTTGGCAAGCTGGGAATCGGGGAACGTGGCAGCAAAGACGCCACTTATGTCTTCGTTAGATTTAAATGAACTGTGCCTCTTCCTTTTGGGTCTCTGGTGGTGAAATGAAGCTCGTCATAGCCGACTGAGAGGTGGCGTCTGAACTAACGTTCGGTTGTGCTGGAAGTAACGCAGGGATTAGCCTGGTCCCGCTAGCTGCTGCTGCTACATACCGCTGGTGTTTTTCTCCTCTCATGTGCGACTCGACGGCTTTTTAGTCCCTAAAAAAGTCTTTCTGCAGAATTTGCACATGACTTTGTTGTTGTTGTTTTCAGCAGGGGCCAACCACCTCTTAAATAAACCGTCTTCCATCCATTTTTCATTGAATTTACACTTCCCCATCTTTCAGCATCTTTCCGCTTACCTCGACAACTGCTGAATTACCTTGATTTTAATTTAAGACATTTTAAGACTTTTTAAGGACCCGCGGGGACCCTGCTCTAGGTGGCAGTAGTTCCCCGAATCCTATCCAATCTTCGAGGGAGAACCTGCCTCGGACGTGGAATGGAAAAAGTGATGGAAAACAACCGTCCTTAACGTTGTCCTTCGCCTGTGTCGTTGGACGTGAAGCAGCTTCTGGGCTCGTAAAAACAAGCAAGAAACGGCGCCAAACACCTCATGAGGGCGTCCATCTTGTTTCTGAATGTAAACACAGGTCGCATATGTGACGTAAGAACATGTTTTGTTGCAGGCCGTGACGTTTCGAAACGCTAAACTCCGGTTACTGACGTCCACATGCAGACGCATAAACGGAGGATTCGCAAACCTTCACTTTGGTCGGAGGTTTTTAAAAGAATCGTTTTTAATGCTGTAAATCTGCGTTTTCGTGTGGATGACAGGAAAAATGGTAGAAAAATATCTTTGTTTTGTCAGATACCAGTGTGGACAAGGCCTTAGACTTCTCAAATCTGGTCTGGTTCATCCCAGAGAGGACGAAGACTCTTTAAACCACTGTTTCTGATTTGTGAACCCTTTATTCTGTCTATTTTTCAACCTCTCTGGAAACGTTTTAAAGCGTTGCCCACGAGGCGTAACGAACAGGGTCGAGCGCTCAGCTGTCGAATTTGAGTTTCCCTTAACTTTTCCCTTAACTTTTTTCCCTTAACTGCCGAACCGGAAGCTACGTAGCGTCAGCCTCGCTGCAGAGCGTCCGCTTTCGCATAAACTCGCGACAAAGAGAGAAAATAAAGGAAGTTCTGTGAGGTTAAAGCACTAAAAGCTCAAAAATCAGTTTGATAATTTCACACATTCGAGTTACTAGAATTTAAAATCTTTGCTTTGAAATAAGAGCAGAAAAAAGAAGTAAAGGGTACATTTAAAAACCAACTAGAGAAATACTTCCTTGAACTGCACGAGGCTGGGTGGCGAATCCAGACGTCGTTATCGGTAAATTTTAAGTATAAATGTGTGACTGTTTAGAGATCTCCACGTACAAAGACGTCCAAACACAACTGAGATAAGAGGGAATTACATCTGCACTAATAAAAGGCCACTAAAAACCCCAGTCTTCCCAAAAACTACGACCCTGTTAGACGCCCCAGTCAGAAGTCGAACACGATTCAGGCTTCAGATGCATTCTTAAGTCCTTTCCGATTCGTCGCGGAGCTGAAATCACCGCTTCAGTTAGAGGAATGTGTAACGCCGGACTGCCAGAGGAGGCCAAAGGTTGGAGAGCGACTGACCTCGTCGGCCAACTAACCTGCAACGTGACACCGTTTGGCTTCTCAGCTCGCGACTGTCCAAACTAAAAACAACTGGCCTAATTCCAACCCGATTCCACCGCTGAGCCAAAAAGACACGATCTGCCAAAGGAAAGGCTCAGCGAAGTAATCCAGACACTTAAAGCCTAAAGCAGGAAGCAGACTTCTTCAGTGTGTTTGTGTTCACTGTAAACCATTACTTAGATCTAGGTTTTGCCTTTCAGCACCTTTCAGCAGTGAATCATGGTCAGTAAAAGTTGTTTATTTTGACAAGATCTTATAAAAGAAGACTTTATTTTATGTCAACGTGAAGATTTCTACAAAGTAAAGTCAGTTATTTAGTTAAATTGAGATTTTATGGGTTCAGATAGTGTGTGTCAAAAGATATCAGTAGAAAGACTCCTGGATCTAGAAGGTTGAGTCACTGGTGGATCAGTACTCCTGGATAGAACTAGACCATGAAGTGTAGTTTCCAAGTCAATGATTATCCCTTTGAGTCCAGTTAAACCATCATTAAGACCTGGAAGAATCTGGACCATGAGGACATCTGACTAGAGCAGGACGTCCTCAAAGACTGAGAGACCGAGCAGGAAGGAGACTAGTGAGGGAGGCCACCAAGACTCCTATGACTCCTCTGAAGGAGTTACAAGAAGGAGACTAGTGAGGGAGGCCACCAAGACTCCTATGACTCCTGTGAAGGAGTTAGAAGGAGGAGACTAGTGAGGGAGGCCACCAAGACTCCTATGACTCCTTCCGTAGGAGGTACAAGAAGGAGACTAGAGAGGGAGGACACCAAGACTCCTATGACTCCTCTGAAGGAGTTACAAGAAGGAGACTAGTGAGGGAGGCCACCAAGACTCCTATGACTCCTGTGAAGGAGTTAGAAGGAGGAGACTAGTGAGGGAGGCCACCAAGACTCCTATGACTCCTTCCGTAGGAGGTACAAGAAGGAGACTAGAGAGGGAGGACACCAAGACTCCTATGACTCCTGTGAAGGAGTTAGAAGGAGGAGACTAGTGAGGGAGGCCACCAAGACTCCTATGACTCCTTCCGTAGGAGGTACAAGAAGGAGACTAGTGAGGGAGGACACCAAGACTCCTATGACTCCTCTGAAGGAGTTAGAAGAAGGAGACTAGTGAGGGAGGACACCAAGACTCCTATGACTCCTCTGAAGGAGTTAGAAGAAGGAGACTAGTGAGGGAGGACACCAAGACTCCTATGACTCCTCTGAAGGAGTTAGAAGAAGGAGACTAGTGAGGAGGACACCAAGACTCCTATGACTCCTCTGAAGGAGTTAGAAGAAGGAGACTAGTGAGGGAGGACACCAAGACTCCTATGACTCCTCTGAAGGAGTTAGAAGAAGGAGACTAGTGAGGGAGGACACCAAGACTCCTATGACTCCTCTGAAGGAGTTACAAGAAGGAGACTAGTGAGGGAGGCCACCAAGACACCTATGACTCCTCTGAAGGAGTTACAAGAAGGAGACTAGTGAGGGAGGCCACCAAGACTCCTATGACTCCTCTGAAGGAGTTACAAGAAGGAGACTAGTGAGGGAGGCCACCAAGACTCCTATGACTCCTCTGAAGAATCTGTTTTTACTTTGATATGAAAAAGTACTTCTCTTTTTGCAAGTTCTTGTCTAAAGATCACTGATTACTAAATGCAGATTGTTTGCAGACCAAAGACTGTCCCCAGGACCTCAGCTCTCTTTGATGGAGGCTGCGGTGTTTGCAGAAGGATTGTTTTTTACCCGGCAACACCGCTGGTTGTTTATACGCCTCAGACAAGACAAACTGCCTCCTTGACCTCTTGCACCAGTTTTGCGTGCTGCTAACTCGGCTAAAGGCCCTGATAAGTGAGCTGGCTTTTCATTGGCCTCTGCCTTATCAGCTCAAGACTACAAATGAACCCTTTGAGGTCCGACGCTGAGGAGACGCTTGTTGTTGTGCTCATAAAGTCGGGTTCATTCGTCTATCTCTGTGTCTGTTTATGTGAGGTCTCATTGGGCTTTATGAGCACATTAGCAGCGACCGGCTGCCTGAAGTCTTGGTTAAAAAATCCTTTAAAAAAATGTTTTAAAAAAAAGGCAGAAAAAATACGATTAAAACTTGACAAATGGTGCAAATAATGACAAATATCTGTGAAATAATTAGATTTTTTAGCAGAATACAGTAAATACAGTGTAAAAACAGTGTAAGTTTAAGGCCACACACTGTACAAAAATGAAATACCAGTTATAAAAAAAAAAGATTTTTGTTTTGGACATGAGGCACAGCTTTGGCTTTTTTAAACAGTCCACGTGTGAATTATTATTTTCTGTGAATTTACTAGAAAATTTCTATAAATTAACAAAATGTGAACAATCTGTAAACTAAATACTAAATTATTTAAAAACATCTGAATTTATGATGCAACCTGATTTTAAAATCTGTTATTGAATTTTAAACTCCTGATTAAGCAGCTACGACGTGTCGCTGCTGCATGCAAACAAAAACAAAAACCAATCTGCTGCATGTGATGCTATGTCACCGTGACGACGGCCGCATCACTCCTCGGGTGCGTACCTCGGCAGACAACAGACTCCACATTCTTACGTGAAGGAGAGCAGAGGGCGAGACTGAAACGACGAGAGCAGAAGTAACAACAGAAACCTCCGGCGGCAGGTTGAACAAAAAAAAAAAAAAACATCGACTGTGAAACTCCACGGGAAGGTCGCCATCTTTAAATGACGTTGCCATGGGAACAACATCTCCTGCAGCGTCGGAGCCAAACACACAGAGAGGGTCGGTTAATGACCCGACGGAGGAGACACGGTGACCGGCTAATGGGTCCATTTAAAGGAGCATACCGCTAATTTAGCTTCTAGAGGAGAAACAAATATCAGCTTTAATTTATTATAAAAAAGAAAGTGAGGTATGTCTCCAAAATTAATAATACTGTGGGGTTTTAGCCGCAATATCTGTAGTAGTTAGGCTGAATAATGTACCTTATATAATACCTTATCTTAGTAGCTTACTATGTTGTATGAATTTGGACTATATAATTGAATTAACACCACAGTGTCCAGCTTTATTATTGCATTAATTAGTTTATCTTCCATAATTAATGACACTGTAGGATGATATATACTATCATCAAGTATAGTAGGATATAAATAACATATAAATATGTGATTGTTTTTAAGGTTTAATCCTTCATATGTGCATTATTTGGGAATAATAACACCTGAAACAACACTACAGGGTCTTAACTGCAATGTTTAGTAATTATTTTATAATTTACCTATTTTATAATTAGTATATAATATCGTACAGTTATGTTGCTGTAATTATAATAATAAAAATAATAACAATAACAATAAGAAGAATATAATTTATGTATTTTTTATTTACTGGAAGGTGCTCTGATGCAGCAGCTGCTCTCTTAAATGTTCCGTACAAAACTACTTTATCTTGTTTTTGCTGCATCTTATTCTCAATTTGACATTTAATTGTAAAGCGCTTTGTTTTTAAGAGGTGCGACACAAATAAAACTGTTACTTTTACTACTAAACAGCTCCATCACTTGGATTTGCTGAACAAAATGAATTCATAATACATTTAATAATTGGTAGAATAACGTTAATAAAATGGTTTATTAACAGGAAATGTTCCGCAGAATCACAGATCAGCTACAAACCATCTGACAGAGACGGAAGCTGAAGGTATGAAGGAGCTTTACAGGTAACAAAGGCCACATGAGGACGCACCTGGGAATGAGGTGAAACCAGCTGACGAACTAAGGCATGAGGCGTGTCTTTAAATGTACAAACCGGGTGAGAACAGCTGATGTCGGGAAACAAAAACCTCCCAGCCGAGTCGTCAGGTGACTCACGGAGCTCCTGATGACGAGCTGCCTGCCGTCACGTCTGCAGTTTCTTTTAATGAATCGGTAAATAACGATGAATCTAATCAGTTCTCAGGTGTGTGCTTTCACAGAGAAGTCACGCAACACATCACCTGCTAATTTGGCCCATTGGTGCTTAAATTTAAACTCATACCTTTGCGTTTTGTTCACACCTCTGCTGACCTTTTACCGAACATCTGCTCTGCTGTAGATCCTGAAAACGCTTCGCTGTGAGTTTCAATATGACAGCAGGACAGCGTGATAATCTGCTAATTGAGGGCGCAGTTTAGGTTTTATTTGCCTCTAATTTCTTCTGTAATCTATTTTAAACACCAATAAAGCTGAATACACACACATCAGCTGATTTTCTTGATCTCCATCTCGGCTGACTGTCGCTATAAAACAATGCTTTTATCACTTCTATCCGACCAGGCCTCGTTCCATCACCGTTTCATTTTCGCTTCGTCGTCTGACAGCAGGAATGTTTTTAAACGAGAGGAGCTATGTGGAGCTGTACAACCGCATAGTTTAGCGTTTGGCGTGGGCGTGACGGGCTTCAGCGAGGGCAGAGATCAGGTTGGCAGGCTGTCAGTCAGCAGAGCGACCGGCCATGTCGGTACATGTCCGGTTACAATCAGAAAAGACGATCTGAACCAGGCGTACTTCCAGCTAATGGTGAAACCACAGCCTCACGTAAACAAACAGGCCTGTAGGTGTGTCCTAAAAGCAGTCAGCAAAATGGATTTGTGTAGAAATGCACAATATTCACATTAACAAGTCAAGTTAAATTAAACCAGACTTGTCTTAAACTGATCGTGGATACGGCCGATCAAACTACATGTTGGCTGTGGTTTTGGTGTTCAGGTGTTTTACTGTAAGCAGAAGTCTCTACTAGACCGACCCGGAAACACTGCAGGCTGTTTCATGTGAAAACACTGTTTATCTAAACCTAAACTGCCAAATGTAACCTGACTCTTTAACTACAATCAACGCCAAGACTGTGGCTACTGGAGCTACAACGATGTTTACGACTATTTTGATAAGCAAGTAATCAATCTGAGTATGTTTTTAAACTAAAAAAACGTCTAAATTCCCCGATTTCAGCTTTTTAAATGTGAGTATTATCTGGTTTCTTTCCTCTTTTATGACAGTAAACTGAATATCTTTGGGTTGAGGACAGAACTCAGATTTCAGGAGACACTGGTCGACATTTTCTGACATTTTCTGACATTTTTTAAACCAAACAACGAAGCGATTAATCGTCAACAAGGAAAATAATGTTTAAATCTTTTTGTGATCAGACACGTCTTGTCAAAAACATACCTGACATGTTTCGACGGTAACTTCCGTCTTCATCAGAGGTGTCACTAGGTGGTGTGTGACGTACTTAAAACCAGCTGATGTTCTTTGGGGCGGTGCCGACCTGTCAAATTTCTCAAATTCCTCTGATGAAGACGGAAGTTACCGTCGAAACATGTCAGGTATGTTTTTGACAAGACGTGTCTGATCACAAAAAGATTTAAACATTATGGAAACTCTGGACACTATAAACTTCATAGGATTAAGGAAAATAATGCTAGCAGCAGAAGATGCAGCATCAGTCTGTCTGGGTTTCCACAGGACGCATCCATCCATCCATCCGTTATCTATACATCGCCTAATCCTCTGAAGGGTCGCGGGGGGACTGGAGTTTATCCCAGCCGACTTGAGCGAAGGCATGGGACATCCTGGACAGGTAACCAGTCTATCACAGGGCTACATACAGAGACAGACAACCAAGCACACTCTCATTCACACCTACGGACAATTTAGAATCATCAGTTAACCTCAGCATGTTTTTGGACTGTGGGAGGAAGCTGGAGAACCTGGTGGAGAACATGCAAACTCCACACAGAAAGATCCCAGGTGTCCTAACCGGGATGCGAACCGGGGATCTTCTAGCTGTGAGGCGACGCTGCTAACCACCGAGCCAGCGTGCAGCCCTCAGGAGGCATTCAGGCTCAATATTAAACTGTGGGTCAGACGAACTGCAGCTCCACTCTTAAACATTTAAGCTTTGGGCTGCATTTATTAGCATGTGCTGGACAACATGTGACGACACTCTGGTTAAAACAGCGGCATATCTGCTCCAACAGACAGAAGACACAGATAACCGAAAAAGGAAATCCATTCTGTGCAGCTGCACACGGTTAAACCGACGCTTCAAACGCCGTCAGCAGTTTCAGTTTAAATTCCCTTTTAGTGCCTCGGCTTCGGCCACACAGACTCTGAAGCTGCACGTTTTCAGCAAGAAGCCTTTTCTGTGTTTGAGTATTTCACAGAGACACTAGTTTATCAGTCGTGGACGTAAACACACCAGGAGAAGTCGGTTACTGTCAGTGCTGAGACGTCGCTCGTCAGTCGTTGAACAGAGGCGTCCAGGTGGAAACGCTCACCTGTGAGGAGGGCTTCTTTGGCACGTAGACCTTCCACATCTTGGCTTCCCTAGAGGCTGCCTTTTCCAGAAGAAAAGACAGCCTCTGGCGTCCCCAGGGTTCGGTGAACTTCATCCTGTCCTGCCCTGGTTGAGCCTACCTCCCCACTGGATACAGCTACCTGCACGGAAACACAGCATGTCAGAACACATCTCACAAAATCTCACTGTTAACATCAGGTTTAACCGTAAAAGTGCATTTTCCTGCATCAGACATCTTCACAGGAGAAGCCAGACCTCAGCGGTGATGTAATATCTACCTAGGATTAATGTCTGATTTGCATATCTGTGTCATAGGAGACAGTTGTGCAGCTTCACAGGTGATGATAAATGCAAATATTTCTTCCGTGTACGAGGGCTTGAGGTGACAAAGAGGCGAGTATCAGGCTGTAGTGTAGGATGTTTTCATGGGTAATGTTCCCTTAAGGTGGCACACAGAGCCCAGAGCCAGCTGGAGCGATTAGAGGCAGTGTTTTTTTGGCTTGAGGACCCTTAAAACAAAGCAAAACCTTCGTGCACGTGTTTACAAGTTGAGCCTAGCTAGCCACAGAGTATTGTTTCCCTCACAATGGGGTTATTTAATACTTTACAGAGGCCTGAGGAGGTGAAACTGCTCTATAATTAACAAGAAAATGGCAAATAAACATTATATATCACATGCAAACAAAAATACAGTGCTTACTCCCCCTTTATCCCTTTAGTTTAATGTCATTTTTACACTAATATGATGAACTTCTTCGATTTGTCAGGACTTTATTTGGATTAACTGAAAATATTCAATCCTTTCTGCTACCAGCTGATGTAAATAAGGTTTCAACCAGCTCATATATTAATTTGTGATATCCTACACATTATACAGAAGGTTATGTCATCACTGAAGGATAAATCTGCTCAGCGTCTTGTATTTATATCCCACTATCTCATGATTAGAAGACCTGAGGGTTCGTTGGTGGCCATCAGCCGGTGCTGCTGGAGAGGACGGCCGCCACCTGACGCAACGTAATGCAACGGTTGCGTGATACAGGAAGCGTGTTGCCATGGATACGGCGAGTTTGCACTACGGGCTGCAGCAGCCGTGAAGGAATATTAGGAGATCTGCGACAATTAGTCACTAGGAAATAAACCTAAACCAGTGAATTAATGGGGAATTATAATCGAGTGAGTGTCCGAGCAGGATATGTTTACATATATTTAATAAAGAAGCAGAAATATACAGTCATAAAAGCTCGAATATAATTACGGCAATTATTTAGGAGACTGAGAATCACGTTAATAAACTGTGCTGATGATTTATGCATGTAAGAAAAGGCCACATGGGTAAGAAATAGACGGTCGGTATGTGATAGTATTTGTCATAATAGGCAGTAAACTGAATATATATATGAGAAAACAAGATATTTAGGCGCCACATTTAAAATGGGACCTTTAAGAATTTATTAGCAACTCATAGGATAGACTATTTATCTATCTTATGTCATTTTATAGAATAAATACTATGAAAAATAGAGATTTATAAGGACAAAAGCTAATAATTATGGCAAATTCCTGAATAAAGCTTGAAATAAACTTAGCTTTTCCTGCTTTCTTGTGCTGCTGGTAATAAAACAAACTAAAAAGGACTGTCAGAGGTTTAATATTTGTTTATTTGAGGCTGCAAAAAGGTTTAGGATTATTTTAATTGCTCCCACAACAACAAACTTTCAGCTCACTGTGCCCCTGTTTATCACAATGGGCAGCTAAGTGGATAAGTTAGTTAGCTTAGAATCTAGCTAGCTCCAATAGCGCCAGTCACCGTCTAATGAGTGACAGAGTGAAACCGAAATGACTTCTCTCTTTGCGGGGAAACTACCGGGAGGCTCCACCGGCAGGTTTCACCGCTCCGGGAAGCACCGGGGCTCCGGAGGCAGGTGCGTTACCTAACCTTTCCTCGTTAGCATGGGCCCCGACTAACACCCGGAGCGGAGCTAATTTGACAGCTTGGCGTCGCTAGCAACTAGCTAGCTGCGGTGACGTCGCGCACAAATTAGTATATTTTTAATGAAGGAATATTAAAAAACCTTTTTCATTAATGTCAGGTGGTGTCATATTAAAACAGCAGCAGTGTGTTTATTGCGTTTTTCCCCGCTAACGACACAGTGAGGACATTTAAATGGCTGAGTCACACCCAGTAAGTAGACGCAGCCCCCGGAGCCTTACCTCCCCTGCGAAGCGGAGAAAACCACAGTTGGGTTTCATCCGGTCCACTCGATCCGAGGATAAAGAAAAGGGGTGAGTGGGGGAGCCGGGAGCTTTAGTCGTCCATTGTGGCTTCCATTAGGCCGAGTGTTGGGGAAAAAGGGGCTGCTGTAAAAAAGATATAAAAATAAAAGAACGGAATATAGACGGAGACGTCTACTTCCGAGGAGGGGACTCGGGGGGAAGAGAGAGAGGCAGTCTCCGCCCACCTCCGAGCACAACGGGAGGACAAAACAATCCCACCCTCTGTACAGTTCATTATATTCATTAAAAACATGGGAATTCACAATAATAAATATTAATTATATATCTACGATAGATAACACAAGTAGAAAAATATGTCCTAAAAATATTTTTAAAAATTATCATGAAAATATAAACATAAGTAGAAAAAATGTCCTAAAAATAATAAAATAAGTAGAAAAATATGTCCTAAAAATATAAACATAGGTAGAAAAATACGTCCTAAAAATATAAAAAATAAGTCGAAAAATATGTCCTAAAAATATTTTAAAGATGTCCCAAAAATAATAAAATACGTAAAAAAAAATGTCCTAAAAATATAAAAAATATAACCTAAAAATATTAAAATAAGTACAAAAATATGTCCAAAATATGAAAAAAATTGTCCTGAAAATACAAACATAATTTGAAAAATATGTCCTAAAAATATAGACATAAGTAGAAAAATTTGTCCTAATAATATTAAAATAAGTAAAAAATATAACCTAAAAATATAAAAAATACAACCTAAAAATATTAAAATAGTAGAAAAATATGTCCTTAAAATATTAAAACAAGTAGAAAAATTTGTCCTAAAAATAGAAATATAAGTAGAAAAATACGACCTAAATGCACTGAAATAGGTAGAAAAATACATCCTAAAAATATAAATATATTAGAAAAATAAGTCCTAAAAATATAAACTTGTTCAAACTTAAAGTAGTGGAGAACACAGGTTTACTGGAGGATCAAACTTTATTTTTTATGTTTTCTTTCACTCCATGAATTCCATTACAATGCTGATGACAAGCCCAATTAACTGTGTGTTTTATTGCATTTCTACTTCCACAAAAATGCATCTGCAAACCCTCCAACCAACAGAAATCCACATTTACCTCAGATTCACAGCCCTGACATCTTCAGCTGACTGATCTGAGTCCAGCAGACGGGTTGTTCAAAGCGTCCGTCTGTGTCCAGATGTGGGAACATGGAGGGGAAAGGGCCAATTAAGTGGATAAAAGAGAGAATAAGCCACATTTCTGTGTCGCTCCCTGGTTATTTAATGTTTCCCAGCTCAACCAAGCTGGCTGTGAAGAAACCAGTGGACTTCTCTGTAAGTTTGACTGTGATGTAACTCAGGGACGGCAGACTGGGTGATGCGGTTGCTCCTCAATAAAGCAGAACTCCTGACGTCTGTGGTGACTTGTTGCAGATGGATATCGCTCGAGGAAATGATTTCACTGCATTTACGACAACACGCTCCTCGCAAACTCTGTTCTCCCCCCGGCTATTTGTCTCGACAACACCTCACAACGACGACGGCAGGGAGATCCACATCCTCATCACGTTACATTTACTGTTAAGGTTCTGCTTTAACATGTCTTAATGTTTGTACTACAACATTATTCAGTCTGCTCAGGCCTTGTATAAGCTAATTTATATAAAACCAAACACAAAATGCCTGATCTGTCGTCTAAATTACCATCACTGTGGGGTTTTAGCCACAATATTTATATTTATACCACTTATAATACTGCTGTGTGTAGCTTTATTTTTACATTAGTTAGGTAATTCTTCATAATCATGAATAATAAACACTGTAGTCTCACCTTAGTATATATTATAGTGTAGTAAAGCAGCATTTTATATCGTTTTTGTAGGTTTTAATCCATAATATGTGATTCAATCAGGTATAATCACACCTTAAATACCACTAAATGCAGTTTTTAGTCTTGTTAGGGTACTTTTGGAACGCCATTCATCTTCCCTGTTTTGTTGTCTGTTCGTGTTCTTATTTATTTAATGTGTTTGTTTTCTAATTTAGCATTTGTTTTGCTCAAAAGCACTGTGTAACTGTTTTTAAAGCCCCTACACAAATAAATTATTATTATTATTATACACAACATCACCTCCCTGTTGTGTATGCTCCATAATTTATACTGCATTGCACCTTTTTCATTATTTAGTGATATTTTTTCTGTATTTTTAAGCTACTGGGTTCTTGATTTTCCCCAATAATCAATAAAAAATATGTCTATCTCGTCAGAATTATATGTAATGTATCACTAAATGCCTTTAAACGACTAAAAGAAGTGTTTACTCCTTTAACTTTGATAAACTGTATTCATTTCCTTGTCTTTAGCAGCGAAAACAGCAAAAACGGACTGATTTCTACATTCTGACAGTCAATAAAAGGCTGTCAAATGCACTACGTAATGCTAGCAGTGCGTCAAGACTGTGCAGCCATCAGCCAATCACAACACACCATTTTGGGCGGACTTTTTGAACAGACCAAAGAGCTGCTTGCTGATTGGCTGACCCAAACATCAATTAGAAGGGGGCTTGTCTCATGTCGTAAACGCTTTATTCCTCAATCCAGTCACATTTATCGATTGATTAAAGATTATCGATGCTAAGTATGAGCATTTAGTTCGAAATAAAATCAAAAACTAGACAAAAAGACTCGATGGTGGCTTTATTTTGTTCCGTTAAACCCCGAAAGGAGGAGAGGCTATTCTTGAATCCGCGCCTGTGATTGGTCGGGTCCGTGTGACGTCGCCGTGTGGGCGGAGCTGCTGTGGACATCAACAAAAGAGAAAAAAGAGAGAAAGAGGAGAGAAGACGAGAGAGAATCCGGAGCTGAACACAACAGATATGTGGATTTAACCTGCAACAACAGGTAAATAAACCTTTAAAAAACCTTTTACAGCAACACTCATGTTATATTTAGTAGCTGAATTACCTGAACTAGGTTTGTCTTTTGTGTTAAAACACGTAAAAACGGAAGAGCAGGAAAGTAAAACGTCAACAATAGGACGTTAAATTAGCTTAAACACTAATTTAACAAAGCTAATGCTAATCAAAAATGACTATTTTGGCTGTTTAACTGAACATTTTCCAACAAAATCTCGACTGAACTCGTACAGGAGCGTTTTAAATACTACTAAGGTGTGTTTTGCAATCTCTGCAAACATTTAGTTGAGCTTTTGCTTTCGTCGTTTTGTCGTTGTGGCCTTTAAAATTAAAAATAAAGTGTTTAAAATCAGTTTGCACGTACACTTCTTCTGTCCAGAGGTTCGTCTTCTGCTCTGTTGTTGTTTGTTTCCCCCTGGAACCGTTTTTTCCCTGGTTTCACCTCGGTTATTTCCACTACGACAAACCAAAATAAGCACGAATAATCAGTGTTATTACGACAATATCGCGATTTACGACCTGAATATGAGGTTTCTGTGTTGTTTATCGCGCTGTTCGGTGTAATTTATTGGACATTTAACGTCTGAGGAAGGATTCAAACCGACCCCTCCCCCCGCTCGGAGGATTTAAAGCTAGCTGCCGTTAGCTTCGAAGGCTACAAGCGACAGAGAACCGATGAAAACCAACTGATTCCGTCCGTTTGGGTCGAGTTTCAGTGTTTGTGTGTGGTTTTTTAGTCGTTTATTAACGGACAGAACCTTGAAAAAACAGCAGTTGTTTTTCGGTCAGAGGACAGAGAAGGCGTCTACCGGAGGAAATCTGACACCCGAGCCCAGCTGAGGGAAGTGGGCTGGGCTCCGAGCTGACCCCCGGTAGGACCGAGAGCAGGAGTAGGCCAGAGCACAATAACACAAAGGAAATATCAGAAATAAATCACCAGATAAATACAGATTTTCTACTAAATTATGACAACTAAACACAGTTTCCAATGAGCTGTGATCTCTTGAGTATATTCTCTGTTCTCTCTCCCAGATGTGTCTTATTATTTAGTCCAAAAACACCAATAACCACCATAATATAGCAAATCATGCTTATGTAGTTTGTGAATTATTAATGTGAGCCATCAGTGCAATAAAATACCTTAAATGAATCACCTCAGACACTCCCAGGATTATGTCATTAGGTGTTTTCCTCTTCACTGGAGGAACTGAAGCCAGAGAAAAAATACTTTCGCTTGGATAAAAATGAAATAAAGTTGATCTGACTGGTTGTCCGGTGGCCTTACCAGTGATTTCTGTGCATTTTCTACCATTTTAAGGGGAATTACTCTTGTTAAAGTGAAATGTACTGACATTCTTACCAAAGGGAAACTCCAAAACAAAATGAAAGTACTTCTCTTCTGCTCTATAGTGACGTAGAGCTCATAGAAATCATGATAAGCACTAAAAATGCCATATAAAATACACTTAAAAGTCTATTTTCTAATGCAAATGTTGCTCTTCTTTTCTTGCAGTGACAGTACTGTGGATTAAATAATAGAAATCCTTCCTCCAGTGCCAACTGAGACATGGATGCCTTCAAGCTGATGAAGGAGCTGAGGGTGAATTATGAGCAGGAGGTTTATTATCAGCCTAAAGAAACTGGACTGAGCCTCATCGAATCCGGCCCACAGGTGAGGACATCACAGGTGGATTCTGTGAAATCTGCTCTGCTGGTAGCAGCAGGTCAGGTTGCAGGTGTGTTAAAACATCAGCGTGCGCTTGTGTTCCAGGATGACAGTCGGATTTCAGCCAAGTCCAGAGATGCCAAAGTGGAGGATCTGTGGAGTCTCACCAGCTTCTTCGGTTACAGAACGCAGACCTTCGTCCTGGCTGTCAACCTGCTGGACAGGTTCCTGGCCCTGATGAGGGTACGACACACAGAACACTTTAGCTTTTAACAGCTCCCGGTGACACATTCGGCTTCTCATGTGGTAAAATAATGTTCCTTGTTGGGGCCGACTCTTCCAGTCTTGTTAATAATCACATAATTCTTTAATCAGTTCCGTACTGAAGAGTGAAATGCTTGTTGCTGATCTTGTGATGCCGTCAGCAGCCTTTATTATGCAGCTGATGCATCTGGGGTCGTTTCAGGCCTCCTTTGCCCTGAACGGTTTCTCACTCACCTCTCGTCGCCTCCCTTCAGGTCCAGCCGAAGCATCTGTCCTGCGTCAGCATCAGCTGCCTCCACATGGCGGCCAAAGTGACGGAGGACGAGTGCAACCTGACGCCCACCGACGAGCTCATCCGCATCGGCCAGTGCAAGTTCACCGTGTCCGACCTCGGCCGCATGGAGAAGATCGTCGCCGACAAGCTCAACTTCAAGTCCAAAGCCGTCACTGCCTTAACGTTTCTGCACTTGTACCACCGGCTCGCACTTTCACACTCGACCGACAGGTGAGGCGACGTTTAGATCGATTGGTTTTAGTTTATCTACCTGCAGGGACTTTTTGCGAATACATGATCCATTACAGTTTTCCGATTCCTGATTTGTGCCTAAAAGCCGTCGCTACAGGTCAGCAGCGAGGTTTTGCAGTGTTTTGATTAGTGGAAGTTTTGCACAGCGACGCTTGTTTGTCCGATAAAGTTATGTAGGGCGTCTGACTAAAGTGCACTGATAAGACTTGGACTTGCATAACCCTGATATATTGTGTTTGAACTTCTCAGCTGATCCGAAGTCAACAACACATACAATTTCTTGGTCTCATTTTCTGTATATTCTCAGTAAATGTTGTTTCAGAGCTGATGAATCAAACTACTTGTTTAGCACCTTTTGTAAAAGTTAGTTCACAAGCATTGAGACTGAAGCAGTGGGAGATGTAGGAATAAATTCAAAAAAATAAAGATTCTGTCAGAAATCTTATGTTCCTGCAGACGCACTGAACCTGTGTTTGTGTTTCTGGGTGAACAGGAAGGAGAGTCTGAGTCTGGAGAAGCTGGAGGCTCAACTCAAAGCCTGTCTGTGCCGGATCTCCTTCTCTAAAGCAAAGGTAGGAATTCACCGCAGGGGTCAGACCGGATTACAGCGGCTCAGCGGGTTAACGAGTCGCCCCACAAATCAAGTTTTATTTGTGCAACAATGCCGAATCCGTGCTTAAACTTGCTTCCTGTCTCTGGTTTGCAGCCGTCCATCCTCGCTTTGTCCCTCCTGAGGCAGGAGATCGAAGCCATTCAGTCGGAGGACATGCTGGAAATAGCTTATCACATCCAGAGACACCTGAAGGTACGTTAAACACCGCGTGGCCTAGAAACACGGCGGGGAGGGAACACGACACCTGTGGTCGTTAAAAAAACAAAAAAAGTTTGCTTTTCCACAAGAGAGCAGCTCAAATGATATTATTTCAGAGGAAATGAGACTCTCAAGGTTTCACAGAAGCATCACGCTTCCTTAAAACTGCCGCTGAGAGCAGCCAGTAAGAGTTTCTGCAGATTCCACAGATATTAATATGACAGACGACTTTATTATCCGGCTGCAGGCCGACAGCCGCGAGGTGAGATTCCAGTTTCTGGCTAAATTGAAAGAGGGCGTGAACTCGGCGCTGAATGGGTTTGAGATGGAAACATGAATAGCAGCAGCAGTGGGCGGGTGTTTGTTTATTCTCCGCCAAGCTCGGATCCAAAACAGTTTTTTTTTTCTTGTTGATGTCTGCGATTGCATAACCTGCTGTCTTGTGTTGTGACGGCTGCTTGGGTTTATTCAGGAAACCTGCTTTTAAAGAAGCTCCTGAATAAATCGTACTTTAGGTGAGGATTATTTTAGATCCTGGTATGCTGAAGCTGCTGCCGGCAAACGCTTCAAGGCTCAGGTGTTCGGTGACCAGCTGCTCAGGTTTCAGGACAAATCTGCAGCAGATCTTTTAACCTGCTTCCTCTTAACCTCCTAACCTGGAAAAGAAGCCAGGTTTCTGTTTACAGTAACACTTTTCTGGCAGCACTGTTAAAGCGTTAAGTAATCGGACTGTTTTAAACACACCGACGTCCGTCAGCCAACGGGGCGTCGGGCCAGAGCGGCTAAACTGAACGGCTCCGTGGTTCGGTTTCAGATTGCCGACGGCGAGCTGCTGCTGTGGAGCGATCGGGTGGCCCAGTGCCTGTCGGACTACGCCTCCCCCGAGTGCAGCAAACCCAACCACAGGAAGCTGCAGTGGATCGTGTCGAGGCGGACCGCCCAGAACCTGCACAGCTACCGGAGCGTCCCCGAGCTGCCCACCATCCCCGAGGGCTGCTGGGACGAGAGCGAGAGGTGAGAGTCCAGGAAACACCCCAAAATACCACACGAAATAACATGTCAGGACCAAAAACTCCCCTGAACTAGACACGTACAAACATCCAAACAGAATAAAGAATAAAAACAGTAAATATCACACGTTAAACTGTAGGGACAGATGGATTATCGTGGGCAATAATTAGCATCTTTCTGATTATTTCTATTGCTAAATCAAACACTTCAGGTCCGACGCAGCCTCCTCTCTCCGTCTGTCGTCACTCTGTGTTCTCAGAAATGTTTCTCAAGCAGAGAAAACTGAGCAGGAAACCCAAACCACAAACCAGGAAATTAGCGTCTCTCACAGCGGCTAACGGCTAGCGGCTAAGCTAGAGGGCCGCCACAGATTAACCTGAAACAGAGTCTGGAAAACAATAATTAATAAAGCTTCAATGTCTGGACCTGAGTGGGCTATGAAAGTGACAGAAGAGTGAAATATTAAGAAAATAGAGAAGAGACAAACTGATGAATCTCAGTCGATGCCACACAAACAGAGAAATTTAACCACTCCTATTTCTAGTTTACATATTTAGCATTTACCCGACTATCTTTATTGTTATTTTTATTGACTGATTATTGATAAATTAAATATTTCAGGTTAGATGCAGCCTTCTCTCTCTGTCTGTCGTCACTCTGTGGTCTCAGAAGCAGAGAAAACTGAAGGAAACAAGCTGCTTTCACAGTGGCTAACGGCTAGCGGCTAAGTCAGTAGGGAAAGCAACAATTTTACCTGAAAACAGAGTCTGGAAAACAATAATTAATGAAGCTGTGAGATCTGGACCTTAGTGGAAAATAAAAGTGATAAAATAGAGAAGGACAGCAGACGGAACTACAGTAAGAAACACAAGCCGTCGCCACAAACCAGGACGTTAGCGCTTCTAGCAGTGGCTAACAGCTAGCGGCTAAGTTAGAAGGCAGCCACAGATTAACCTGAAAGTCAGTCTGGAAAACAATAATTAATAAAGCTTCAACATCTGGACCTTAGTGGACAATAAAAGAGATAAAACAAAGAATAGAAAAGGACAGCTGACGGAACTACAGTAAGAAACACAAGCCGTCGCCACAAACCAGGACGTTAGCTCCACTCGCAGTGGCTAACAGCTAGCGGCTAAGTTAGAAGGCAGCCACAGATTAATCTGAAAGTAAGTCTGGAAAACAATAATTAATAAAGCTGTGAGATCTGGAGCTTAGTGGACAATAAAAGTAAGAAAACGGAGAAATATTCCAGTCGATGTCACATAAACATCACAATTTAATCACTCCTGCTTCTATTTTACATTTTCAGTTATACTAACCTTTGCTAATGACGAAGCCTAGTTATGAAAGATGGGTTCTCTGCTATCACGTGCTATTAAAACATTAGATTTAACGCATATCGTCTCCACATATCAGTTATCAGTCCTTCTTGATCACCATTAATCCGTATCAGCCCCTATATATTAGAGAAAAATCCACCGCTAACCATGAGAAGCTAACATCTGTTGATACTTGGTGCAGCTAACAACGTCCAACCAAACCAGCTGATTTTAATGCTGAAATGTTGGATTATTTTCCACTTAAAAGCAGATGTCATACAGACGTCATGCGATAACTCACAGCAGGTAAAACACTCCTGCAGCAGACACGCCTAATGTGTCACAGCACGCTAAATATTTCAGTCTCTAAGGCGAGAAAAGTGTGTCGTAACGCCGTAAGATGATCCTGAGTCACTTTACAAAGGCAGGCCAAGCTTCTGGTGCAAGCTCAGTTCAAATCTACTGAAGTTTTAGTTAGTTTGAAACCATTATTCTGCAAAAAAAGCTCCTTAAAATCTCAGACAGCAGTAAGAGAAACCAGCAGGTGGCTTCTTAAACTGGTCTGAGGCAACAAGCTGTGCAGCAACGCTCGAGTTTCTGGTGTGTTGTAACGCGACGTCACGCTCGGCCCCTGCCTCGGCCTGCCGGGGGCCTCTCGTATCTCCCCGGTGAGGCATTATGGGATGCCTGCGAGTCACTGGTCACGTCCCACTGGCTCAGACGTTTCCATGACGAAGCCTTTATGTAACCTCGTCCAAGTCGGAGGGGTAAAAAAAAAAAAAGAACCGAACGTGCAGCTTGTAAACACAGATGATTAACCCAGAGAGCTTCAGATGAGTCGGTTTGAATGTTAAAGCTCAGTTCGGATCACATTTTAACCGTCACAAGTCAGAACATGAGGTCAGCTGACAGTCTGAGGTGATATGCAGAAGTTACAAACTGCTGACTTTCCACTGTTGCACTTTGTTTTTGCTAAATCATGTGAATTCTTCGTCCTCGTCTGACCAAACATCTGAACATCTAACCCGAAAAGGGCTGATCAATGCGTCTTTTCACTGTTAGTCCGTAGTTTTATCCACATTACTTCTTTAAACGTGAGGAATTGCACCCAAAGTGTGCCACAGCTGCATCTTTTGGTGCTTCAGGATCAGTTTTTGTGAGATAAATGACTTAAATCTGATGAAAAATGTCAACAATTAGCTTCCTGCTTTAAACAAACTGCACCACTGAATAAATTAGCAGGTTTTCCAGGTGTTATTTTCAGCAGTGACTCGAATTATCATGCAAATCTTTTGTCCTCGTCCATCCCAGACCAACAGAAACGCTAAATTCAGGAAATATCCAACCCTTAAAAGGCGAAGGAATGCTTCTTTCCGCTATTAATCCTCATTTCTTTCGTCACAGTTTAATTAAAATCACTTCTTTAAACATGAGGCAAGCTCAAATCTTCAGATATGCCTTTTAAAATTGCGTTTTTTGTTAAAACAGGATAATTTTTTTCGAGATAATTGACCTAAATCAGGTGAAAATGGTCAACAATTAGCTTATCTGATGATGACTTTGAAAAAAAAGTGTTTCATCAGGTGTTATTTTCAGTGAGCTGCTATTAGGCGAGACACTAGAAAACTCGTAAGACTGGATTTTTTTCCGGGACTTCACCTAGTTTTGTGCACACCGACCTATTTACCCAGCGCCGTAGAATGGTCTGCTGCACCTCGGTAACATTCTGCTTTAGGGCAGCGCTCCCCAACCACCGGGCCGCACAGAAAGAATGAAAACGTTTCATTTTATTTCCGGCGGAGTCCGCAGGGTGTTCTATTTTGAAAAGTGACTGGATCGTCTTCCCACCACTTCCTGTCTGTGCTCAGCTAGAGGTGTTTTGAAAAGAGTCGATAGGAGGAGGAAAATTCTGCCAGACATTAGCAATCAACGGCAGGCTTAAAGCTACAGTCTACACCCAGTGAGTCAGACCAGACTACACCTGAAACTACGTCACTCCTTCAGACTACCACCTGAACACACCTGACGTAGATATGCTACCAAACACACCTGAGTTACTACATCTTCAGTCATCAGAGGCCTTCTGCTCCACCAGCTCAGGCTTATAATAGCACATCCATACAGATGACATACATAGGAAATAATCCTCAACAGTCGGAAGCAACAAACTAAACGTCAGCTCTACGTTAACTCAGGAGGATATTTGATCCACTTGTCCGATATTAAAGATTCTGAATCAACGACATGATGAGAAATAACAGAAAACATTTCAGGTTTTTACCTTTAATAGCTCCTGAGATACTGTTCTTAAAATGTGCGGGAAAAAATGTGCAGAAAGTGGGTCGACGGGCAGTTTTAGCATCGATGTATGAAATTAAAATTTCACAAGTGTCTTCGTAAATACCTACTATAAGGATGTCAAGCGAACCAGAGATGCTCTAGCACAGCGGTGACCAACAACCGGGTTGCGGACCGGTACCGGGCCACATATAAAGAATAAAAACATTTTATTTTATTTCCGGTGGAGTCCGCAGGTTGGTCATTGAGCGCGATGACCGGTCCGATGACGTGAAGCACGGTGGTGGCAGCATCATGACGTGAAGCATGGTGGTAGCAGCATCATGATGGAAAACATGGTGGTGGCAGCATCATGATATGAAGCATGGTGGTGGCAGCATCATGACGTGAAGCACGGTGGTGGCAGCATCATGACGTGAAGCACGGTGGTGGCAGCATCATGATGTGTAGCATGGTGGTGGCAGCATCATGATGTGAAGCATGGTGGTGGCAGCATCATGTGGGGATGCTTCTTGGCAGCCCCCAGTATCAATGCGATGACCGGTCCGTTGAAAATTGTCTTGCTTGAAACCGGTCCGTGGCGCTACAAAGGTTGCACACCGCTGCTCTACCTGAAGCTGTTAATGCTAGTGCTAATGCTAGTGCTAATGCTAGTACTCTGTGTATTTGATTGTATTCTGACAGTACGTCCTTGTTTCTCTACAGTGAGGACTCCTGCGAGGACGTGATGAGCTCAGGCGAAGAGTCTCTCAGCAGCTCTTTGGGCAGCGACGCCGAAGGCCCCTTCTTCCCCCTTCACCTCCGCCGCCAAAAACACCGCCAGTACCTCCACACCTGAAGCCTTCGCCGCCGCCGCCTCCACCCGCCATCGCCCTCCTTTACCTGCCGTCTTTAATTTATTACGTAATAAGCTCCGGTGCTGGCGGAGAATCGCACAACAACGACGACCGGCAGCTGAGCGACGTAGTGTTTCTGGTAGATCCGTTTAGTTCGTTAGACGTGTTTCGGTGCATGTTGAGACGTCACATTCCAGGATTTTAAGGACGTACAAGTGATGTTGGTCTTTAAAGGTGCTGAGCTTAAAGACGCTGGAGAAAAAACCCAAACAAACTCGGTGCTCAGATGTCAAATCAGACCAGGTCGTCGCCTAAACATGTGGTGTTTATTTAATAGAATGTTTTTGACTGTTATTAATCTACGACTGTTGTTATTGAGGAGGAGGAGGAGGTTGTTTAATTTGCACACTTTTATTTTTTTTTTAATCTAACTTCTAGTGTTAACCGGTGGAACTGGATTTTTTCGACGCCGCCGAGTGTTCAGATAAAAACATTTACCGAGTGCGTGTTTCGTGGACGTGTGTGTGCACGTATGAACTCTGGTTTCGAAATAAAAGTTGCCAATTTTAGGATGTAGCTTAAAGAAAGAAAAAAAACAAACAAAACGTCTGTGGTGTTCTGGAAGAATGTCTACGTAAATAATGCCGACCGAGTGTCGAAAAAAGTCTAAAAAATGTCAAAAATGTATAAAAAATGTTGATAGAAAAACATGTAAAACTGTAAATGATGTACAAAAAAAACATGTTAATAGTTCTTTGTAGATATCAAGTTATTTATTCTTTTTTGTCACCTGTAATGAAAAAAGAAAATCTTATAAAAATCTTATTTTTAATCTGTTGTCTGCTGTTTTTCTTTTCTGTGTGCCTGAAAACAACAACAACAACAACAACCAGCTGCTTGGATTCATCTTTGGAAATCAAAAGTGAAACTAGAAAAGCCCTCAGAGAGCTCATACCTCCATCAAGGAGCTTCAGTCCACCCCCAACACAATCTCCCAATTCACATATTTTCTATGGAACGTTACAGATATAAATGTAATTACAGACAGTTCAAATGTTCTACCAACAATGCGGCCTTCACCCCATCCGACCTAATGAACAGGCGCGGCCTCTAGCGCAGCAGCTCCTAACAGCCTCCCAGCTTCTTAGACAACCGGAGATAAGAATGCCGGCCCAACCGTGCGTATGTCGCTCAGGAAGGAAAGAGAACTCCGTCATTGTCGCTGTCTGTCACGTGAAGACCCAAAATGATAATAATTTTGAGATCCAAATACTCATGCACACCACTGTTGGTTTTAAAAAATGCATTTAAACTCCCAGTAAGCCAGTTTTAGTGGGATGTTTGTGAGCCGGCGCTGCGTTCAGTCCACATTCAACCTGCCCTGAAAGATGACCTGAGCTTCACGGTACGACAATCCATCATTTTGTCCCGTGTACTGTATCACACTTGGCTATGACTGATGTCACGCCTGAAGGAAACGGGAGCCCAAAGCGCTCCACAAACATCACAGTGAAGTAGAAGACGGGTTTAAATACAGCAAGTGTTAAAAAAAAAACAAGTCCACAGCAGTTTTTTCTGTCTTGTTTGAGGCGTTTTGAGACTGTCGGCTTACATTCTGGTAGTTTGTCACCTTCCCGATGATGCAACTTTGATTAATCAGGGTCTGCAGAGACTCTTGGCCAAGAATTTATGACTCTGGTCATCTAATGTCAGACTTCTGTAGCACGAACCCACTAAACTGCTTTATAAATCACTGATTGCACAAAATAGTTCCAACTTCTAACTCGCCCAGCTTGAATCGACTTGCACCCCTTTTCCAACGAACTGGTTCCAGGTCTAGTCTGGAGCCAGAGCCTGACTTAGCTCCACTTCTTTGTGTTTCCACCACCTAAGCAACGACTCCAGGTTCTAAAAACTGGAGCTCAGCAAGCACCAACTCTTTGCTGGTCCAGAGCTAAGCACCGAGTACGTCAGGGGCTGGGGGCGGGGTTATGGTGACCAACCATCAACGGTGGAAAGGGACACACAAGCGCTAATTAGTGTCCTTGTTCTCCAGGACGTCCCTGGTCCCATCACACGTGTTGGAATGACTCCCGGGACACACGGAAGTTTAGCACAAACTGTTGACCTGAAATCCGCTACAGTTGTGTCCCACCAGTAGCGTGATCACGGATGTGTCCAGGCAACAGGAGGACCTCCGCCTCACAATCAGCCTTAAGACCATCTATAGAGAGAAACATAGATATTATCATCAACTTACTGCTTTTGTTTAACTGCTATGTAATGGATGCTAGCATAGTGGTTTTACAGTGACCCAATGGCTCCAACTGGACTCAAAGCAAACAGGTTCTTAGGAGGAACCAGATTTGAACCAACTAAGCACCAGAACTAGACCTGGTTCTTCTTGGTGGAAAAGGGGTATTACTTTCAGGTTGTTTTGGACCAGAACCTCCATGTCAAACCCAACAAACTGCTCCCATCCGTCTACTGTGACCAGGAATTAACAACTTCCTCTTTGAAGCACTCATTTCACCTCTAAAATTATGATTTAATTTAAAATATTGTGGCCATTTCTCGCAGTACCTTTGTGCTCTTGACAAGACTGAACTTTTTCTTGGGAATTAAAAAGAATAAAGGCAACTTCAACATACGAGAACCCGGATTTGCACGTCCCTCTTGTTTTCCAATAAGAACCCAAGTTTTGATCGAGTCGTGGTTTTATTGAGAAAATAGTTTAGAAAAGCAGGTGTAGAAAGGTTTCATAAAAATTATTTACCACACTGTCTTGAGTAACAGCTGGTGAGGATCAATGTCCACACTTCTTGTAAACAAAATAGATATTTAACAGCTTTTAACAAAACAGAAATAACACAAACAAACACTGATACTAGTACTTTCAAGTAAAAAGGTCGACTCCACCTGTAGATTTCAAGATACCTTGAGGTACAACAGCAGGACTTCTCATCTGTATTAAACACCATTTTCATGTTCTTTTGAATTCAGATTTACTCGAAACAGCTTTAAAGTGGACGTATCAAGCACATTGCCGGGTCTGTATTTGTATCCTGGGGCTATTCTTGTAAATATCGTTGTCTAACCCCAACTTAAAAGAAAATTAATCCATGTCCAACCTCTTACTTCTGTCCTCAACATGACATTTTAGCTTCTATCAATTAACAGCACAGGATATCTGGAGAAGTTAGACGTTCCCGCTGTGTTTGGGCTCTGTTAAAGGAACTAAACTACAACTCTTTAAATGATGCATTGTGGGAGTGCTGATGGTGGAGAACCTCCTCATAACAATCGTTTGCTTTTAAAGCTGCATACGTTCGATGCAGATTGTCCACCAGGAGATTTGCAGAAAGCATCGACTGGCCTACTTTGGACTTCTTGGTCAGCTCCTGGAAGCTAATACTCAGATTTGGCCCATTTTTCTTGTTCTGGACTTTAAATTTTAACTTCTCAACTACATCCTGAACCCAAAAAAGGACCTGAAATGTTCAACAACAACCTACCGAACAACCACAGAGGATAAGTCTGGTTTATTTCGATGTGGCGTCTCCATGGACCATGCCAAATCTGCGCTCTAACTCCACTGGAACGATCTGGGGACACGAGGAGTTGAACCAAACAGTGGGCAAGATCCATGCTAAAAAGACAGCTATGAATATCCTGGAAATGAGCCTGGATGATTCTTTAATGCTACAATAAAGGGTTTAAGTCAGATGGGAACAATCGGCATTCGAAACTGGCTAAACTCTGGCCTTTTTGACCCTCAAGGAACATTTTTACCAAGTGTAATTGATCGCAAAATTATAATTAAGACGAGGATCGTGCAGCTGTAGCACCTGGTTCCTCGTAGCGTTTACCTGAGGAGGCGTCACTCGGACGGCCGGCAGAGAGCACTGTGGGAGTTTAGCTAAAAAGGGCACCATGACAAAGTCTTTCGTGACGCATAATGCCACAGCTCTCGGTTTGAATCCGAGCTATTTACGAGTTTAAAACAGCGATATTCGGACACGGAATGATCTCCATTGAGTTCATTTTGACGACTGATTGATGAGAGAATAGTTCAGCCACAAAAATCCTGATAGGTCCACTTTAAAGCCCCTCAGTTCTTTCAGATTTCAGATCAGATTGAATCATTCAAATGCATCAGCTGTGTCAAGTCGTCTTTAAGGCTCGGTGTTGGTGTGAAATGAAAGTGAGGCGCCTAAAAATAGCAACCAGCAGCCACCTGCAGTGTGATGCCTCATGAAGTACAAAAATAAATCCAGCTGCCGGGGTGATGTTTTCTCTCACACACACAAAATATCACCAAATAAAGCCACAACCACGAGACATGAATAATAAATTCCAGTTGGTCCTACCAAACCAGTGAGCAGGTAATCTTCCTCAGCCTGACGATCCTCCGTGATCAGATCCAGTTCGCATGTTCACGATACACATCCATATTACAAATCCACGAATAAAGATCCCAACCGACACATTTCCAACGGTTGAACCGATCAGAACCCCATTCGAGACTTCTTCTTCTTGGGCTGCGACGACTGCGACGGCCCCCTTCGACCCTGGGAGCCCTGGGAGAGGAACAGGGGCTGAGAGGAACCAGAGGGGAACAGGAAATCCTGGGACAGATCCACCCTGCAGCTCGTCAGAGGGACCGACTGGGAGCTTCGGAGCTGGGAGGAGGTGGAGGCCAGAGATGGAGGCGGACGGTTCACGGTGGGCTCATCGTCCAGGTAGTAGCTGTCATGTTGTGATGGGTCGTCCTGGAAACATTAGAAAGACATCAAGAGTATAAATGCAAAAGATACGCGTCTAGAAAGGACTATTTTGTGTTTCTTTGTGGCCTGAGGTGAACAATCTTGTCTAAATGCTGCAGCCAGCTTCTCTAAACAAAGAATAATTTGGATTGAAGGCTCGTCTACAGACCATGCTAAGTTCGCTCCACCTTCGTACGAAACGTCTCTTGAAACAAAAAGTGGAACTAAACAGCGTATATGTGATCAGAAACTACGAGATCCCTGCTAAAAAGAAGCCACAAACATCCTGGAAATCAAACTGAATTATCCTTTAATGTTGGACTAGAGAGCAGAGAGCATCATGGGAGTCTGGCTAGTAAAGGGCACCATGACAAAGTCTTCTGTGACGCTCAATGCCAGAGCTCTCAGTCTGAACGCGAGCTAAATGCATGTTTAAACCAGCAATATCAGGACACGGAATGATGTCCACTGAGTTCAGTTTGTGCGATTGCCTTCGCCAAGGAGGTTGTGTTTTTGCCGGCAATGGTTTGTTTGTTTGTCTGTGTTCAAAGTAACTCGAAAAATTAGGGACGGATTTGGATGAAAATTTCAGGAAATGTGTGAAATGGGACAAGGAACAAATGATGAACTTTTGGGACTGATCCGGATCACCGTCTGGATCCAGGATTTTTTTTTTTTTTAATTTAAGGATACTTTGTCGTTGGGAGATTGTGTTGGGGTGGACTGAAGCTGCTTATTGGAGGTCTGCACTCTCTGAGGGCTTTTCTACTTTTATTTTTATCTACCCAAAGTTGAAACTCTGTGCTATTGGAAAGCGTTTTGAGTTTTTGACTTTGGAGTTGGCAGGTCCGCGTACTAGAACCACGGCGGCACTCGGCAGCGCTTGTCAGCGTACTACAGCCTTGGCAGCACCCGGTGGTGGCGCACAGGACTATTGGAATATCAAAATTATTATTCGGATACCACCACAACCAACCAATAATCGGATATTCCTATATTCAGGACCAGCCCTAATATTCCGTTTGTACGGCAGGTAAGCTACCATACTGTTGGTTAGCTAACTTAGCCACTCGAGGCTACTTGGAACTACACCGTACTTGGCCTTATAAGGTTAGCCTTATTTCATCTTGCTGAAATCTCCTGGTGCTTATTTATTGTCAGATTGTCTTGTTGATTAGTTGACTGTTGACTGATAAGGTTGCAGACCATTGGTTAAGAGTGTTGTTCAACATTTGCATCTTTTAAAGCCTCTAAGGTCCCTACAATTAAACCTCCATGTAGAAATACCACTCTTGATCTAGCCAACCTATATCCAACCTCCTCTTCATCTCTGAAATTCTTGAAAAAGCTGCTGCAAATTAATTATCTGACTGGTTGCAACAGAAATGGTTTGTTTGCAGAGTTTCGGTCAGGATTCAGAGTTCGGTTAAAGTCTCCTATGAACTTGTTATAGCCTTAGACAACGGACTTGTTTGGATAACACCTAATTACAAAGACTGGAACATGTCATTGGGATTAAAGGGACCGCACTAAACTGGTTTAAATCATGTTTATCAGACAGATTCCAGTTTGTTCGTGTAAGTGTTATGGAGTTCTGAAGCACTGCATTAATGTCCGTCGTTATGCAGATGACACCCAGTTATACTTATCTTTACAGTAAAATAAAACCAATCTGTTGTTCAAATCCAGAGCATGTCTTATGGATATAAAGGCCTGGATGAACTGTAATCTAATTCTCCTAAATTCAAACACAACTGAAATGATTGTATTTGGCCTTAAACATCTCAGAAACACTCTTTCTAACCAGATAGTTACCCTGGATGGCATTGCCTTAGCCTCCAGTTTTACTGTGAGGAGCCTTGGAGTTATTTTTAACCAAGATATGTCCTTCAGCTTGCACATAAAGCAGGACGGCCTTCTTTCATCTACCTCAAGATCAGAACATCTTGTCTCACAGTGACGCTGAGAAACTAGTCCATGCATCTGTAACCTCTAGGCTCGACTATGGTGCCTCCTCATTATCTTAAAAACCTCCAGCTGATCCAAAATTCTCTCTCCTGGATCAGCTTCTCTTCATTGGCTCCCTACAAAATCCAGGATAGAATTTAAAATCCTGCTTCTAACATATAATCTCTCAATGACCAAGCTCCATCTTGCACCATATCACCCTAACGGAGCCCTTCGCTCTCAGACTGCAGGTTTACTTGTGGTTTCTAGAGTTTCCACTTGTCAGGCTCGGTTAGGATTCAAACTTGCCATTTTGATAAAGCTGACAGTTAGAGCTGCTGACCCTAAACGCTCCCTGAGTCATGTTTTTATAGGCCCTAGACTGCAGAGGGACTTCCCATGATGCACTGAGCTCCTCTCTATACATGCAGATGCCACTACTGAGTGTCACTAGTCAGAGGGAGTCGTGCCCTGAGGTGACTCTTCTTGTGAACCGGCGCTCTATAAATAAAACTGAAACCTTGCTCATACCTGCGGTGCAAACAGAGAGTTGAGGTATTCGTCTGCTGAGCGTTTGTTCCTCCTCTGACTGGTTGGTGTGGAGTTTAGGGTTTGTTCCTGAGACAAAGAGAAGGCATTCGATCTGCTGGGAGTCTGCCGGTCCTCTCGTCCATCTTTAACTTTCTGAGGCGTAGCGGTCGGGGTGGGAGTCGGAGTGTCATATTGAACGGTGGAAGGCGTTGCGACGCTTGGGCTGTCCAGAAAATCCTCCACCTGAGACGACGCCTGCCCGTCCTCTCTGTCCGACCACGCCGCCGAAGACCAGCCCGACTGATCGGAGAAGTCGTGCAGCTCCGACTGGTAGCTGACCGACGAGGTGAAGCTCCCGCTCAGCTTGACTCGATCGCCGGAGGCTCTTCTCGCGTCCTTCTGCTTCCTCCTCTTCCTCCTCAGAGCCTGCATCTTCTCCTCCCTGTCCAGCCCCAGCTCCTCCCTCCACCAGGACCGCCACGCCTCCTCGCCCTGCCAGGACGCCGTCAGCCGGCAACTGAGCCGATCCGTCCAGGCCTCGGCGTCCACCTGGTCGGGCGCCGGGACCACATCTGGAGCTCTGAAGGGGGCCGAGGCGACGCTGTGGACCAGCAGCGAGCGTCTGGACATGGACAGTTTTAGATCTCGCCTCAAGCTTCGCACACATTCCTTCTCAGAATCGCATCTGTCAGACAGTTTTAGCAGACCTTCAGTTTTGATTTTGAAGTACGGCAAGCTGCTTGAGCGAGGCTTCTTGTTGCAGCTTATGTGCATTAACTTCTGAAGCCAGTGTTTCCATGTAACCAGGGTGCTGCTGCTGAGCTTCACTGGAGAAGGAACAGTCCGAGCCAAGCTGCTGGAGCCACTTACAGTTTCCTCCTCGTGGCTCGGTTCATCGGCATCTTCAGCTTGATCTTCAGCCACATTTCCACTTTCTTCCACGCTCGCATCTAAGTCGCTCCCTCGGTCCAGGTCGGGATCATCGTTGACGACCACCTGCAGAGCCAAAAGCTTCAGGAATCGACTCTTGGACTCCGACTCTGAATCCTCAGAGCTCAGCGCTGGGCTTCTTTCTGGCGTTTCAGGGACAGTCATCTTCACGGCCACGTCCTGAGTCGGCCCGATTACGTCCTCATCGCTCGACGTGTCCGATGCGACCACTGTGGGTTTTCTCTCTGAAGAAGTCGGTTCATCAGCTGCTGGGTGATGCAGATGTTCGTCCTCTGCTGCTGCTGAACGTCGAGACGTGTCCGGCTGCTCGGGCTCCAGGATCTGATAGAAAATATCTCCCGCCGCCGTCAGCTGGAGGACGCACAAACACTCCTCATCGCCGGATTTCTTCTGGATACAAGTCAGACCTGAAAAAAAGCGAGAAAGCGAGACGTCAGATCTTGATGTAGCTTGGTAGCTGGTCGTTCTGGTTGACTCTCGAACCTCCCATAACCTAGTTTCAGGTACAGCAAGTCACAGCTGATGAACACAGTGGAGCATTTAGCAGATAAAGAACCACATGTTTCTATCAGGCGCTGGTGGAGACCAAAATCAGAGCTAAAAGAGAGGAAATACTGGACAGGCGTGAGTCCAAATGCATAATCTTTGACTGATTTTTGCAGAGAAATTTGTCATTACAACTTGTGATGGTCCGTCACTGCTGTGGACACAACTTGTATCTGCTGCCCCCTAGTGACCAAAGATGACATGACTAGTTATTAGAAGAGTTCCCTTCATCAAGTAGTCAACCTATCATTGAAGCCGTGACTACTTCTACTGTACTTCTACTCTCTAATCTGAGGGTTCACTAGCTAACACAGACACTCAGTGTATTGACTTGTCCATCCTTACCTGCGGCAGGTGAGGCCAGTCTTTCGGTTGCCGTGTCCAGGCGATGAGGGATCTGGACCGGGAGGTGTTTCAGACTTTCTCTGGGCCTGAGCAGAGCCTGAGGAGGACCTCGACTGGAACAAGCCTCCGCTCTGCCTCCTGAATGCATGAAAAGGTAAGTTTTAGTGAGATAACCGAACGCTCTTCATGTTAGAGGTGGATCAATACCTTAAAACACTGAGGAGACGCAACACTAGAGCCCCGTTCAGACCTGGGAACATCAGTCTGTTAAGGTGACGGTATTCTAGTCATTCAGACATAGATCACTTTTCAGTCCCTTATGGCTTCAATCAGAAAGACAAGAGAGAGTAAACATAATAATGCAACAACAGACTAAATCTAAACCAATTGCAGCTCATCAAAGCGGCCAAACAACCAACAGAGAAACTGAAGTTCCAGGACTCAACCCGAGGATGGCAAAGAATCAGTTTGACCTTTCGTTATGTCCCGATCCATCCTTTCTCCACATCAGGGTTCGTTTGTAAGGCTTTATAAACCCTCCCCACACTCTTATAAACCCTTCCTCCACTCTTAAACCTTCCATCTAGAGGAGCTTCTACAGTCGTGTCCGATAATGGAACTAGCGACGCAGCGATCCACTTGGGGAAAACTCTGCCGTATTTTAAACACACCGACACCGAGGACGTCCGGCTGCCTACCTACCAGGAAACTGATGATGGTGTTACGTTAATCCTACAGACTGTCACCGGTTCTCTGACGGTCATTTCCAGTAAACTCTCACCGTGTGGGACCAAAGGTTCTGGCTGGCTTCCATCACCGCCGATCAATCAGACCGACTAGCTCAAGAGGAAGTAGCTGAGTTTTCCATACGTGCGTCGACTCATCTGCTGTACGCTACGTGTTTTATATGCAATTTAAAAATCCGCGATATAGAGAGACCGCGAAAAGTGAACCTTGACATGGCGAGAGACGACTGTAGTCCTAAACAACTGGTAGCAACAAGCTAAAGTGCGATTCCTCGACAAGTAGGCCTACACAGCATGACTTGCCGTCGGGCTAGGACTCATTTAGACCCTGCTGCTGTCTGACAGATGCTGCAGGTATGTAATAAACGCAGAGGAAATAATCCTAAACAGCTGGAAGCAACAAACCTCAGCTCCTGGTAACGTCTTGTGGAGGAGAATAAACTCTGATTACCTTCATTACTGGTGATTATCATGTATTTTTAACCGGTTAGTGTCTTTTTATTGCAGTTTATCTTCATGGACGTTGTATTTTTTAGCCTAATAGATTTGAAATCGCAGAGCAAAGCAAGTGAGACATGTGTGTTGTGATTATGGATCAGTACCGGTCCTGAAATGTGGATAAAGTTTTCCCTAAATCACTTCAGAAAACTTGAAGTGACGACTCTGTTCAGACTTGTTCCCGATTTAAAGTGAAATGTTACCAAGATGGCCGACTCCACCTTCATGGAAACGTGACCAGGTTGTGGATTCAGACACGAAACCAACAAGTTCAGGTGCATCAAAACACCTGATCGCATCTAACCTGCCGACTGACCCGAGTACTGCAGCATGGTGATCTCCTGAGAGACGTGGGACCCGAGCAGGACCTTCGTGGTTCTTCCTTCCGACCCAGACGAGGCGGAACCGGGAACGACGTGACAGGACATGGGCGGGGACTCCATCATGTGATCCCACTTGAGCATTGGCACGCAGGGGAAGCGCTCATCCATGACGTAGGCCGAGTTCTGACGGACACAGAGAAGAGAGCGAGGTTCAGTCTGATTAGGAAGAACTGAAGAAACTAAAACAGTGGTTCTCAACTGGTGGGTCGGGAAGCCATTTTTAGAGGGTCGCAGAAGCGTGCATGGTGGTATAAAGTCTTTAATTTTAACATGCATGCTTCTTATGACACAGTTTGCTTTAAACAGCAGGATATTTAGTGGTGGTGACACCAGTAGTTGCCCACTATTAACCTCTAGATTTGATTCGGCCACTTTATTGGAGAAATTTATGCTAAAACGTCCCAAAAATGAACCAAAATGTGCCCAGAATCTGTCAAAATGGGCCAAAATGGGCCCAAAACTTGGCAAAAGTGTCCAAAAATACCAAAATGAGCAAAAAAATAAGTCGAAATTTTCCCAAGCTGTATCAAAATGTGTTGGACTACACCCAAATAAAGCTTAATTTGATAACAGGAACAGCAAACTTCAATAATTTGGGTCGCGACCTCTATTGATAGAGACATAGTGGGTCCTGAGGCTGGACCAGTTGAGAACCACTGAACTAAAACATTAAACTGATATCCGGCAGGAAGCATAAGCATGAACGTGCATGTTGTATGGTAGCATCCTCTAAACCATTGGTAATAACCTTCCTCTACAGGCCGATGTGTTTTGGGTTATTCCATCTCAATCCTCACATTTCTGCTCGACTACCTCGGATCTGCCTGAAAATTTTCATGCATGAAATACGGAGTTTTATGAAGATATGTGTGAAATTTTAGCCTGATTGATCAAATACTTTATGAAATAAACGCTCTAAAAAAACTGCCCGTCGATCCACTTTCACCACATTTTTCTCACGTTGACATTTGAGGCTGTTTGAACGACGACATCTCAGGAACTATTAAAGATAAAAACCTGAAATCTTCACTGTTGTTTCTCATCGTGTCGTTGATTCTGAATCTGTGATATCGGACAAGTAGATGAAATCAATCTCTGATCACGGGTGAGCTGAAGTATGAAAAAAAACTGCAACCGTCATGAAAAGTTCCATCTTTGAGCTCCTATTAACAAAAAAACTGATCAACTGGTGATATTTTTTCAACCACATGTAGCTGCATGTCACAATAATACAAACTAAACATGCAGAATACTTTTAATTTGAAATATTTGGCCACAAATATAGAGAAAAGGAGCAGTTTTTTGATGAACTTCCATAACTGATGGAGCAAATTTGACAAGCTGTAGCACAAAAACTAGAATATTGCTTGACAGTTTAATTCAAGTAGAGCAGAGGTCAAGAGGTTCAAAAGAGGTTCAACTAAGAAAATACAGGTTTTTTTTTACATGGGCATATTTTTTTACATGTTCTCACAAGTGTGAAAAAATCTGGAGAGACAGGCAATTAAAAAAAACCCAAAATATCTCAAAAAGTAGAAAATATATCGAGCTAAACTGTCACAAACGTCTCAATAAATATTCAGATTCTATGCTGCAGAAGTCCCAACATCCGCCTGTGAGAAAAGCCTGACATCTAGTGGTAAAATACAGGTATTGCACTGAAAAGCTACAACTCCTGGCGATCTCTGCAGTCAACGCTTAAGTTTAAAATAAAGCTCTGTGGGTTTGGAGACGGTTCACGTCTGTGCAGGTGAATGTTATCGTACCTGTGTGGCGACGAGGTGATGGAAGTTGTGGGCGTCTCCCAGATACCTGGATAGAAGGAGTCTTTCTCCGCTTCGACACTCCGAGGCGCTGCTGATGCGAAACAGAGTGTGACCAGAGACTGGATTCATCTGGAGGGACGGAAGAAGAGGAGGAAGAAGAAGAAGAAGTAAGAAGACAAAGGCAAGATGGATTCAACAGGAAGGAGGCTGGAGAGGAGAGGTAAACCCCAGCCCTAACCCAAGACTGCAAAACCAAATTAGTCTCTAAATCAGGGGTGTCAAACTCAAATAAACAGTGGGACAAATTTTAAAACTTGGACAAAGTCGTGGGCCAACATTGACATATATCTATCTATATATATCAATAAAACTAGCCTTTACAGCAGCCTCACTTTGCTTTTTTGAACATAGTCTGTTGTGAAACCAAACTTCTTTTCATCTCCTCTACTTTCTGGTGCCTTTGAGTCACGTCCAGGTCCTCGTACTTGTCCTGCTGTTCCGTTTCATATCGGGCTTTTCCACCGAGCTGGTTCCAGGTCTAGTTAGGAGCCAGAGCCTGACTTAGCACCACTTCTTTGTGTCTCCACCACCTAAGCACCGACTCCAGGTTCTATAAATCTGCTACAGTTGTGTCCCACCAGTAGCGTGATCACGGATGTGTCCAGGCAACAGGAGGACCTCCGCCTCACAATCAGCCTTAAGACCATCTATAGAGATAAACATAGATATTATCATCAACTTACTGCTTTTGATTAACTGCTATGTAATGGATGCTAGCTTAGTGGTTTTACAGTGACCCAATGGCTCCAACTGGACTCAAAGCAAACAGTTCTTAGGAGGAACCAGATTTGGACCAACTAAGCACCAGAACTAGACCTGGTTCTTCTTGGTGCTATTATGGCGGGTGTGCACACAACTATTCGGATCTCAAAATCACTGTCCTGACAGGCCTGTCCTTTACACAAGTACACAGATGTTCTGCCTCCCACCTCCAGAGAGCTCCTGTTTTCTGCCTTCTTTTCAACATTTCTGGGAGGGGTACCACGGTGCCAGTAGTAGCATGAGGTTGCTATGACTACTGTCAACAGAGGAGAGGGTGTTGATGGGTCTTGTCCTGATTGACGTGCCAAAACACCAGCACAGCATTCTGGGACTTGTAGTGGCACATGCGCTGTATAATACCGGGGGGCCACCTCTAGTCGTCGTCTGGTGTTGCCTCGTGGGCCAAATATAATTACACTGCGGGCCAAATTTGCCCCGCGGGCCACAGTTTGACGCCTATGTTCTAAATAAAGACAAGGAAACTAACTTTAGCGCTGAAAAATGACCCGGTGTAGTTTGGTTTCCAAGTTCAGATCTAAGTCTGGATCGCTGCCGTCCTGACTTGGACATGGTGTCTCAATAATGCAGCGTTTCCTTCGAGAGGAATAAAAGAGTCGACCTCGCCTCCCTCAGCCTCTGGACTCACCCTGATGTCGGTGAGCTCCATCCCGGTCCGGTCGGCGTACAGCACCACCCTCGGGTGAGCCGAGAACTCGCACCACCTCCACGGCGACTTGGCGTTGAAGTACAGGTTGGCCTCCTCCGTCCGGACCTTCTGCAACCTTGACGGGTCACAGCGGCACTTTAGTTCCAGGTTCACTCACTCAAACAGACGAAACCTTCTTGCGGCTTCCTCACCCTTTGCCGACGGTCCACAGGTTCACGGCTCCGCTTTCAGTCGCCACCAGAGCTTCACCTAAAATATGAGGACTGACAACAAACACAGCAGAGGACGTTAACTGAGCAGCTTTTCAGAACTCCTCATGGTTTATTCCACCTCAGATAATCATGGTTTTTCTGCTCGACCACCTCTGATTTGCTTGAAACTTACTTTCATCACAAACTACGGATATTTAAAATCGTATCCATGAAGTTTTAGATGTCGACCCACCTGTGAAATCTGAGTCTGTTTGAACGACAACATCTCAGGAACTATTAAAGATAAAACCCTGAAATCTCCACTGTTGTTTCTCATCATGTCACTGATTCAAAATCCGAGACTGGACTTAAGACTTGTCATGGACTTTTATTTGAGGACGTCATACTTCTTCAAAACTAGCACCAAATAGACCTCGGATATAAATAAGGGTGCATCCTCCAAGTCTGAAAAGTGAAGCCTTGAACCTGCATTGTTCCTAACAGCCAGCAGGGGGCGACTCCTCCGGTCGCAAAACCAAGTCAGGTTCTTCAACCTCACCTCAATTAACATCTTCCGAATACACTTATGGTCTCACGCACTACTTTTAAGACTTTTTGAACATATCGTGACGCCGATTTAGAAGAAAAACTGATGATTCAGAGGTCAGCTCGTGATGTTTTCTGAACCACACGTAGCTGCATGTCACAATAATACAAAACTAAACTCGTGGAATACTTTTAATTTGAAATACTTGGTCATAAAAATGAGAAAAAAGTTGTTTGATTGAGCAGGTTTGACAAGTTGTACCACAAAAACTGAAAAATTGGTAGACAGTCTGTTCCAAGTAGAAGTTACGGAGTCCATAAATGGTTCTTAAAGTATAAGTAGGACAATAATAACAGCAACACATGGTTTTGGTGGTTATATTAAGAATAAGAGATGTTCAATAGCAGATCCATACAGACGACACCGATCAGGCATGACATCATGACCACCTGCCGAATACTGTGTTGGTCTAAGATGCTCTGAACCATTGGGAATCATGGACCAGAGGACCTCTCAGGGGGTCCTATGGGGTCTGGAACCACTGGATCCTTTGGGTGCTCTGTCTTGTGCAGTGGGGCCTCTGTCAATCCAACTGGTTTCACTGCATCCTGTTGATGCTTGATCAGAATGGGCTGTAGGAAGTCTGGAGGTCACATCAACATGTTGGACCATTGTCATGTTCCTCCACATGTTCCTGATTGGTTGATGTTGTTTCCATGTGGTGGGGTGCATTTTCATCCAGGGACATTTGGGATTTCCATCAGCATGAGGGAGTGTGTTTGTTGTGGGACGATGTTTATTTGGGTGTCTAAGTCTGATCAAGGTTTTCCATCAGAACACGACATAGTACCAATATGATCAATGGTATCCACTTCACCTGTCAGTGGTCAGGATGTCGTGTCTCATTGGCGTATATATATTTTACTACGATGATGTCAAGATGCTGCAATACTGGTCATAATATCAACTTTGTCCTCAGAAGTATTCAGTATTTATGCGTCTTTAACTACTTGTTTTTGCGTTTGATTTAGTAAAAAATGGATCAAAAGTGATCCGGTGTTCTGAGAGATCCTTTCCTCCCAGCCATGTTGAAGCTTCTTGGATCAATTGAAACATTAATGTTGCTTCTAAGACCCTCTGAAACCCGGAAAAAGCTCCGTTTGCATCGGTCGTGTTGCAGATTTGAGCAGCTTTGACATGGAGATTTAAGAAGATCTCATTGGAAAGTGTCTGGAGATGTGAAATCCTGTTTTGTAGACGTACAAACTTCAATTTAGTTGCCTTATGAGCCTTTAAAGTCAATGTTCGTATCTCTCAAAGTGGACTTCTTGAACTGGATTTCACTGTTTAATGGTTAATCTGTAAAATCTGTAAGAGTGGGGTGCATTTTCATCCAGTGACATTTCGGATTTCCATCAGCATGAGGGAGTGGAGACGGATCATGATGTGAAGCATGGTGGCGGCAGCATCATGATGTATACTAGCTTGTAAAGGAGCCACAGGTGTCCGATATTACAGATTCAGAATCACAGGCTTTTCTTTTGAAGAGATCCTGAGATGTTGTAGTTCAAACAGACTCGAACTTCAACGTGAGTAAAAACCTGATGAAGGCGGGTCGACGGGGGATTTTTAAAGACGTGCATTAAGCTAAAATCTCACAAACATCTTTATAAACGTCCGTATTTACACTCTAAGAATCCACTGACCTGACGTTGATGCACGTCGCCACCTCTGCTGTGTTAACAACCTGCAGCAGACGTGGCTCGCTTGTTTCGCCGAACCTCCAAACGCCGCAGTGGTAATCCGAACGAACGCCGACGCAACCTGAAACCACAGAAACGTCCTTTAACGTTTGAGGAGGCTCTAAAACCGAATACTACTACTCCCGAATACCGCCGATAATCTTACGTTCGGTGAAGACGGAGCTGCAGCTGATCTGTCTGATGGAGCCTTTGAGCTGGAAGCTGAACACGCCGCTGCTGCTGCTGGTGTCCACAGAGGACGAACCGCCTCTGTGGTGCTGCAGCGCCACCCTGTGGAAGTCTGAAGTGCTGCGTTAAGGAAATTTAGCGCAAAGACGGCACCTGGTGGAAAGAAAGTCTTGTTTTCAGGTCAGACTTTTGCCGTTTTGGAGGTGCAACTGCTCAAGTGAAAAGATGAATCACTGAACTGAACGATCAAGTGGTTTAAACAGTCAATAATTTTGATATCTGATCGATTGTTTTAGCAGTTTTCCAAGCAAAAAGGTGTCATTTTGAGGCTTTTCTTTGCCATTTATGACAGTAAACGAGTGTTAGTCTTATAAATCTAGTCCAGAATCTATGTTGGAGGATTAATATCCATTTTTATTTGGTTAACTGATGGTTTTCTCTACAAAATATCAGGACAAATATGTTTCTTGATGTCTCAGATTTGCTGTTTTGGTTGAACGAACAAAGGTCTAAAGTGTAAAAGGCTGAAAAGAATCGCATCTAAACGGACCAACTCTGGTCCTGAGAGGCAATTTTAATGGCCAGTTAATCATTTTAGCAGTTTTTCAAGCAAAAGTGCAGAACTTTTGATGTGTTGTTTTGTTTAATTGATGGTTTCCTCTACAAAATATCAGGAAATCGGTTTTGCAAAGCTCAAGGCTTCGCCAGGAAACAGGCGAAAACCCAAATTCAGCATCAGTGAACATCAACACTTGATGTTTATGATCAAGTTGATGATATATCGCTGTATTGATATTTTATCCCACCTCCATTAAAGAGCCCAAGAAGTTCTGACGTAAGCAGGTTGTATTATAGGATATAAGCAGAGCGACAACGTTGATTCGGTTGGCTGTCGTTTTTTAAATTAACCACCAACTGTTCTGATAACTGATGGTCCGTGTACGTTGCGGCCATTCGTTTTCTTATTTTGAGATTTCAAAATAAAAACGAAAAATAAACCATTTCCTGTTTTTTTCAGTGATAATACAAAATGAAAAACGAAAAACGGGCCCTAATTCATTATCCATTATCTGTTATCTGATTTAATTACATGTGTTTGTAAATGGAAATTCAAATTAAAATACACCCGTGGAAAACTTATTTCTCTATTTCCTGTTGGTTTTGGCTCCGTGACCCGTCTGACTTCTGATGAGGAAGGATCTGGTATCTAAAGCTCCATTGTTAGCTCACTGTTAGCAGACCTTGCTGTGTGCCGTGGCCTGATGAAGACCCACTGTGGGGTCCAAACGTTGCTTGGCTCACATTGTTCACTATTTCACAGTGGACTTTTCACCAGCGTGGGGTTTATTTGTCCCTCTGGAGGGACCTTGTGGTGCCGCTAGCTCTGCCGCTAGCGCTAAATCGCTAGCGTTCGGCTGCTTTTCGGGACGTTTTTGGGGAGGTTTGGAGGTTTTCTGTCACTTTAGCTGTTGAATTTTTGCTGTCAAACTTTGCTATTTTCTGCAGGATACTGAGTCGGTCCAGTCCCTGGTTTCCTGGATAGACGAGGCAGCCCTGCTGGGAGTCGCTCTGCGAAGGTACGAAGGCCAGAGCGCCCCCCGTGGTCCCTTCGGGGAACAGCAGCCGGTCCGTCTGGTCCTTCAGCTCTTCGTGCAGCAAAGAACCGAGCAGCTGAGGAGGAACGGCGTGGACGGCGTCCGACAGCAGGTCGACGTAGCTCTTCACCGCTGACAACAAATACGACTGCTGGCATCTGAGGAGCAAAACAGACATGAGACGACCAGACGGCTTCCCGTCGTCTGATTTTAGATCTTTAACTCACATGTTGAAGTTGAGTCTGTGGAGGAAGTTCTTCACCCCCCCCGTGTGGATCGAATCCTTTCCACAAGGCTGAAAAACATTAAAAAAACAAAATGAAAACCAACAAACGCTGCCTCCGGCTCAGAGAAGTTGCAACTAATTAGAATAATGATTTAAATTTATAGAGAACCCTTCAAAATAAAGGTTGCAAAGGGTTTCATGAAGCAGCAAGAGAAGAGACACGTCAGGAAATGTGATAATATGAAGAATTAAAACTCAAATAAAACTGTATGTTAGAAGAGACTAAGCCGATGGATTTTAAAGCGCAAACTGGAAACTGTTCTCCTTGTCAAAGGCTTAACTACAATGATTTTTCAAAATAAAGGTCGCAAAAGCAGCAAAACAGAACAGACAAGTCAGGAGATCTTCTGAACCTTAAGGACCACGGCGTTAAAAGTAAATAAAAGGAACACATTTTAAATTAAAGCTCAAATCAACTCAGGAAAGGCTCTCAGATTAAAGTAAAGACTGATCTTAAAGAGCGAACGGGTTCATGTAGAATATTGAAATGTATTATATGAGCAGGAGACGCCATGAAGGGCTTTAAAAGTCAGTAAAATGTAAAATCTAAAACCCCTCATAGAGCTCAGACCTCCTCCAAGCAGCTCATTTCACCCCATGTTGGGATTTACACCCAGAAATAATCGTCCCAGGATTGTTTTATCTCCATGATCAGACTCCTTGACCCAGAAAACAAACCCTTAGCATCTGGATTCACATTGATATCATCATTAGTTCAATAGTTCTTCACCAGAATCTCTTTCTGGGTAATGGTGGTTTCTTCTGGATCCAGCTCCATAGCTGTAGATTCTACAACAGATCTGTTGGATCCTCCTGATTCAGCAGAGTCTCAGCTACATGTTGGTGTTGGCTGCATGTCTGGATCTTCATCTGTTACCTTACAGTGATGACCATTCCACAGGACCTCTAGGTTTTCCTGATCTGGATCCTAGTATCTGGAATTTTACACGGATCCGGATCAAACTTTGACATGTTGTAGAAATTAGCGGGAACTGATCCTGTATTTTTACCAAGCATCCTGGACATTTGTTGTGGAGTTACATGTAGAAATACATGCACGTTGCCCTATCTCCCAATGCTAAAGGATCATGGAGAACATTCCTGGATCCAGACGGTGATCCGGATCAGCACCAAGATCTAATAATTTGTTCCTTGAACCATGATCCACCTTTCCTGAACGTCTCATTAAAATCTGTCCAGAACTTTTCGCGTAAAGTTGCTAATAGACAGACAAACGCCGGCAAAAACATGACCTCCTTGGTGGACGTAACAAACAGGAAGTCGGTGTAAACAACTCTTTCTTCCATGTCTTAATTTACATTTTATATAAAACATGTTAAAGATTTCTTTCTGGGTTGTTTCTCTCATAACAAAGTTCAATTTATCTTATTAAAAGTTTTTTAAATTTAATTTTTTTGAATGATGTTAATTTCAAAGATCTAACACCAATGGCTTTTCAAAATAAAAGTTGGGCTTTTAATTTTACTGATTGATTTCTCTATTTACTCACTTATTTACATATTTTAGTCCATTAATGTTCAGTTTATCACCTCATTTTCATCATTTATTTTATTTTAGTAGTTTTTCGTTTCTATTCTTAACTTAATTTTAATAATAGAAATTTTATTTTATTTATCTGTCTCATTTTATCTTATTATTACGTATACTGTATTTTATTTTATCATATTTTATTAATTATTTAGTCCCGTTTGCATGGTTTTATTGCACTTTTGTATGCCTTGTATGAAGCTCCATGTAAATAAAGTCTGATTGATTGACAAAATGGATGCATGTATGTATTATTTGCAATTAAGTGACCAAAAGCGACCATTAAAAATCAGTTCTGAATAGATTTACTGATGAGAACAGCTGCTAAAAATTTACATCTATGTTTAATTTAGATCCACAGCAAAGACACAGAGCAGGTAAACAAACCGTGGAGCTGAAACTCACCGACTTCCTCTCACCGAAGTCGAATTTCTCTCCGAGGACTTCGCTCATGCAGCCGAAGGCGTCGCGGCAGTGATCCAGGTAGAAGCTCTCCATCTGGACGCAAAGAGGGAGCAGACGGGGCTGAAATGTCGACGCTAAACCGACTTAATCCGAGTAAAATTCACCGCGAGAAGAACCAGAGACGTCCTGGTGAGGAAATCAGCGTTTTATCCGAAGTGCGGTCGCAAGAAACACTAAAAATTCAACGCACAAGCTGCAGGAAACAGTAAAAACACTCTTTTCAATGGTTTTAAACTGGTTTTACTCACATGTTTAGCGAAGTCGTCCGGATCTGGAGGCTTTAAAGGCCAAACGAAAGCTGGAAAAGATGATTTTAAATACGTTTTACTGCAGGCAGAATTAAAACAGCGATACACAATTAATTAGTTGATAATTTTTGAATGAAAAAACGTCTAAATTCTCCAATTCCAGCTCCTTAAACGTGAATATTTTTAGTTTCTTTCCTCTAACGTGACAGTAAACTGAATATTTAATGACTGTGGAAGAAGAAAACAAGACGTTTATCACTGTTTTTTAAACAAATAATTTAGTAATCCAGAAAATTGTCAACAGATTAATCAAAAACCTAAATAATTATTACATTACAGCCAAAATCAGTTCTATTTCTGATGTTTAGGCAGAAATATAATGAATAAAAGTAAAATATGGCAAATTTACAAAACAAACATGCAAAACGAACAGACGGAAAGACGCATTTAATCTTAAGCCAACTGCTGACTGCTAATTCAACCAGCACTGCCATGTTCAACTGACCCAGGCCTGTTTAGAAGATGCTCCAGGTCGTGACCAGTGCCAATGCTACCATTTAGCTAACTGCTAATTCAAACAGCACTGCCATGTTCAACTGACCCAGGCCCGTTTAGAAGATGCTCCAGGTAGTAGCCAGTGCCAATGCTACTATTTAGCTGCTACATGCTAATGCTAACTGCTAATTCAAACAGCACTGCCATGTTCAAATGAATGACCCAGGCCTGTTTCGAAGATGCTCCAGGTAGTGACCAGTGCCGATGCTACCATTTAGCTGCTACATGCTAATGCTAACTGCTAATTCAACCAGCACTGCCATGTTCAACTGACCCAGGCCCGTTTAGAAGATGCTCCAGGTATTGACCAGTGCCGATGCTACTATTGAGCTGCTAAATGCTAATGCTAACTGCTAATTCAAACAGCACTGCCACAGTCAACTGACCCAGGCCCGTTTAGAAGGCGCTCTAGGTCGTGACCAGTAGAGATGTTACTATTTACCTGCTAAATGCTAATGCTAACTGCTAATTCAAACAGCACTGCCACAGTCAACTGACCCAGGCCCGTTTAGAAGACGCTCTAGGTCGTGACCAGTAGAGATGTTACTATTTACCTGCTACATGCTAATGCTAATTGCTAATTCAAACAGCACTGCACCATTTCACTGACCCAGGCCCTTTTATTATATGCAATAAGTCTCGAATATAATGAAATCTGTACTGTCTTTAATAAAAAACGTTCAATACGACGTCAGAATCTCACCGTTCCTTGGCGACAGAAGTGGAACCGGCACCGGCTCGGTGTGACGCCACGACTCCCCTCTGGTCTGATGCTTGGATGTGAACGTCCAGCCGGAGTCTCGACCAGAACCGCCCTGAAAACACAACCAAGAAGAACCGCATCGGTCCAGGTAAAAGTACAATTAAACAACACGGTAAGACAAACACAAGGAGCACATCAACGGACACAACCATTAAAATCACCTGCAGGTTTTTCTGTTAATTAAAAAGACGATTAATTACAGAAATTAAAAGTTTCAGAATAAAAGACTTGATTTAAATTTTCCTTTATTGGGTTTTGATGGAATTCAGGTTAGTTTCAATCATTCAATTCAATTAATTCAACAGCTGTTAACTATTTTGATAACAAACTGATTGTTTTGGGGATTTTTTAAAGGAAGGTCAGTCTGAATTCTCTGATTTAATCTGGTTAAATGTGAATATTTTAGCGTTTCTTTCCTCTTTCATGACAACAGACTGAATATCTCTGGGTTTCAGGACAAAACAAGACACTTTCCACCATTTTATGACATTTTATAAACCAAACAGCTAATTTATTAATGCATAAAAATGAGAAAATAATCATTTGTTGCATATGATTTTGTCCCTAAATCATAAATAAGTGATCCGTCTTTCTATTATCATTGTTTAGACTCAGATTAACCTGATTTATTGACGACTTTTTGATCCAAAATAAAGAAATCGTCACTTTTGCACTTATTTCATAGACTATAATCTGTAAAATCTGACTCTAATGAATGAATTCAAGTCATTTTGATGCTTTATGAACATTTAAGTTGCAATGTAGGAGCTGCAGTCAGGTGGAAAACTGGATTAAATAGGCTGAAATTGTCCTTTAAAGCTATTTAAGTTGGTATAAATGACTGAGAATGTAAAATAATGCAGAAATATGACGATAATCACATCAGATTTTAATAAATGGTCAGTTTTTTTGACCAAAAAATTTGATTATCTCCACGTTTGCACAATATTTTACCAGTTTCGTGCCCTAAATTATAACCAAACCAGTACATTTTACCAGTTGAAACAGCTTTAAAAGACCAGTTGACCTCATATAATGAAGCTTTCAACTTTATATAAGGAAACCGCAGCTCAAAAACTGTGTCTGAAATATTATTAAAGCATTAAAATGACTTTATCTCATTCATTAGGGTCGTATTTTAAAGATTATAACCGTATCAATCACTTTAAATCCCTCTACAGGCAACTTTTATTGGGATCAAACAGACGCAACATGCAAATACACAGATTTTATTAATGTAATTGAAAAAAAGTTGATTAAAAGAAATGTTTGCAGTTTATATTACAATCAGATCTGACATTTTAAGATAATTATAGGCAGTGTTGTTGTATTGTTTTGGACATTTAGGCTGTATGTGTTTGGTTTGTTTGATTTATTGATGAGTTTTATGTATAAAACTACAAAATAGTCTCTTTTGCATTTATTTTATAGGTTTTAACCTTTAAAAATTAACCCAAATGGATCAAAACAAGTCATTTTGGTGCATAAATTACAATACATCTGCATTATTTTACCTGCTGTGTCCTAAATTATAACAAATCCAGTATTTTAACAGGTTTAAATAGCTTTAAATGTCCAGTTAACTTCTTATAATGTCGTTTCCCACCTGCTAAAAGGTAACTGCGGCTCCTACATTATAACTAAAGTCTTATAAATGCATTAAAACAACTTGATTTAACTCATTTTAAAGATTAAAGCCTGCAAAAACAATTGTAATAGTGATAATTTAGGATTTTTATGCATGAAAACAATAAATAAAGCTTGTTAATCACACTCTAGTTTCCAAATACCAAACACAAACAGCCTAAAGATCAGAAATAATACAAGAATATTACCAATAATTATAAATATTATGCCTGAAAACACCATAAAATCAAAAAATTTAGTTTTAATCAGAATTATTCTATTAAAGTAAACACTAGTATTTCACCACATACAAAGGGTTTTATATATTTGCATATAATAATCCAGATAAAGCAGCTTTAGATGTAAATAAACTGGATAACATGGATGGTTCTTGTCACCGGTCCTCCCTCCCGCTGACAGCCGACTCACCTGCGGTCTGACTCGGTCATAGCTGCCCCAGCTTCCGCAGCAGTACATTGGGAGCGGGTCCGGCGGCCCGCAGTTGTAAAACGAAGGGAAAAGCTGCTCCGGGAAGCTGTAGTCCATCTTTATTTTGTCGTTAATAAATTAGGATGTTGAGTTCTCTAAAGCCGCCTCCGTCCACGTTCTCCCTCCGTCTGGAACAAGTCTGGACATGTTGTTCCCCGGCTCGGCTAGCTTTAGCTGCTACCGTTAGCATGCCCGGATAAAGCCGTTTGTCCCGCTTTAACCATCATGACACACGTTCAGCAGCGCTAAAATAAACCGTATTTACACACAGAGACAAGCAGAGCGCTGTAAAAACGAAGGAAAGTGACGTTAAATCATCAAAAATGTTCAATGAATCCAGAAACACGTGCAGAGTCCCGTCCGGAGAAACGAGGTGTGAAGATAGACAGCATGAAGACCGACCACCACAACAACCGCAACCGGAACATCCGGTTGGTATTTTATTTTTTTACAGAGACATTTATTTATCATAAAATAATGTTTTAATGCAGTAGATGCTGGCTGCAGCATAAATAAATACGAATAACAAATAAATAAATGAATGAATGAATGAATGAATATTATTTCATTATTATATTATCTTACATTATTATTAAGCAATAGTAAAATAAATAACTTTTATTTCTTCTTCTTATTATTACTACCAGTGGTAGTAGTCGTATTAATAAAATAGTAGTAGTAATGAAATACTGCTTATTCATTACAAACAATAATACCAATAATAAAATATTATTATCTATATTTATATTCAATATAAAAACAATTAGAAAAATAAGAATGAAAATATGCATTATTATTATTATTATTATTGTTATTATGATTACTACTACTACTACTACTAAAAATAATAATGTTAAATATTTAATTCTGATTTCCGTGTCATAATTATTATTAGTAGTAATAGCAGTAGTTAATTAATGATAATAATAATTGTAATTAGAACTTGAATAATAACTGGTCTTTTCTTGTTGTCATCAGTATTTTTTATGTTTATTGACTGCTTCTTGAGTTGCTACTAGATTTTGAATAATATATAATAACAACAGTAATAAAATCATAGCATTATTTGCAAAAACAACACAGTAATAAAAATAAAAATGTAAATGTACTATATGAATCAATAAATTTGATTTAAATTAGGTTTCATGCATTTATTAATTGAGTTTTGTGTACATTTTTGTGTGTAATTAAATTTTATTTAGTGTGATGTTTATAAATTAGTTTATTATTATTTGTTCACAGTTTTACTTTATATGTAGACACGTTAGTACAGTGTCTCTTATTTTGAAATCATTATACCTTACGCAGCTCTCGGTCGTCTCGTGATCAGCTGACCGGTTAGCTCGGTTCGTCGGTTGCAGCTGCAGCTGAAAGAAGCGGAGAAGAAGCTCATTTCTGGCTCTTTCCTCCACGGAGGGACTCGCTCATCTCTCGGACTCCGCCAGCAGGAGATGACCCAGTAGCAGCCGCTGTTTCCGGTACGTGTTTGCGGGTTTTACCGCTGTGTTTTGGTTCCGTTAGCCGCCATGCTAACGGGACACTGCAGGTGTAGGTTAGCATTTAGCTCTTCACAGATCACTGAGCAGCTAATCTGCCCTCAGTAATCACTGACAGTTAGCTGCTGGGTTAAATGCCCACATTATTCTGCTGTGTGTTTGTCTCACAGCTGTCTGGCTGGTCTTAACTTAAATGTATCGCTGTTTAAATGAAGCTGCGCAGCTAAAAACTCAGTTAACATGAAGGTTAATGATGGAAATGTAGCATAAAACCCCAGCAGTGACGAGTTTACCTGGAAAGGTGTTTGTTTGCGTGGATAGCTGATGTTTCTGTGCCTGTTTTCATGACTGGTCGCTGATTCGTGACTCAGGAAATGTGTTTGTGCCATACTGCAGCAATGACACGACTAATGACACACTAATATACTGATCAATACGTCTTATTGATCATGTATTGGATTAGAAGTATGACCTCATGAGATCATTAGATGCTGTACTGTGTGTACTCATGAGAAGGTGCCATCATGCTAAAGGCTAGCATACTAGCGTGCTAATGTGGTTAGCATCTTTAGCATGTCACAGCTGCAGACCCACAGTTATTAAGTCCACCCAGCTAAAGCTAATATATGCTAACACACACATGGGGGTTTTAATGGTCAGTTCTTGTTGGGATATATGTTTTACAGAGGAAGTGTTTCATCTGTGATCATTTTGGGAGGCTGCAGTTTGAGATGCTGTTGAGTTACATCCTGACAGGTGTTTCAGGTATTTTGTCCACCTCATTTAGATCACAGAGGGCATGTTAGCAATACCCACCGGCTTGTTTACATCTATGGTTCAGTGCATTTTAATTTGAAATACTATCAAAACCGTGACGACCGCACGAGGAGGATGCTGTGAATTTGTAAATGTACTGACACAGCCGGTGTTTTAGCATCTTTTAGCACGCCATAGCTGACATAACATAGTCAGCTGCCAAGTTTTTAGGCACTCTTGGCTCAAAATAATGCTTTCAAATACGCATGATGCTGTTGAAATGCATCCTACCAGCTAATATTCTTTATTTTGTCCACCTCATGTAGATCTCTGAGGGTAGGCTAGACGTTTCTGTCTGAAAACTTTTGCGTATGAATCAGTAAAACAGTGTAACAGGGGGAAATTGTGATTTATCTGACAGTTATTGTGATTTTTCTAATTAATATTGAATATATACATATATTTAAGTCAAGCATCAGCTCAATATTCACTGTGTGATAGTCTTACAACATGTGATGGAGCGTTACCACATGAGATACCATCAAGTACCATTGGCACGCCGTAGTTTAAAGTCTAATGCTAATAAATAATACAAATAGAAGCGCAGAATTCCTGAATCATGAAGTTTATATTGATCTAAAAGGCACCAAAAACAACCTCTGAAAACTTTAAATCTGCACAAATTCATTGAAATTGAATCACAGCATTAGTCTTACTATGTAATGGCTGCACCTTGTGTATTCTAAATTGCAGCTTTTGCTATTTACATTCTTTTAAATCCTGATTTGAAATGGATTAATTGTTCAGCCCGATGCAGAAACCCTGCAAAAGAAGGTTTAGCTGATTCATATCCCCACTTTTGGCTGCTGTCTGATCCTCTTGGAGGCTGAAGCAGGGGTTCAGAGGACAAAATATAAAAGCTATGTGCCAAAATCTGTGGTCGTACGAGAGGAGTGCTGTGTGGTAATGTTGAATTTCAGCATTGTAATGAAATACCTTTTGTTTTTCACATGTTTAATTCACTGGACCAGCTAAAGCCAGACATTCTTATGTAGCTATAACTGGTTTCGCTATTGCTCTTCCACTATTAGATGCTATGTCATGATAGTATAAAAAACAAATGCCATCATTAAAACTTATTACTAACACCTCCTCTACAGTATTTAACTTCCTGGAGCAGCTCTTAGTTCTTACTATGAAGTAACTGGTGCCAGGATCAGTCTCAAGAATGTTTTGAACGCACCTTTGCAATTAATCCTGAAGCCGACGGGCGACTTCAGCTTCCTCAGAGCAGAGAAGTGAACACCTGCTGGTTCATGAACATAGAATAATGGAATCTACACAGTCGGTGACGTTCGTAAGTCTTGAGGTTTCCGGAATAAAACCAAACTTCCTTCTTTCAGTTGCGCATCAAGTCGATCTAAATGTTACTCATCACCAATCGGTCAATTAGACTTTATTGGTATGGCGCATGTTTGTTAGCTGATGTGATGATCTTTATCAGTGTTACGCCTCTGTGTTGTGGAACTGGAGTCAAGGCGTGGTTAGCGTAGCTTAGCATAAAGACCGGAAACACAGTGGAGCAGTTAGCCTGGTTCTGTCCACAGCACAAAAGTATACGTACCGACAACTCTAAGCTCACCAACTAACATGTTGCACTAAGTCTCTACATAGTGCACTGTGAGTCGACTGATGTGGATTTTTCAAGCCAATTATTAATAATTAAGAAGGCTAATGTTTGAATCTAATAAACATTAGCAGGAAAAGAAGGAACATTTTGTTGATAATACTTAAAATTACGGAAATGTCAGCAAGAAACTGGGTTGAGTCGCTTTTGTTTACTAAGGTCTTGCATCTGTTTAATCGAAAGAGACCTTTTATGCTTTGAAATCATAAAACATAGAGTGCCTACAGAAAGAAAGAGGCCGCATCGGAGACAAAATAGAATATTTTTTAATTAATTTATTATGTCGGGAATCGACTGGAAAAAAATAACAACACTCAGGATCGGAAAACTACCGAATAGCATCGAACACTGGTCGACCCTCAACACTTAGACAAATGTAAATGTGCAAAAACAACGGTTTATCCATCCGACTACTGCATCTATGCATCTACAGTCTGTGTTGTTAGATGTAGTTGATGACAACATGTTTAATTTTTAGCCCTTGTCCAGGCAAAATGGTGTCAAACCTGCCAACTTACCTCTAACAACAAACCTCAAGGAAGCTTTGTTCAGTTCTGAAACCACAAAGTCCAGACGCCGCTGAGCCTTTTCCACGGCGTCGTCTCCATTTTCCATCTAACTGCTCCTTCCTCCTTCCAGACACGCCGCCATAATGTCAGGGAACAACCTGGTTCTACCCATAGTGCTTTGGGGCCGCACGGCGCCGACCCACTGCATCAGCAGCCTGCTGGTGATGGACGACTTCAGCACCATCATCACCGGCTGCCACGACGGACAGATCTGCCTCTGGGACATGACGCCTGAGCTGGAGGTACAGCTGAGGAGGAGGACGGTGGTGCTGGTGGTGTGTTTGTCGCCTGCTTGTGATCTTTTACTCATCGTCTTGTTGCTTTTGCGCTCAGATCTGTCCCAGAGCCATGTTGTTTGGCCACACAGCCTCCATCACATGCCTGTCCAAAGCCAGTGCATGCAGCGATAAGCAGTACATCGTCAGCGCCTCAGAGAGCGGGTGAGTTAAAAACACAGGTATACAAGTTTAAGGATTCAGATTGTGCAGTAAGGAAGCCCTGCTAGCTTTAACTTGTAGATTTTACACTTTGAATGTGAAGCTTTTGGGTCAATACATTTGTTTTTATTCGGTTTATACATAAAATTCCATGAATATTATAGAACATGTTGAAGTTATGTGCCAAAAACTTCAAACTCTTTCTAATTAAAGAGGTTCCACACATGTTTGATGTTTATTTTATATGTTTTTCACCCATCTATGTCTAATATGAGTTTATTCGTGTTTCCAGGGAGATGTGTTTATGGGATGTGAACGATGGACGCTGTATTGAGTTTACCAAGCTGGCCTGTGCTCACACTGGCATACAGGTAAGACACACACCCGCATAACTTCAATTTTTTGGATTTAAATAGCGGTTTAGTCTGACATAAACTAAAAAAAAGAGGTAAAACACTGAGAGGACTCATTCCAAAGACAGTATAATGTACATTTTGACAGCACTGATTCTAAATGTCACGTCGTAATCGTCCTTCTGCTGCCTTTATCCGTTACCTGGTTATTTCAAATAGCTGCTACGTTGCTGTTTCTCTGATTAAAATCACACCAGAGCAGTGACGTTCCTTTTTAAGTGGCTGGAAGACAAAAAAAGCTTTTCTGCTCAGATTTGTGCTCACCGATTCTTCATCCCGACCAGTTTAACTTTATTGGTGTAGCACCTGTTCGTTAGCGTATGTGATGATCTTTTATCAATGTTATGTCTTTGCGTTGTGGAACTGGAGTCAAGGCGTGGTTAGCGTAGCTTAGCATAAAGACCGGAAACACAGGGGAGCAGTTAGCCTGGTTCTGTCCACAGCGCAAAAGTATACGTACCGACAACTCTAAGCTCACCAACTAACATGTTGTACTAAGTCTCTAAATGGCGAACTGTGGGTCGTCTTTCGTCCTGCAGTTCTATCAGTTCACCATCGGCACTGAGAGGGAAGGCCGCCTGCTCTGCAACGGGCATTACCCAGAAATCCTTGTGGTCGACGCCACCAGCCTGGAGGTTCTTTACTCGCTGGTGTCTAAGATCTCTCCCGACTGGATCAGCTCCATGAGCATCATCAGATCCCATCGCACACAAGGTGAGGAGGAGGTTGATATTACAAAGAGTACAAGAGGATTTGGTTTTGTTCTGTTGTTGTTCTCAGTCCGATCCAACTGTTTTCCAGCTGGTCCACGGAGACATTTTGGAAGTGCATCACTGAATTTTTTGCATTAAAAGCTGGATTTTCTGTTGCTTGAAACTCTTTAATCATGAACTGATGATTTCAGAATAACCCAACATTTGCTATCCTCTTCGCCATTAAAGGAAAAGTGTTAAATTTGTCGTCTCCATGTGTGACTACAGAGGACACGGTGGTGGCGGTATCAGTGACGGGCATTTTGAAGGTCTGGATCATAACAGCTGAGGTCAGCAAGATGCAGGTACACTCCATACAGATGTTTGTTTTTTTAATAAGAAAAAAACAAACATCAGACTTGTGTTGCACCTCTGTACACAGCTGGGAGAAGACAACGTAAAAACACTTCCCAAAATAAAATCCAAATATCAGGCAGCAAATCAAAGCTAACATTACCTGATGGCTCACTATCTTCTTTGTCTCAGTGTCTGGTATTAGTATGTGTGTCTGCTCAGGCTCTAATTTCTAATCTGTTTGTGTGTTCAGGACCTGGATCCGGTGTTCGAAGAGGAGTCCAAGCCCATCTACTGTCAGGGCTGTCAGAGTATTTCCTTCTGTACCTTCACTCAGAGCAGCCTGCTGGTCGTCTGCTCCAAGTACTGGAGGGTAAGAATCAACCAGAGTGGGTTTACAAAGACCGACAAGCGATATTTGGAACTGAAATACATCAAATGTTGTATATCAGTAGCATGTGAAGCTAGAAACCTGATTGCTCTAGCTGGATATCGACAAGAACAATAGGAATGAAGACGTCAGAGCGTCATGTGATGCTAAGACGTTCTGCTTTGTTTACTGTAAGACTGATTGATTGAGGTTGATCAGTTTATCTCCTACAATGACCTCTGTTCTGTCACTTTAATTGCTCACTAAGGCCCAAAATTTAAAGCATTATTAGTTACTGCTTTTCAAGGCACTGTTTCAAGTTAATCTGTGACTGCCTTAGCCGTTAGCATCGCCTTAGCCACTGTGAAAAATGCTAATTTCCTGATTTGTGGCGATGGTTTGTGTTCAGTTTTTGTAGGTTGTGTTTCTGCTACAGAGACATGTCTGTCAGTTAGAACAGATTATTAAAGTTAATGTGATTTTAAAAAGATGTTAGCATTAGCATTAGCCACAGACCCAACCTCTAACCCCATTAGTGTAGCCTTAGACATTGTAAAAGTACCTAATTTCCTGATTTGTGACAATGGTTTAAGTTTCTTGCTCAGTTTTTACTGGTTTTGTTTCTGCTAGAGAGACGTGTCTGTCAGTTTGAACAGATTGCTAAAGTCAATCTTACTTTTGAAAGATATTAATGTTAGTGTTAGCTATATTCCCAACTGCAAAGTCCATTAGCGATAGCCTTAGCCTGCTACAGTCAGGAAAATAAGTTCCAGCTGCACTGACACCAACAAGTGAATATTGTTGGCATTTTCAGGGGAAACTGGGCATGTTTGTAGAAGATTGTGGAGTTTCTTACAGCTTCAGCAACATTTGTCGCTATGTTTTTAAAATGCAGTTATGCTAATCCAGAAGAGCTACTCTGTTCCTGCAAATGTGCTCGTCTGTCTCTCTGTGTAAACAACAGCTTTCAGTGTTGATCGGCTGTTACTCGTGGCATGTGACCAATCAGATAGAGCTGTTCTGTCACTTTAATTGCCCACTAAGGCTCAAAATCTGAAGCCTTATTAGTTACTGCTTTTCAAGACAAGCTAATCTGTGGCTGCCTTAGCCGTTAGCGTTGCCTTAGCCACTGTGAAAAACGCTAATTTCCTAATTTGTGGTGCTGGTTTGTGCTTTTTGTTCAGTTTTTGCAGGTTGTGTCTCGCTGTAGGGAGTCAGTCAGAGCAGATTTTTAAAGTTAATCTGATTTTGGAAAGACGTTAAGGTTAGCTTTAGCCACAGACCCAACCGCTAACCCCATTAGTGCAGCCTTAGACATTGTAAAAGTACCTAATTTCCTAATTTGTTGCAATGGTTTAAGTTTCTTGTTCAGTTTTTTCTGGTTTTGTTTCTGCTAGAGAGACGTGTCTGTTAATTAGAGAAGATTATTAAAGTTAATCTTACTTTAGAAAGATGTTACAGTTAGCATTAGCTACAGGCCTGACCGCAGACCCCATTAGCGATAGCCTTAGCCTGCTACCGTCTGGAAAATAAGTTCCAGCTGCAGTGACACCAACAAGTGAATAATGCTGGCATGTTTGTAGAAGACTGTGGAGTTTCTTACAGCTTCATCAACGTCTGCTACCACACCTTCCAAACACAGCTATGCTAACTGACCCGAGCTGCTCTGCTCTGCAAATGTGCTCGTCTGTCTCTCTGTGTAAACAACGGCTTTGAGTGTTGACTGGCTGTTACTCATGACATGTGACCGATCGGATAGAGCTGTGTGCAGGACGTAACTGAGGAAACAAAGTGACTACAGACATAGAGAGATGGCTGAATCAGAGCCAAATAGGTAGCTTAATTTAATTTATTGATTATCTGTTAATAGAAATAACAATAAATGCTGAGTAGTGGCCCTGATAATCGGTCTGTCCGTAGCGCTGATCATACTACACACCTGAAATCTTGTTACGAGCTGACGCCTGATAATAAAAATAAAATAAATATGCGTGTTGCTCTTTGTTGTGTTTGTTTGCCAGGTGTTTGATGCAGGCGACTACTCGCTGCTCTGCTCGGTGCCCAGCGATAACGACCAGGCCTGGACCGGAGGAGAGTTCATCGCCGCCGACAAAGTCATCATCTGGACCGAGGACGGCTGCAGTTACATCTACAAGCTGCCGGCCAGGTAAACCCACTGCCTCACCTGACGGACTGAAGAAGACTCACGGTCAAGCTCTGCTAAAGTATATAGATAATCCAGACTTTCCCATGTGTCTTCACAGCTGTCTGTCCGCCAGTGAACATTTCCGCAGCGACGTCGGGAAAACTAAAGAAGGTTCGATCCCTCCGCTGGTCTACAGCATCGCAGATCGCACCGACAAACAGGTTAGCCTTCTGTCTTTTATACTCTCACTGGTATTCAAAGCACAACTGATGGATGGGAAGCTAAAAGTTGTAGTTTATTTCGTGAAGTCGTCTTATTTCCTCACAGGTTTCATACTATACAATCCAGCTTAAATACTATGACTGAACATTGTTTTTGCACACAAGTGTTTATACCAGCAGGGTGAATGAACACGACAGCACACGTAGACGTAACGCATACATACAACACTACCAAAAGAACCCACATGGGGTTGTTTTCTCGGTGTGTTTCGCTCTTTTCTGAAATTTTTCTTATTCTATTATGATTTAAAGTGATTTTTCCCCCATAGAAAAGCTCAGAAAAGCCTTTGCAGCACCTTCCTGCTGGATATCTGCAAACATAATTAGAATATTTTATAGCTGTAACTCATTTACAGATGCTTCTTGTCAAGGGTATGTTGGTATTTTACACCCTTACTCCAAGCTTCTTCTCATCCCAGCGTAGATGACGTCAACATACCGAAGCCTTATTTGCTGATTTAGCTGTTATGATTCGTTTCTGAGTCCTGAATCATAAAACATTGACGACTCCGTGTCAAAAAGGTGCTTCCAGACCAGGTTGTTACCTTTGTGGTACTCTCAAATGAGCTGCAGCTAACCTGACTAGCATGCTTTAGCATCCTGATAGACTGCCAGGAGATTTTACACAGAAAATTAATCAACAATCATGGATTAACGAACTAAATCAGTCAAGACAGATGCTGCCAACAGCCACTGTAGTGCAGTAAAAGTGGGACCCGGAGTACAGACAGCTGTGTGTATTTGTACTGCGTTAGTATTCTGTGTTTTGTCTGTGATGGTATTTGATTTATTGTGATCGAGGCTCACTTCACACACATGGGTTGACGGTCCTGGTGATATCGACGGTGTTGTCAGAGTGTTGGTGGAAGGATGTTTATAAAGATGTCCGTAGAATTTTGGCTTCACGCATCAAACACTTTTCTAGATAACAATTTCAGCTTTTTGTTTTTAATTTTTTGGCACTTGTTTAAAATGTTTAAAATGAAGAGAAACACAAAAACGGAATTTGACTTTAGTGTTTTAGTGGGGGAAAAAAACAAATGGGGGAGGAGTGACAAATGAAATTATCATAATGACACCATAGTGGCTGTGAAGCGCAACGTCCCAGCTCTCGGAAACTGTTGGATTTTTTTCCGATAGCACAAACCGTAACGTACACTGAACAAAAATATAAAGGCCCCATGAGAAATATTGATGCCGCATGAAGTGCACCACCCAAAGTGAGCGTATACCGTCTGGTACTTGTACTAAATGGATATTTCTCTTGATTAATGTCCCAAATTTGAGTCCAGCACTGCCTCAGTGATGCATTAATTCCATTCAGTCCATGGGTGTGGCATATCCAGACGCTGCTCCAACACAATGAGCAGTACTCAGACACTCCTTATACTGGGGACAATAAAAGGCCACCCCAACATGTCACATGTTGACCAAAGCAGCAACGCCTCAGATGACTCCGGTTATGAGGGAACGAGCCACTGGTGGACTCAAATTTGGGACAGTAATCAAGAGAAACATCCATTTTGTACAAGCACAAGACAGTATACGCTCACTTTGGGTGGTGCACTTCATGTGGCATCAGTATTTTACATGGGGCGTCTTGTTCAGTGTATTTACGGTATTCCAAAGTTCGCTTGCACAAACGTGTCACTGACGATGGACTAAGGGGCTAATAAGAGCTCAAAGATGGAATTTATCATGACTTCTTCGATTTCAACTCACCCATAATCAGAGATTGTTTTAATCTACTTGTAGAATATTGCATATTCTGACTTGCTGACATGATAGTTTAAAGGGTATAATCCTTCCTGTTAGAGGTTAATTTGAAACAGCTGCAGAAAATGTTAGGTTGAAGGTGTTTCCAGAGATCAGTGGTGAGTGATTGTGTTGTTGTTTCGAGAGTCAGATGGTGAAGAACCAGGCTTTAATCCATGTGTGTGAACTTGACCCGCAGTGTTTTGTGTTCTGTGCACTTAAACTTTCATTTGGAGCCTTCAGTTTGTTGTTGTTGTTGTCATTTTGTGTATAATTTGTCGTGTGTCCTTTTGTTGTTTTTGCTGTTCCTTTTTTGTCGTTCCGACCGCTGCCCCGCCCTCCCCCGACCTCCCCGCCCTGTCAGGGGGCAGCAGACGGAGGTAAGGAGGAGGAGGAGGAGCTGGCGGTGGAGGTGATGTGCCTCCCTGCCAGCGGCTTCGACCTGCAGCTGTACACCCCCGACGTGCAATACCGACACCGGCCTCTAGAGGCGCCTGTAAGCCCCAGAGAATACATACCGAGAACTACAGGCAGGAAGAAGAAGAGTCTCGCCTTCTCGGCTGAGCTGCAAAAACTAGACCCAGCAAATTACAGCCTTTAGCTGGTTATATTCTCTTCAAAACAAACTTTATTGGTCATTAAATACAAACCTGCACCAACAAAATCAAACTAGATGTTGACCTGTAGCGTCTCAAACACAGCATGTCCAGTTTTCTGCACCAGGAAAGCGTAGTGTTTTTAAAGGACCATACTGGAGTTTAAGCGTGTTTTAGCCCATTAACTACACATTTCTACTCTCTATGTTGCTCCTAAATATTTACATTTCTCGTATTTGTAAGATGAATCCCTGGGGACAAACGATCAAAGCTAACATGGATGTCTTTATAAAGGATGACGTGATTCTAGCTTGCTGCTTCTAGTAATAAATAGATAAGATCCCAGTGATGATCCGTCCAAATATTTAGTTTCGAGTTTGTTTTGTGTGAACGTTAAGTCATCTTAACATGCTAATGTGTCTAATTTGGAAATCCCAACTCTTGCACTTCTTTTCCTGCTAGCGAATGAGCTAATAGAAGTTAGCATGCTTGTTAGCCTCTTTCAGAAAGCTTCTGTTCCAAATTTAATAATGACTAATTGTTAAATCAAACGAGGAAAAAGAAAATTAAAGATTCAGTGCAGACTTACGCTTCCACAAATCATAGCTACTAGAAATATAAAGTACAAATGCATGCAAAAACTGCGGTATGGTCCTTTACAGAAAGGGTTGGTGTCAGTTTTAAAGGCTCCAGTCGAGTGAAGCTAAAGCATGGAGGTGAATTCGGGGACTAGAATACTTCTCAGAGGTAGCTTTGGGTTTTCCTTTGACGCCGTGACTTTGCAGCTCAGCCAGAAGGGGGCGACTCGCCGAGAGGAGCGAACTGTGAGAACAGCAGTGACAGCGCCGACGTCCACTCAGCGGTTCACATTCACGCTTTACTGAGGGAGGAAACAGGAAGTAGTCGGTTCAGCAGTCAAGGACAGCAAACGAATGGCTGAACGCTCGATAAATAGTACGTAGTGAGGATGAATGGAGATGTTTAGAGCTACAGAAGAACTTAAAGACCTAATATTATGGTACCTAACTGAGAATTAGTGTTTGCACAGTTGTTTGTATTAATACCAGCAGGTTTGTACTTGAATATGTAGATCAACCATTACGTGCAAACTGGAGGGTGTTAGTTAGAATACTACTTGTTGGCATTTGTTGCTTTTAATTATTGCTACTCAGGAAAAACGATAGATTACAGCTTTATTATCTATCTTTAATTACCAAAGAAAGGCAGTTTTAGGTTTGCAGCGTACAGCAACAGAACAAGACTGCGCTGTATGTAATAAAAGAGTAGACTATTGATAGGTAGCATGGACAAAATAGCGCAAGGTGGGAGCGGGAGATGTTGGCTAAAGAAATTACGAAGAGGTTTGCTCTGCGTATAATAAAAGATCGTATTATTACAACTGAGAAATATGGTATACAACCACAAAACAGACATATTAAAGTAAATAAATTAGTGAGTGATTTATTACGTTAAATGGAGTAATGCTAAGCTAAGCTAAACTAAACTAAATATCATCAGCAGAATTTAAAATATAATGCTTAAAATCTAAATTTTCAACGTTTGCACCTTTTAATTATTCATTTTGAATAACTTAAAATACAAAAAGGAGAGAAAATAGGACAAAAACGTCACAATTACAGTGAGAAAATATTACGGTACAACGAAAATCTAACATCACAGACGTCAATGATGTTATTAACTGCTCAAAACGCACCTTAAACTAACTTTAACCTGCTGTTGCTGCGTGATTAGCATCGGTATTGCGTCGTGGTGCCACTAAAACTACCTTCAACCCTGCTGTGAAGAGTTTAATTCATCTCACAGTTGTTATCTATCGTGCTGTTTGTTTCCCAACATGCAAACTCTGAGGTTTTCTTTAATAGTAGAAGATACGAATCAGACTGAACCTGATGCATCTCATTGAGTTATCAGTGTAGCTGGTAGATAGCTCAACTTTCCTGAAGCTTAATCAACATAATACTCTATAAAAATGTAATAAATGTGTATATTATCAGTAAATAGAGGCTGTGAGGTTTGCAGGTCAAGAGGAAACATGATAATTATTAGGAAAAATAGCAGTAGTGACGTCTGTAACTGTGCTAGAGGTGTCGTTGATTGGAACCGTGATCCGCTGAGTCGACGTCGGCGGGATCGAACTGACGGTTGTGTTCGCTCCACTCTCTGTTTCCCTTCCTGCCTGGCTGACCGACGGACTGAACTCACTCTGGTTCACCTGGTTTCATGCTCTCTTCCTCCCACTAAAACAAAGCTCCTCCTCCAGAAGCACCATCACCCTCCTCATCTGTCTTCATGCTGATGAAGATGCATGCAAAGTCCCCGCCTAGCCTCTTCTTTAACGACGGGAGTTAACGACAAACCAAAGGAAAACGTTGACATTTAGGTTTAAAATTGGTTTCTTATCTTCACAAGGCACCATAAAGCTTTTACACTGGTCTATGAATATAAATGAAGCGTACCGGACGTTTCAGGAACATGAAAGACTTGAAGAGTGGGTAGTTTTGTTGGAATTCAGAATCAGTGATGCAGCTTTTACATATTGCTGTTAAAATGCAGTCGTAGCTACAGATAGGTGAAGAGGAAATAGTCTTTGTTGGATGCCTCGTGGTTCGGCTTCTCCTGTCTGGACTTTAATTTTAAAGGCTCATGTTAGAGACAAAATGATTTGCTGTCCGTTTTTACTTCATAAATTTCAGATGATGCACATTTTCACACAGCTAATTCAATCACCAGCTAGCTTAATATTTCCAGTGCCTTTTAATTCCTTGCATTATGAGCCTGAACTTTCTGCATCGATGTGTCACGTTAAAGACTTATCAGTGGCTTAAAACCTTAGATTCGCTATAAAACATGGACATTTTTTGGCTTAGCTGTCAATCACAAGTTAGCCCCGCCTTAAAATATACCCTACTTCATCGTGTATTTCTTTCTAAATGAAACCATATTTTCCTAAATGAGCGCCATGCTGTATTGAAGAAGACTTTAAACTAGTGATTGAGATCATAAACTCATTAGGAAAATGTTTTCTGAGGTAGAAAATCAAGTGAGAAGTCGGCTCTTTTTCTCATTGATTTATATGGAGTCGGACTTCTTGTTGCAGCCACACGGTTCGCCCTCTACTGGCCGCTCAAAAAAATGCAAATTTAAGACACTTCCGCTTTGGCGTCACTTTTCCCACAAGATATGTTGATATTTTATGATTATTGTTTTGAAACCTTAAGTTTGAAATTTGGCTTTTTAAACCAGACGGTAGCTACCAGTCAATCACAAGTTAGCCCCGCCTTAAAATTTACCATACTTTATTGTCTATTTCTTTCTAAATGAAACCATAATTTACTAAACGAAAATCAGGCTGTATTGAAGGTGACTTTAAACTAATGATCGAGACCATAAACTCATTAGGAAAATATTTACTGAGGTAGAAAATGAAGTGAGAAGTCGGCTCATTTTCTCATTGATTTATATGGAGTCGGACTTCTTGTTTCAGCCACATGAGTCGCCCCCTGCTGGCTGTTAGAAAGAATGCAAGTTTAAGACACTTCCATGTTGGCTTCACTTTTCCGGGAGGCCACATTCATATTTTGTGCTTAAACCTTAATTATTCTTACATTTCCTGGTAGGTTTTTCATTTTGAAACCACTAGAAAGTGTTGCGCCAGCTTAATATGGCTTTAAAGAAACAGCAAAGCTTTACTTTACTTTTTAGCGATTATAATTAAATAGTTTAAAAGAGACTCAGAAACCATGTTAAATTACACATTAAAGAATTTCGAATAGTGTTTTTCTGATTATCAAAGCTCAAAGTATATGTTGATCCCAACTGGAACTTTCACAAGTGAGTAATTGCGTTGACAGTTCTCTTTTTTCACACTTTATTGCGTCGGAAATGTCATTTTAAATGGAATAGAGGCTTTTATAAACTCAATAAACTTTAAGGACAGAGTGTAGAGACCAGTTTAAGATCTGTTTCTCAAATAACAAGTCTTAAACTGGTCTCTCGCTTACAGAAAATACAAATTTGTGTTTCCGTCTGTTTCTGAATCTCCACTGCTGTTTCCTCAACACTCCACACCGACGTTGGGTTGACCTGTTCACATCTTGCGTAAAGATGTGGTTTGGTTTGTGTGTGTTCGAGTGACTTGAGTGACACCTGGTGGCACTTTGCATTCCCTCAGACGAGCTGAACTAACCCGACTGTTCTCCACACTCCAGCCATCTTCCTGCTTCTCTACCTCTCTGAATGTTGTTGTTGTTGTGGTGACGGCAGGTTCACGAGCTTCCACCCCGTTCATCATTAACACTGTGACGGACCATCACAACCCTCCACCTGCCTCAACGTTCAGATTTCAAGCACTAGACTGAATCTGTAGGCTATCCCATCAACTTTATGCCTGTAGATAGGAGATAAACCACTATCATTGGTCTTTGGTGGGTATCTCTCTCCAGTGTGCATGCTAACGTAGCGCCATTGGCATTTTTGCAAGCTAACAGCCTGGGTTAAGTTATTTTTCTTCAACCTCTGGATCGTAGCGAGGTTTAAAACCCGAAACCTCGGAGCTGTCACGGTCCGTGTACGTCGCGGCCATTCGTTTTCTTATTTTGAGATTTCAAAATAAAAACCAAAAATAAACCGTTTCCCGTTTTTTTTCAGTGATAATACAAAATGAAAAACGGAAAACGGGCCCTAATTCATTATCCATTATCCATTATCCGTTATCCGATTTAATTAGATGTGTTTGTAAATGGAAATTCAAATTAAAATACACCCGTGGAAAACTTATTTCTCTACTTCCTGTTGGTTTTGGCTCCGTGACCCGTCTGACTTCTGATGAGGAAGGATCTGGTATCTAAAGCTCCAGTGTTAGCTCACTGTTAGCAGACCTTGCTGTGTGCCGTGGCCTGATGAAGACCCACTGTGGGGTCCAAACGTTGCTTGGCTCACATTGTTCACTATTTCACAGTGGACTTTTCACCAGCGTGGGGTTTATTTGTCCCTTTGGAGGGACCTTGTGGTGCCGCTAGCTCCGCCGCTAGCGCTAAATCGCTAGCGTTCAGCTGCTTTTCGGGACGTTTTTGGGGAGGTTTGGAGGTTTTCTGTTACTTTAGCTTTGCCAGAAAGCAAAGTAGCGATTTAGCGTTAGCAGCGGAGCTAGCGCTAAATTGCTAGCTCCTCTTTAGAAGTCAGACGGGTCACGGAGTTTCAACAGGTGATGGTGTTACAGTTTAGCCCAGCTTAGTATAAATAACAACATCAAATTCATAGCTGAGATGAGCAGCCGGAAAGCCATGTATGTAAACACACTGAGCAAAACTAGGGTTGAAAGTCCTTTAAATATTAGGTCAGACTGCTATCAGTGGGTGGTACCTTCCACCTTCAGTCACATGACTCTCTTCATGTCCTAAACCCACCTGTTTGGCTTCTACAGTGACTACGTTTTGCTTCACTCCTGTTGTTTCTGTTCTAAAGTAAAGCAGCATGTTAGTTAGACTCGGTCGGTGTTTGCTGTCAGACGGTTTGTTGTTTTCTCATGTTGGTGAATCAGAGATTTGTGGTTCTGCTTTCCTGCAGTTTGCTGTGTGTTGTTGCGGTTTGTTTGGAGACCAGAACCATTTCAGCTTCACTTGACTCAGCAGTTTAGAACTATTGGGCTGATGTTACCGCAGAGCCCTGAAGGGGGAGACGCTGATGAACCCAGCTGGGATGTGGAGCTTTGGGTTTCCAGGTGCTGATCTCTTCTCCCATCCCCCCCCTCCTCCAGCTCCTCATCTGCCCCCCGGTGACTCGGTTCTTCTTCGGCCGGCGGGAGCCTTTCCACAAGCTGCTGATCCAGGGAGACTCGGCCGGCCGGATGTCGCTGTGGAGCATCCCGGACGCCTCGCCTCTGCAGCCGCTGTCCACTTCCTCTGGTAAAAACAACGAGACGTGACGCTTTTAAAGTCAAGAATCACGACTTTGTTGGTCTTTTTCAGCAACAAAAACAGTCCACTTGCTGTTGGAGTGATTTACAGAAGAATATTCATATTTATAAAGCTCAAACCAGCATTGATAAAAGGCAAAACATCTTCAGAACCATCGGATCATGGGGACTGTAGTCTCAAAACGTCCTGGGTAAACCATCCCTCAAAGAGACGTAAGACAAAATAAAAAAGCCTTCATAGAGCGCAGACCTCCACCAAGCAGCTTCAGTCCACCCCAACACAATCTACCAATGACTAAGTATCATTGTGTAGTCTGGTGAAATCAACACTGGACTAGACACAGAAACATATGTTGGTTCTTTATTCTGAAGAAATTAATTGGAGGATGAAGGAGGATAAAATAAGAAATGTTCCTCTGGAGAATCTGTTGCAGCTGCGTTTGAGGACAAACAGCTCTATGTGAAAAACAACTACTTAGTTTGAACAAGACGTCCCAATTTACAGCTTTGTGACAATAAATAAGCAGCAGAAGATTTCAGCAAGATGAAATAAGGCTGACCTTAAGGCCAAGTACGGTGTAGTTCCAAGTAGCCTAGAGTGGCTAAGTTAGCTAACCAACAGTATGGTAGCTTAGCTGCTTTACAAACTAATATTAGGGCTGGTCCCTAATATAGGAATATATGAGTATTGGTTGGTTGTGGTGGGATTTGGATAACAATTTTGATATGCCAATAGTCCTGTGCGCCACCACCAGGCACTGGCAAGGCTGTAGTACGCCGACGAGCGCAGAAGCATTGCCCCACCCCCAAAAAAGTAGTGGTATAAAGTCTTGCCGCTGCTGCTAGCTTGCGGCTAACGCATTCCATTGTTTTCAATGAGGGATGCTAACACGCCAAGGTAGCGGTTTCCCCTTTTCAGCTCTTATTAAATGTGGAATGTCATTAAGAAATCTGAGCTTAAACCTCGCACAGGAAAACTTGAACTAAACGACCAGAAACGTGTCCAAAATTGTCCAAAATGAGTCCAAAATCGGTCTCTAGCAGTGGTTTGGGACCCAAAAGTGGGTCGCAAAGCCATTTTTAGAGGGTCGCAGAAGCATGCCCACCCAAGTAGTGGTAAAAAGTCTTTTATTTTAAAGGACGTGTTTCTTATGACACGGTTTGCTTTCAATAGCAGGATATTTAGTGGTGGTGACACCAGTAGTTGCCCATTATCAACCTCTAGATTTGTCTCTGCCAGCTTATTGGAGAAATCTATGCTAAAACGTGCCAAAAATGAACCAAAATGTGCTCAGAATCTGCCAAAATGGGCCAAAATGGGCCCGAAACTTGGAAAAAGTGTCCCTATATAATAAAATGAGCAAACAATAAGCCAAAATTTTCCAAAGCTGTATCAAAATGTGTTGAGACTACACCCAGATGAACCTTAATTTGTTAACAGGAACAGCAATCTTCAAAAATCTGGGTCACGACCGATATTAATGGAGACATAGTGGATCCTGAGGCTGGACCAGTTAAGAACCACTGATCTAGAACGCCGTTGTGGTTCTAGTACGTGGACCTGCCAACTCCGGTGTCGGAAACTCAAAACACTTTCCAACAGCACAGTGTTTCAACTTTGGGTAGATAAAAATAAAAGTAGAAAAGCACTCAGTAGCACAGACCTCCACCAAGCAGCTTCAATCCACCCCCAACACAATCTCCCAATGACAAAGGGTCCTTACATTCAGAAAGAAGTCCTGGATCCAGACGGTGATCCAGATCAGTCCCACAATTTCATCATTTCTTCCTTGTCCCATTTCACACATTTCCTGAAAATTTCATCCAAATCCGTCCATGAGTTTGAGTAATTTTGAACACAAACAAACAAACAAACCAACACTAGCATAAACACAACCTCCTTGGTGGAGGTAAAAATGAAAACAGGAGTCACAACATCCATGAAATTCAACTTTTTAATCAAATATTGCTGAGTAGTAAGGATCAGAACGTATCCTCAGTGTCTATTCCTGGACGTTCATACAGATATTTGCCTTGTGTTTAATAACTGCAGACATATCCGTCTTTACACATAAAGTTTTAATCGTGTGTTGAATCTATTCGGTTAAGATCCAGAGGTAACGTCTCTGAGATGGTGATGGACAGAGAATGGGCGACATCTAGTGGCCGAATGGGTGATAGTGCATGTAAGTCTAGTGCAAAAATGAATGCCAGGAACTGAGAAACAAGAAGTAGCAATGGAAAAAGATGCATTTTAAAGACTTTGGCTGCAGCAAGAGTCGATGCTGTAGCTTTAATTTTATGTTTTTAACTTTTTCTTTCAAGCCAAATCAAAGGTTCCCATGTGAATTTGTCAAACTCCTAAAGGATTTTGATGCGTCTTGTGTTGAATTAATTGGAGGACATCCTGAAAAACGGTCAAATTCTTTACTTTGTGGTGTTTTCCGCTAGAAATGCTGCCTCTGCTCCTGTTTCTGGCTTTGAGTTTATTGTTTTATGACATTTTGTTCGTTAAATTTTGAAGGAAAACTCACAAAAAGACAAACCAAAACAGTCGAAAACACTGAAAAGCCAGAGAGTGAAGCTGAATTTGAACCAATGTGGTGAATGAATCTAAAACCCTACATTACTGCAAGGATCTTGTCTGCGTTTCTGCTCTGTTGGTTTTAATGTTCGGCTGGTTTCTTCTCGGTGCAGAGCTGCAGGTTTCGTCCACCATCAGTCTCCAGGAGGCGTTTGATAAGTTGATCCCAGTGTCGGCGGGGATCATCGACCAGCTCAGCGTCATGCCTGGGAAAGAGGAACCCATCAAGGTCTGAAAACGCCAAAACATCCGACACAGATGTTCAAAAACGCATTTAGAATTTAGCTCAGGATGAACTTTACTTTAGTTTAGTTGTTTTGGTTCCTGACTCTGGGTTTTGTGTCCTCAGGTGACGGCCAGCGTCTACATCCCGTCTCAGGGTCGCCTGGTTTGCGGCAGGGAAGACGGCAGCATCATCCTGGTTCCTGCCACTCAGACGGCCATCGTCCAGCTGCTGCAGGGGGAGCACATGCTGAGGAGAGGTGAGAGAACACAAGAAGTAACGTTATTAAAGGTTCATCCAGCAGGAACTGTAATTATGTGACTATAACAACCAGTGAGCTGGGGTCGCCTTTTGATTTCCATGTTGGACAATGAATGAATGAATGCTCCAACACAATCATTGGGAATCATGGACCAGAGGACCTCTCAGGGGGTCCTATGGGGTCTGGAACCACTGGATCCTTTGGGTACTCTGCCAACATCCTGGCAGAGTACCCAAAGGATCCACTGCCAACCATAGACATATACACGTAGACGCCGCGTTGACTGCCGCTGCCGATTGGAGCCGACGTGCCTACGCGGCGGCCATCTTGGTACAGTGCCACTCGCCCCTACAGTGCATTACGTCTATAGAGAAATGACATGTCTGCACTATAAAAGTGATCATAAATCCATCAGTTGTCAACATATATTGTTTGTTACAAACGTCAGACATGGAGGACGGACAGGCAGACATAAATAGAACAAAAGCATCCAAGCATCCTGTGTCAAAGCTAAATGTGTGACGTTTTTAACAAACCAAACCGTTTGGGCTGTAGGAAGTCTGGAGGTCACATCAACATGTTGGACCATTGTCATGTTCCTCCACATGTTCCTGATTGGTTGATGTTGTTTCCATGTGGTGGGGTGCATTTTCATCCAGTGACATTTGGGATTTCCATCTGCATGAGGGAGTGTGTTTGTTGTGGGACAATGTTTATTTGTGTGTCTAAATCTGATCAAGGTTTTCCATCAGAACACCACATAGTACCAATATGATCAATGTTATTCACTTAGCAGTGGTCGGAATGTTGTGGCTAATCAGTGTAGATACTGTAAATTGACTAGAATATTAGCTTGGAGGAGATTTTGCGAGTAGTTTTCTTTGGGAATTTTCTTTTCATTAGGTATTCCAAGCAAAATAAAGTTCTGGAGATTCACGATTGTTCTCCAGATATAATTAAGAAATACACATCCTACTGTCCCAACAGATTTTGGTATGAGGTCGTGGCTATATGATGCTAATGACAAGCTAAAACTCCACAACTGTCTTTATAAATATCCGTATTTTATGCTTAAAAGTTTCCAGAAACTCAAGGATGGTTGAGCAGAAATAAAGATGTGATGATTTGAGATGGAACAGAGTCGAATATCTTTATTTTTTATTCCGATTTGCAACGAAATTGGTCAGTCTTTTAGTGCATAGTAAATAAATAAAGTGCAAAGATAATTAGTAGATACTCGGGTCCAGACAGTTAGTGAGTTCAGCTCTCCTGTGCTGCTGTATTTATTCGTCCAGCCTACATCACATACGTTCACCTTCGTCTTGTACGTTGGAAGTAAACATCCCGTCTTCCTCCTGCAGGCTGGCCTCCCCACCGGACCCTTCGAGGCCACCGGAACAAGGTGACCTGCGTCCTGTACCCCTACCAGATCTCGCCCCGCTACGACCAGCGCTCCCTGGTGTCCGGAGGGGTCGACTTCTCCGTCATCGTCTGGGACATTTTCACCGGAGAGATGAAGCACATCTTCTGCGTCCACGGAGGGGAGATCACCCAGCTCATCGTCCCGCCGGAAAACTGCAGCGTGAGCCCTCCGACACGTTCATATGTGTTTTCATTCCTCTGTTTTTCTGGTCTTGTTCTGCTCCGTCTGTTTGCTGACATTACATTTAAATGCTATCAACTCAACTAACTTTTTAGTATCTTGAGTAGTTGAAATCCTGAGACACTAGAAGGTACCGACATCCCAATCATGACCATTTCAACGTTCTTTAAAGCTTTAAAAGTAGATCTCTACATTTCCTGAGATCCAGTTCTTTGGGTTTTCATTGCCTCCTGCTGTGCTTTGTGTCCAGACTCGGGTGCAGCACTGCGTTTGCTCGGTGGCCAGCGACCACTCCGTCGGCCTGCTCAGCCTCCGGGAGAGGAAGTGCATCATGCTGGCGTCGCGACACCTCTTCCCCATCCAGGTCATCAAGTGGCGTCCGGCAGACGACTACCTGGTGGTCGGGTGTTCTGACGGCTCCGTCTACGTCTGGCAGATGGATACAGGTGAGAACCAGGCGACCAGGTAGAGCTTCAGACATCCAGTCCAGGAGTTTCTTTAGTTTAGTTTTAGCTTTAAATTCAAAATGATGCTTGACCGAAGGCAGAGAAACCTTGAGAACTCTTGGCCTTCAACCTTAAATTATGAAAGGTAAGTTTGCTGATGTATATAAGGTTTGAGAGTGTCAAGCAGTGGGCTTTAGAGGTGTTGGTAGGTCCATGACAAAGACACATAACAGATAGAGGCAGCCTTTGAGTCTGAAAAAGTAAAATCATTGTAGAAACCTGCATTCTTTCTAACAGCCACTAGGGGGCGACTCCTCTGGTTGCAAGTCAATGAGAAAATGACCCGACTTCTTACTTGATCTGTTACCTCAGTAAACATTTTCCTGATGAGTTTATGGTCTCAATTGCTAGATTAAAGGCTTTTTGACTACGACATGGTGTTAATTCTTTCAGTCGTGGTCCCATTTACAGTAAAATTGATGCTAAAGTTGAGCAAGTTTTAAGGCGGGGCCACCTTGTGAGTTGCATGTATAATGTCCTTGAGTTCTTAGATCAGTCTTCAGAACACCAAGATGGCAACGACCATTCGAAACTCTGAAAGTGTGTGGACCTTTCACAGTTGGGAAAACAACTAAGTTTGATCAACCTTTAAACCTCTACGAGCCCCAGCAGGTTCATTTTTGTTCATCTTGAATGAGTCAACCTTATTTTGTGGCCAATCCAACCAAACATTTCCCAAGTCTTGTTGTCTCAGGAGACCAAAACCAAAATCTATACCCACTTCCTGTGTCTGGAAACCCGCTCTATAGACTGATCCGCAGCGTAGATGGAAGTAAATAAGCAGCCATTACACCGATCTCACTCGTAAACCGACGTCTAAACACTGTAGTGAAAAAGTGGAATTTTAGTTTTAACTGCTTTGGCCCGGAAATGTGTCCCTAAAGACGGTGTTCAATCTGTGGCTCGTCCAAGAGCTGCAGAAATAAAGGTCATAATAATAAAAAAAATGGAATTGAGCCCAGTTTTATTCGATAGTTGGACGTCTTCAGCCACAAATCACCAAAACAATACTGACCTGTTTTATCAGCTGCTCCAACAATAAATTCCAACACTGGGGAAACATGGAAAGGAAAATCCATGAGTCTTTTCTCCATGACATCGTCACTTTTCAGTTTTCTGAACCCAAATTCCACTTTTTTGATTTCGCATGTTTCAGATATGTCTTGAACTTCATCCAATTACAGGGCATCAAATTATGAAAGGCAGGTTTGTTGATGTATATGAGCTGGCAGTTCCTTCCCACTGTTGTCAAGTGCTGCTCAAATGGATTCTAAAGGAAACTTGTTTAACTTATTTATTCCTGATTTCATGGCTCGTCTGTTTTATTTTGCTGAGTTATGAAGCCATATGTAACCTGGAATTTGGAAAGTAATCGGGGACATGGCTCGTGTAGTTTTAGGTAACACAACCCCGGACTAATCTGGGTTGTAGATGATATTTGAGTTGTTGTGGGCACATTCTACCCTCCTAGAGTGTTGCTAGAAGGAAATGGAAAGGGTAGATCCTCTGGAAAGCAGGAATATGGTCGGTCGATATCCAGTAATTTTGACATTTCTTGTCCATGTGGGTGTTTGATCGACTGTTGACAATAGGGAGGAAGAGTAAGGAAGTCTACGAAACCATTATGATTTATCCTCTGAGGAACATGAATATCTACGATGTTTGATGTAAGGTTTGGTTACTTGTTTGTGGTCTCGTTTTGCCAGCCCATTCTGTAGTGTAGAATGGTCTGACATGCTACACGATGCTAGTTTTGGCATGTCTTTTCAATCTGAGATTCTGATCGTCAGCAGCCTTGGAAGTCTACAAAAACCATCTTTGGAGGTCTTTGGTTTACGACGGTCTCGTGTTACGACGTTTCGTGGTTACAAACGACTCCCATAACCTACTTTAAAAACCTAGTTTCGACGTCAGCAGTTTGGTTCATAAATAATACGATGCTCGCGTCAGAAGTAGTTGCTGGTTCGCATCAACGGACACAGTCACAGGGGGAACTCTGAGTCACGAGGCGTACCAACGAAGAAGAAAGCGTCACCAAGTTCGCCATTGCTGATTGCTGCATTTTAACCCGCTCTTAGTTTTTGCTGTTTTGTGTATTTTTCTATAGTGTAGAATGGTCTGGTTGCACCTCACTATCATGCTGCTACAGGCGAAATGAAGGCTCTGGTTCTTTTGTATTTCTTTAAACCAATCACAGGTGTCGTGGGCGGAGCTTAGCGAAGGGTGGGGCTTTGGCTTTCCCTCAAAATAGTGACGGTGGGACTTTTTTTTTGGATTGAAACGGATGATTTGTCACAAAATAATTAATGCACGATCCAAATCCTCAGTGTTGCTGCTTGAATATTGTTGTTGTTGTTGTTGTTTGCCGTAGCAAAGAAAACAGTAACGCACAGATAGACAAATGAAACGATCGATGGCTTTGTAACCGGGATTTTGGAAAATGCTCTGTAATAAAAGATATTATTGGTCGTTAGCGAGAAAAATAAATTTGCATCGGACCTGCCGGTGCAGCACATAGAGGTAGCATTAGCTTGAGTGGCGGCTAGCTACTGGATGGGGCCAGTTGTGGGTGCGTATACTCTGTGTGTGCTGCCGACCTGAATGAGCTGCAGTGCTGGGAGATTGCAGGGTAGCTAAGTGTGAAATTAAGGAAGGTGTGTGTGTACTGAGGCGTTGGACATGTAATAGGGCCATGACTCACAGGCCCTTCATCACACACATATATACAGGTATAATGGTGCCACTTCTCCTCTCACTCAATACCTGAACCAATACTGATGTCTGCGGCTAATGATGTCTCTCTAAAGCCGCCCGTCCTCCTGTGAAGCCGGAGAATTGTTGCAGTCGGAGATGGAGAGGCCTGTCTGTGACCTGAATCATATTCAAGAGACAATAGATGATGATACTGAGCGTGGAGACAAGCCGAGTGGGCAGAGAGGGAGAGATTGGGAGATTGATATAAATAGAAGGCGAGCCGCAAGGGCAAGAGGAGAGAGGGCTGATGGGAACAAAGAGCAAGTGTGTGATGGGAATGAAGAGAAACAAAGATCAGCGTAGCGGCTCGTTCTCGAGGGGCTGGATGTGGCTGAAATCAGGTTCTTCCACATTGAACTTTGGGGATGGTTTCTTTGCAGAGCTGACTTTGGGCTTCGTGTTTTGGAGAACGTTGTAAGAAAAGATAAGATCAGCTTCGTCGATTCCTCACCGAGGGAATTGACGTTACAGCAGCTCGACATGAAGGAAGCATGTTAAGAAACAAGACAAGAAATACAAAAGTATAATGAAGACATGTAAATACACTTACTCATTGCTTGTTAGCATAAATAGCTAATCAGTCATCGAGATGATAGAAAGGCAGTAGGAACCCAACCAAGGAATGAAGAACACCATCTCTGAACTACAACAACCTTGGAGAAGATGGGCTCCAGCAGCAGAAGACCACACCGGATGACACTCCTGTCAGCTAAGACCAGGAAACTGAGGCTACAATTCACACAGGCTCACCGCAACTGGACAGTAGAAGATGGAGAAACGCTGCCTGGTCTGATGAGTCTCCATTTCAGGGTCAGAACAACATGAAAGCATGGATCCATCCTGCCTTGGATCAACGGTTCCGGCTGCTGCTGGTGGTCTAATGGTGTGGGGGGTGTTTTCTTAGTACCAACTGGTTTAAACTCCACAGCCTACCTGAGTGTTGCTGCTGATCATGTCCATCCCTTTATGACCACAGTGGACCATCTTCTGATGCTACTTCCAGCAGGATGATGCTCCATGTCTCAAAGCTCAGATCGTCTCCAACTGGTTTCTGGAACATGACGATGAGTTCTCTGGACTCCAGTGGCCGTGTTAGAGCCCGATATGTGACAACACACACACACACAGGGGAATCACTGATTGTCCGAGGACAGATTGCGACCAGGATCCATCCGAGGACAAACTCAAATTTATTTTAATGATATGATGTTAAAAAAAGGAAACAACAATATTCTTGCAAATACAGCAAGAAAAAGCTCCTTTTGTGATGAAATAAATACATTCCATTTATGAGTTTATTCTACTTATTTACTGTATTTACAGTCTATTCTGACACTCCAAAACTATGTGGGAGGCACTTTGTTGAACATGGTCCATCTTTTCTTGCATCCCTAGTCTTTAAGATTTATATTGTATTGTTTTTATTGTTTTGTTGTCACTGTCCTGGTAGAATCGCCGTTTGTCCTAGAACAGATTGCGACTGGGATCTGTCCTAGGACGATCAGCGATTATCCTGGATTGCGATTTCTGCTGAGACACACATATATATATATATAGGATAGTGTGTAAGATACTACACTCTACATTGAAGCAATAAGCCCTCTAATCCATAAATTACTGTTCCACTCTATGAAGTAATAAATTTATTACAGTATTACGGGAGAAATATTTTGCCGGCCCCAAAATGTGACAAGTTTTAACATTTTGGGCAAAAAGTTTTTACGTTTCGGGCTCATCGTCTTGTTACATCATTGATATGTTATTACATTTCGGGTTTTATTGCATCATTTTTAATAATAATTTGGGTTGTTGTTACATATCGGGCTCTAACAGGCCTCCGCAGTCACCAGATCTCAGTCCAGTAGAGCTCCTTTGGGATGTGGTGGAACGGGAGGTTGGCATCGTGGATGTGCAGGTGATGCTATCATGTCAACATGGACCAGAACCTCTGAGGAAAACACCTTGTTTAAAGTATACCACGAAGAATTAAGGCAGCTCTGAAGCCAAGAGGGAGTCCAACCTATAACTAGCAAGGTGTTCCTAATAAAGTGGCTGGTGAGTGTAGATGTCTGACTGAATAAAGTGCCCAACTGTAGGGTGTAGAAATTGTGTAGAATTACATTTAAGTTTATACTGTTCATCAACAGTGCTGCGTTTCTGGAAAAGTAGAATTTCTTTGATTATTTATCTTATAAAAATTGAAAAAATCTGGAATCAACATGTAGATTTTTCCAACTCTGCATTCGATACACATACACTGCTGACATTTTTAACTGGTTTCCATATTTGGCTCTGTGTAAACGCTGGTTTTGTAAATGATAATTCAAACGAGGCATGAGGAATAAAGGGATTTTGATGAAATATCTAGATCTTAGGTTGAAATTTGGTCAGTTGCACAGGTGGAAGTGCATATCTCATGTGATCACGATGAAAATCCAACAACTCTTTGTGTTTTTTACGGCTTGTGGCTCCGACAAACGGTGCAATTTTGGTCTTTTTTTTCAAAAGACAACACGCCGTTCCAGCCCTTCGGTGGGTTTTAGGGCTTAGAGGTTTAAAGGCTGCAAACCAACCTACTGGCAGTCGTACTCCATTTTAAATCTTTAGTGGATCTAATTCAGAATTGAGACACCACATCATTCACTGATGTATTAAAGAAACCAAAAAAAATAATTGTTGTGTTTGTCTTTAGGCAAGTAAAATGTGATCTTGTCGATGATATCTGAGTTATTCCGGACACATTTCACCTTCATAGGGTGGTGCTAGAAGGAAATGGGGAGGGTACATCCTCTGGAAGGCATGAATGCGACCAGTAGCTGACCAGTAGTTTTGACTTTTCTCGTCCATGTGGAAGTCTGACCAAATGAAACTAGGAAAAAAAAAGATAAGCGCAATATTTAGCAGATTTGTTTACTTGTTTGTTGTCTTGCTTATTCTGGGGTGTAGAATGGTCTGGCTCCACCTTACGATTATTCCACAGTAGCGGGGGGAAACCACTCTAGTTTGTTGGTGTTTCTGTAAACCAATCACAGTCGTCATGGGCGGAGCTTAGCAATGGAGGCAACTTCGATGCCCCCTCAAAATAATGATGGTGCAGGACGACAAACGCTGTCATTAAAATGGATGATTTGCCAGAAAGTACTATCAGGGTTGCCTCAAAGCGATCCTAAAACTTGAGATTTTCAGTTACTTGTAATCTGTAGCAAGTAAAACGCACTATTAGCTTTTACCTCCATCTTTTTTTGGGGTCTGGGTTTCTGGTTTCTGGGTCACATTTCAGTCTTGTAGCAAAATATATTAATATTTAGTGCGTGTGCGTGACCATCACCGGCCCCCCCTGGAAGCTAAGCTGCTATTCTTTATTGTATTTTCCTATCATGAGCCAGAGGGGGCAGTGCAGCACCTCAGTGAATTGAGGGGGAAACAAATGAAGGACAGGGCGAGACGAGACGAACAGGGAGGGTACATACGGGCAGTGCTGTTTGAATCCTATAAGAGTGCTGTAACATGCCGTGTTATTCCCAACAACCGATCCCACATCTGAAAATCGGAAACTAATAGTCAACACAGATACGAACAATGATAAGAATGTATAACGGGCTTGAGTTTACCGCCATCTTACATCCGGTAAGTCCGACCAACTTGTTTGTGTTCCCAGGAGCCTTGGACCGCTGTGTGATGGGTATAACCGCCGTAGAGATCCTGAACGCCTGCGATGAACTGGCTCCGGCCACCGTGGACGCTCTGAGCCACTCGGCGGTGAACCTGAAGCAGGCGATGACCCGTCGCAGCCTGGCGGCGCTCAAGAACATGGCTCAGCACAAGCTGCAGACGCTCGCCACCAACCTGCTGGCCGCAGACAACGCCGACAAGGTAAGGCCGACCGCCGAGGGTCACGAACCAGCAGAGGGAAGGCTTGGTTTGGTAAACGACAGAGAGACGTCATTCAACAGGAAATGGATGCCCAGTAATTTTGCTTATCGACTTTCATTTAACAAGAAAAACACCAAACATGGTTGTGGGGATTTTGATGATTAGTTGTAATACCTGGCTGCGTCACCAGGTGGCGGTGAATTGTTCGGATTTGTCTCACGTAGTGTCTCGATCGATGCAGCTCTGATCTTCTTTGATTTTCATGTTTCATCATTCTCATGTGTCGTCTTTCTCTTTCTTTGGCTCTTTGTCTCATTCATTAAAATCAAAAACAGACACCTTAAACACACTCTGGTCATCTCGGTCAGATGGCTGAAGTCCAATTAAAACTCTGCTGGAGATGAACTAAAGGTCAGCAGTTGCAGCCGCTGTTTGTGTTGTTGTGTTTCCCAGGGAGGGATCATCTTAAATGTCACAATGGTTAAAAAATAAATAAGAAATGCAGCGTTTTGTTTGTCTGAGCTGACCTCTCAGAGAACAAATCCATCCATTTTTATTCAGTCTCCATACAAATAGCATTCGTTTTAGTGTAAAATTTTCCATCAGCTCTATTCTAGACCAGTGGTTCCCAACTGGTCCAGCCTCAGGACCCACTATGTCTCTATTAATAACAGTCACGACCCAAATTGTTAAAGTTTGCTGTTCCTGTTATCAAATTAAGCTTTATTTGGGTGTAGTCCAACGCATTTTGATCCAACTTGGGAAAATTTTGACTTATTTTTTGCTCATTTTGGAATATTTGGACACTTTTGCCAAGTTTTGGGCCCATTTTGACAGATTCTGAGCACATTTTGGGTCATTTTTGGCACGTTTTTAGCATAATTTCTCCAATAAGCTGGCAGAGACTTTATTATATTAATTAAAGTAAGGATATTTGGCGCCAGCGTATCGATACTCATATCGCACGAGGAGGGACGACGATATATCGCTGTATTGATATTTTTTAATAACAATAGTATTAGTAATCTATACTTTATTAGTCCCTTTGGGGAAAATTGTTCTCTGCGTTTGACCCATCCATGCTAGGAGCAGTGGAGGGGTTAAGGGTCTTGCTCAGGGGCCCACAGTGGTGGTGACTCAGCCTATTGCCAGTCCGGGGACGCAGACCAGCGACCAACCAGTTGCAGGTACGCTTCACAAGCCGCTAGTCCCGTCCTACACTGAACCAGATGTTCCTCTATGAACTTGCGTCTTCCTGAGTGACTTTGGTGCAACAAGTGATCTCTGAATTCAGGTTTTTCTTGAGGAAACCTTCAACTTTCATTATGTGCACAAAGACTATTGTTAGGTTCAAAAAAAGAAAATGCACACAGGAAGGAAGACGGCACTCAGAGCACACAAGGAGAGAACGGACACTACAGCTCTGCAGTATGCATCGCTACAGTATTCCAGCTCTCTGGTAGTCCATCTGTCCTTGGCTCTTTTATTTGGTAAACAATCAGTACAAGAGTCAGTATAAGATAAGTGTCACTTACACAATCTTAGTGGGTCAGTTCTCTGTGTTCTTTACTGTGAGTACATACAGCTTGGAATGTTTATGGTGATTCATGGTTGCTGACATGTAGACAAGAGGTTTGCTAGCTTACCGTTAAATATCAGGTCTCTCAGTGACCCTTCCAGATGTACGTTTGTTAGTCTGGAGTTGTTTTGAGCTCGGCCTCTCAGGGGATCGGAGGTTTCAGACTCTGTTGATGTGATCCGTCCTGACAGACAAAACCCCGCCCACCTGCTCAGAAAACAACTGCTATCAATAATTCAGCGTCTGAGCAGCGTTTAGTTCGGCTGCCGGTACAGTTTGACTTTTACAGGAAGCCATTTAGCTCCCGTCGTCCCTACTTTGGGATCCCTGCGTTTCCTTCCACCTGATAACCTTCGTGTTGCGTCTCTTTTCTGCGCCGTGGTCGTCTCCCGGGGTTCTCCTGCCATAATCACGGCTCTTTTCGAGAAAAGGCCGACGCGCAGCAGCCGCAATCGTTCCATCAGAAGCGCATCAGCGTTGTTCCCCTCCGTGCCGCCCACCTCGGTGCCATTTCTCCCTCGTATCCACTCAAATTATAGCTCTCTGCTCTGAGTGTGAGCCTTCGCCTGCTGGGAGTAATGGCGGATGATGACCGTGAAATGTCAGACCGCCGGCCCAAACATTCGTCCATGTGTGTGTTTGCAGCCGGCGTTTGTTTGTTTGTTTGTTTGTCGCTCAGGTTTCAGTGTTTGTGCGTTTGAGGAAGCCGACGTGCGACTTTGACTTCGTCCTCTGGAGGTTTCTGCTGAATGCGCTGATCCCTGGATGTGGGGAAAAATGGAAACCGGAGCCGAAACTTACGAGACGACGAACACAAACTCCAGTCGGCTGCAGTTTTAATGAGCAATTAATGGCGTCGATCATTTAACAGGCAGAAAATATCTCTCTTTGGGGTTTTGGATCAGCGTTTTTCCTTCATAGCCAATCATAAGCTAAAGCTTCGATTCAGAAAACAAACTGAACACAACGTCCCTGAAACCTTTTCCTAACATTCGCTATAAAATACAAATAAAGACATCAGCGCCTTTCATCCACCATGCAGCTTAATTTGATTTACATTAAAAGAAAATGGACATTATGAGCCATAAAACTTAAATACATCCCCCCAAAAAAGAAGAAACTAAAAACTCCACTGCCGTAAAACAAAGTGTAATCCTGTATTACAAAAAAAATAATGAAAATTTAGCAGATTTAACAGATTAAAAATGATAATATAGAACTTTATTAACCCTGAAGGAGATTCTTTTGCCAGGTGTTGCTCAGACAAAACAAACTTTTAAAGAAATTAGAAGAGCAACACGCCATAAGAATGATAATTACAGAAAATAAAAAAGCAAGAAAGCAAAAATATGACTAGAATAGAAACGGTAAAAGTGATACTGCGGTGATTCTGAGGTAATATCGCGCCTGAAAAATCAAATATTGCTCGTTACGTCAACGTGGCGTACACAAAAGTACAATATTGCACATTTAATTCAAGTATTAAAACAATATAAACTATAGATAATGTTAAAATAAAAGTGGCAATTAAGACAACTATGACAAAAGAAGAATAATAGAATAGAATAACTGAAATTGAAATTGAAGGATGTGTTGTTTTTCTCGCTAAAATGACAGTTTCGTATAAAAAGTAGAATAATTTCACTCAACCTTCAATCGATGTCGATCCATCTAATAGCTTTCTCATCTTATGTACCTCTTAGTACCTCAACTTTAGTGATTTATTCTCAGATGCTACAAGTAAAACATCCTTAAAACTAAACAGCATTAGCGACTACGTCTTTAGCAGTTTTCCTCAGGAGCTGGTGGAGACCAAACACAGAGCAAAAACAGAGGAAATATTGGTTTTACACTTGCTAGATGGGCACAAACACGACTCCGGTGATTAATAATGATGCTTTACAACTGCTGGATGCACGAATAGCTAGCAAACTGGCCAACAAATGGAAAAACACTCAACTATACTGAGATTTAGGCCCATACAGCTTCAAAAACGTTCTCCATAAAGACGGAGCTGTTTCAGTAAATGTGTCCGTCCACATGAATTCACTTGATACGCCTGAAAACGATGTAAAACACACGCCAGGCCTGTTGGTGGCGCTACGACGGCGCAACAGAAACAAGCGGAAACTGGCGGTGGGACTTTAGGCATGAAGAAATCTGTATAGGATGTAAACGTAGAACATGGCGGCGGCAAATATGAGTGGACGAGCTGGTAGGACTCTAGTCTGGACAGACGATGAGGTGGAACTATCAGCAGGACATACGCAGCACTATACGGAGACATTGTTGTCGGCGTTTTCTGAGTTTGGAGCATCAATGGAGAGGTGGAGCTATGAAAAAGAAGCGGACAGGGCGTAACAACGGAGCCGCGTAAACGGCGTTTTCAGATCTTTGCACTCCGGGACCTAGGTTCAGAAAGGATCGGTTTCAGACCCCCAAAACGCCTACTTGAACTACTTGTGTGTTCAGGCCTGGGCTCGTCTTCGAGTGGACGGGGCCACAGTGCTGATTTGAAGTTTCCTTAAAGATGTAACTCCACAGATTTTATGCATCAGTCTGCTGCATGTCTGAGAAGTTGTTTTAAACCTTTAGTGTCTCCAGAAGGAGCTATTTGAGGCCTTATAAGTGACATTTATCAGACAAACTACAGTGTTTGTGTTAAGGACGGTGAAGCAACTTGTCGGTGCAGCTCGTTATTAGTCTTTGGTCAACAGTGGAGCATCTAGGTGTAAAGGAAGTCAGTTTGTCGTTGATTTAATGCTCATAGTTTCCATTACCTGCCTCTAAATTCACTTTTTTATAACCTTAAACCTCCCGGTGACGCAGCTGATTTCGTGGGTCTTGAACTCCCCAGTCTTAAAAGTATACGTACCGACAACTCTCGGATGAACTTAAGGTGGTCTTTTTGTCTTTTAAAATGGAATTCCAAAGTTTTCAATACCATCTTATCTGCGTGACTTCACTTCCTGCCACACCTGTCAACCAGTTATCTGTAGCAGAATATTCAGTTTGAAGTAGGAATTTGTAGCCCAGTGTTTTATTTAAAGACGTCTGAAGAGCTTCCACCATGTTGTGCGTCCGATGTCTTTATTCAGTGTGGGTCTGTTTGTGCGACTCCAGTGTTGTTTGCCAGAAGGGCCCTGCAGGACGACGACCTTTAGCCCACCTGCCCAGGAGCTAAACTGCATGAGTGTGAAATGCATGAATATATTGATAAATCTATATATATCCAGCGGAGTCCAGAAGTGAAAGGACGTCTGTTTGTGTTCGCCTTGAGATCAAGATTCCCTTTTTTTTGTTGTGCATCAAACGACGCAAAGCAGAACGAGATGTTGAAGCTTCTGCACCACAATGAAAAAACAATACAGGTAATAAAATGGTGAACTTTGTGAGTGGAAATGTGAATAAAATCCACTTAAAATTCATCAAATCCAACGTTCTTTAGAGGTTCTTGTCATGTCAGGAACCTTCTAGGTCTTCAAGGTGAGGTTTAGTTGGACGGTTCGGTCGGATCTTTGGTGTTTAAATCAAAGCTTTGAGGTGTTTTTTGTTCTGCAGGATGAATTCTTCTACATAAAGACGCCAACTAGAGGCTGCAGGGTGTTACTGCCGCTGATTTCTAGCTGAATCTGAAATATTTCTCCTTCATTTTAAATGCCAGAGCTTCTTGTGCTTGTAAATGTTGCTAAATATTCAAACTTTATGATTATTTACGTGAAAATATGACGGATATTTGTCGTGGTCTTTTGTTTGTACAATGCAAACAGCTCTTAACAATTCAATTTATTGTCATTTTATAGATTTTCCAAGTTTTATTAAATCACAGATGGTAAAAAAAAAGTATGAATTTACATGTTAACCCTTAAAAAACAGCTGTAACTGTATTTTTATCGATGAATTATACCTTTTAATGGTGACTTTTTCTTTTACAGGCTTTTACTTAATTTAAATCAACAACATATATCATTATTTTAAAGATATTTGCTGGTACTTTCTCAGTTTTAGTGTGTTTAAAGTCACAGTATTCCACTGTTTCTTAATTAATCTGGTATTTTTTTGTTTTTAACTCCTTTAATTCTTGTTCTAGCTTCTAAATCTTGACTATCTACCGGTTTTCTTCATCGTACGACTGATCTGTGGTGTGTTTTCAGACTTTCTGCTGTGCCAGTGTTGACATGTGTGTGCGTAATACCTCCGCTCGCCTTTAGATGGCAGTATTTCTCCACCGAAACGACTCGCAGGCAGCTGCACAACAACAGTAAAACATGAGGATGAGGTGCAAAATAGACCGAGTCATGTAAGAAAACAAAAGCTGTGGTCTTGATGTTCACTCAGGTCACTTCACTGTGTGTCGTTTTAATTATATTTTCACATTTCTGACACCGTTTGTGGTATTTTTTGTCTGATTTGAGCTGAAATCGAACCACTTCTTTGATAAAACAATGAAAACCAGCCTGAGAAAGGATCAAATCATGATATAAATCTAAATCCTGCATGTTTGCCTGTTTTTCATGCACAAACTTACCTGTATTCGACAGTCGTGAACCCTGATGGAGGACTCGCCTGTCATGTTGTGTGTCTTTGTGCGTCGCGGCTGCAGGTGTGTTGCGTCTCGGTCGGCCGGGAGCCTCCGCAGATAATCACCGTTTCCCCGAGTCTCTCCACACGGCAGCGTTCGGCTCAATCCGCTGAGCTTCAGCAGCTTTAGAGGCAGGAAAGCAGAGTTTCAGAGACACGGAGGCAACAAAAGAGCAGGAAAACACAAAAATATTCAACAGAGTTTAGATGAACAGGAACAAAAGTCCGACTACAACAGAAGCGTGTTAAGCCTCTCTAGAAGTTCAACGATGATTATTGTTTTTGCTGATTTTAAAACTGTTTTTAACTGTAATTTTTAAAAACAATTTGTTGTTATTTTACAGATTTTGCCTGTTTTGTGGACAATAACTATCACTGTGTTAAATTACAGTAAAAAAAGTATTAATTTACATGTTAACCCTAAAAAAAAATCTGTATTTTTATTATTTATATACACTTTTATTGAAACCTGTCTTTAAATTAGCAGTGAATATATTAATTTTTATAAATATTTGATAAGATATTTGATTAATGACTGAAAAATGGTAAATAATAATACAGATTTTCCCCAACAGAAAACATCCAATATGAATATTTATTTATATTATTATATTTAAGTATTCTTTTACATGTTGCTTATATAAATAGAATAAATAAATAAATAAATATGAGCAGGTATAAATTGTAAATATTGTCCACACTGGTATATTTTATTTTATTTATTCCTTTCTGCTTTTTTTATTTTTATTTTATTACTCTATGGACCGTATATGTCCTTAATAAAGTTTTGATTGATTAATTAATTGAATAAAAATCTGTATTTTTTTATCATTTAAATGAACTTATTTTAGCTTGTCTCTAAATTAGCAGCGAATATTTTAAATTATATTAATTATATTATTTGATTATTGAGGTCTTCTTTCACATGTTGCCTGAATAAATAAAATAAAATAAATAAAAACAGGTCCAAACTTTAAATAATTTTTAACAATAATTTATTTAAAAAAATTTAAAAAATAATTAACTTCTTCTTTTACAATGTGAGACCATAAAAATTACAGTTTTATTTTATTTAAAGCAGCTAAAAAAAATCACAATCTCACAGACTTTTCCTGTTATTTTCACTGTTTTTGAACACTGCAGTATTCCATCTGTTTTAAACTGGTATATTTTTATTTTTAACGTGTCCTTTTACAGTGTTTGTTTTGAAATTGCAGTTTTTAATGTATTTAACTCAACAAAAACAGTGTTTTTTAATAGATTTTTGCTGTTATTATACAGGAAATGTACCACGGTTATGTTGTATTACAGGTTTGTTAAATAAAACAGACATAATTCGTTATGTACCTGACTGTAATATTGTCTGATTACAGTCGTCGGCTCGTTAACATAACAAACAGCGGCTGCTCTGCATACGGTGTCTCCGCTGATTTAATTAACATCGAGCTGTGACTTAGTGCTGGTGGCAATTACGGCCGACGCTGTGTCTCTGCTGGTGTGTTTCCATGGTAGATGGGGATTTATTAAGTGTTTAAAGGTTATTTTTTGACGTTTATGCCTTTAATTCATTGAAAGAGAGCATGAGAGCTGCAGCTGGGCTTTTAATTTGGGGATTTTCTAGCAGCGACCGACTAAAATCCATCGCTTCTACTCTGTAAGTTGTATTTTTACAAACCGAACTCCCTCTTTCTCCTCCAGGGCAACCTGCCGAAGTACTCCCACAACGCCCTGGTGGTCCAGGCCATGAAGACCAACCTGACGGACCCCGACATGCACGTCCTGTTCTTCGACGTGGAGGCGGTGATCATCCAGCTGCTGACCGAGGAGGCCCAGAGACCGAACCCGACGCTGGTGTCTCCGGAGACGCTGCAGAAGAGCCAAGCCGGCGCCGACAAGGGAGGCTCCTTCCTGGCCAACAAGATCTTCAAACAGGTCCGCAAGCGATTTTTATAGGATCTTAATGTGTTCTTACTGTGTTTAAAGTAGCTGAAAAGTCATTATAAGGAGGAGGGACATTTGTTTAGGACGCTGACATTTGCTCCGTCCAAACCAGGTGAAGGAAACCATGAAGGAGACGATCAAGGAGCACCTCCTGGATGAAGACGAGGAGGAGGAGGAGGAGATGAGGAGGCGCGAGGAGAAGTCCAAGTCCCTGAGCCTGCTGGAATACAACCTGACCATGGACACGGCCAAGCTCTTCATGTCCTGCCTGCACGCCTGGGGCCTCAACGAACAGCTGGACGGCATCTGTCTGGACCGACTGGGCATGCTCAGACCGCACTGTCCGATCTCCTTCGGCCTGATCTCCAGAGGAGGTCACATGTCCCTGATGCTGCCCACCTTCAAGGTAAATGTCTGGTGACTGAGTTTGGTTTCTGACTTTAAAAAGACAGAAGTAGTCTGAACAACACTGTTAAAATCTGTTGTAAGATCCGTCGGAGTAAAGCGAAGACCCTTCTTGAACTTCTCTTGCAAGTATTCTCGCTTTTCCTCAACATGTCCTTGCAGTCGAATCCCCTCCAACACTAACCAGTACTTCCTGTTGTTCATTTCTTCTGCTAGTTGTCTTCGAAATACTTCATATGTGGCAATGCAGCGTTAAATTTAGTTTATTCTGATGTTTTTGAACACAAGTTAAATATGTATGTGTATAGGTGTGTACATGTAAGTATAATGGAGTGCATCTATGTCGGTACGTATACTTTTTTGCGAGTGGTGTGACCAACAACAAGCTGCTTCCAGTATTTACAGGGTTCCCGGTTCAGTGTTAGAGATGTACTAACTTCCTCTTTGTCCGACTGCGTTTCCCAGGAGTCTTTGCTGCGTCAGTTGTCCCTGGCGACGGGCCTGAAGCTCACGCTGTCGGACATCGTTGGAAAAGGGACGTACGGCGTTTCGAGGGCCGTCACCACCCAGCACCTCCTGTCCGTCATCTCTCTGGCCAACACCCTGATGGGGATGACCAACGCCACCTTCGTCGGGGAGCACATGAAGAAAGCACCGGCCAGGTAACAAACCACACAGCCTGTAGGGTTTTCTGCTTCCTTTTCTTTTGGTTGAGACCAAATCAGAGCTAAAAGCAGTCTAAATACTGAATATAGAGTATTTAAGTCATCTTCAATAAGGTGGATTGTGTTGCTTTGGGTCTGCAAACAACAACTTTGTCAAAGCTTTTCTGCCCTGAGCTCACCAAAAGAAACTAACACTGTCTCGAGAAGCGACTTGTACAGACTAGCTTATAGTTGTACAAGCTAAATTAAGCTACCCTGATTCTTTCTCTGCCAGACTTCTGAATCTTTGCATTCAATTTTAGACTAGTGGACATCAAGGGATGGAATAAACCAAGGTTTAAACCAAGTTCCACGCGTCCAGGGTATCTTTTCGTTATCCAGTCTCAATCACAAAGGTGGTTACCAACTTTGTAGGTCAACCAGAGTTTCTCAACCTGGACATTAGCACGTTTCCATAAAAGAGTTGTCAACAGATGACCAATCGCAAACCTGGACAGGTCTACTGGAACCAGAGTGGAATATTTTACAGATAATGAGCAAACTATTATATTAAAGAAGATTTTAAACGCGTAATACACACTAAAAGCAAGGTCCGTGTATGTCGCGGCCATTCTTTTTTTTATTTTGAGATTTCAAAATAAAAGCGAAAAATAAACCATTTCCCGTTTTTTTCAGTGATAATACAAAATGAAAAACGGAAAACGGGGCCCTAATTCATTATCCATTATCTGTTATCTGATTTAATTAGATGTGTTTGTAAATGGAAATTAAAATTAAAATACACCCGTGGAAAACTTATTTCTCTACTTCCTGTTGGTTTTGGCTCCGTGACCCGTCTGACTTGTGAAGAGGAAGGATCTGGTATCTAAAGCTCCAGTGTTAGCTCACTGTTAGCAGACCTTGCTGTGTGCCGTGGCCTGATGAAGACCCACTGTGGGGTCCAAACGTTGCTTGGCTCACATTGTTCACTATTTCACAGTGGACTTTTCACCAGCGTGGGGTTTATTTGTCCCTTTGGAGGGACCTTGTGGTGCCGCTAGCTCTGCCGCTAGCGCTAAATCGCTAGCGTTCGGCTGCTTTTCGGGACGTTTTTGGGGAGATTTGGAGGTTTTCTGTTACTTTAGCTTTGCCAGAAAGCAAAGTAGCAATTTAGCGCTAGCGGCGGAGCTAGCGCTAAATCGCTAGCTCCTCTTCAGAGCTTCAGTGCACGGACCAAGCAACATAGCTGTAATCTGTGTGAATGTTAACAGGTTTATCGATGTCACTGCCAAATTATTGGGGCAGGAGAACTACAACTACTATGAGAACATGATTCAAACCGATAAGAAGACTTAAACTGTCAAGAAGTACGAGGCTTCAGTGCTTTATCAGGTTCTGTTTTGGGGTTGTATCGCTCTACGAAGGCATACAAAACAACGAAATGGCTTACAGCTCTAAAAACTCTTATCTTCCCCTCTTATTGTCTGAACTGTTATCTTGAACGTAACCTGCTCTGGGAAGTGACTGCAGTTGTAGTCAAGTACAAACCTGGATGGAACAGATAATCCAAACATTTAAGCTGTTTAATTTAAAGAAATGCTTCAGCTGCAGCGTTCTTAGGAATCGTAACGAAGCTCAACATATCCGGATGCACCAGACGGAAGAACTCGCCTCATCCGTCATCAGCGATTCCGGCTGCAAAACAAAACAACAAACCAAACAAGAAGCCGAATTCAAAGCGCAGAGACCGATCGCATGCACAAGGATGCCGAGTGTGTGTTGCGTTGCGTGTGCGCGGCTGATTGTTTAGTCTGTCGGAGCCCTCGTTGTGCTGTGAAAGATTTAACACGGAGGTCGGGGGGTCCTGCTGCTGCAATACCAACACAGCAGCTCATCGTCCATTCGTCAGCCTCAAGGATAAACCTGCAGGGAGGCCAAACGTGGTCGAAGCAGAGGTGATAAAATGCAGAGGAGGAGGTGCTGAGAGGTTTTATCAGACTTTACTACATCTGGTTTCATCTGTAATTTAATTCTCTTTAGGTTTTCACCCTGTTTGTTGAATAAAATGGCAAAACACAGACTAAAAATCCGGCTGGATAGTTTACGACATCTCAGGAACTCTTCAAAATAAAAGCCTGACATTTCCACTGTTATTTCTCATTATGCCATTGATTCTACATCTGCAATCCTGGACAAGTAGATCAAACAATCTGATTATTGGTGAGCTGAAATGTGAAAAAATAAATCAAGCAGTGATGAAAAGTCCTATATTTGAGCATTAGCTTATTAGGAAAATGTTTACTGAGAGTGAGAAGTTGGGTCACACGCTTTTATAGAATCAGGCTTCTTTTTTCAACCAGAGGAGTTGCCCCCTGCTGGCTGTTAGTAAAAGGCACTTTGGTGTTTGACCTTGCTACATCCGTATTTCATGCAGAGTGTATTATCCAGGGTATTTTCAATGCTAGTTTTGAAAAAGGTTTGACGACCTTCAAGAAAAGTCCATTTTAAAGTCTCAAGTCTTGCCGAAGTTCGTCTCCTGTCAAGACTGAAGTCTTTAGAGCCGAGGCAGCTCTGAAGCCGGTAAAAGTAAATCCTCGTCAAGGACCAGCTATTCTTATTGGAGGACAAATCCACATCCAGTCTAAGTTCGAGACCAGTCCGAGTCAAGAATTAGATCTTTCTGAAGAAACCGTCAAGTCCAGTTTGAGGTTCTTGAAGCTACGTTCAAGTCAAGTCTTGTCTCAATCAAACTAAGTCCAATCTAAGTCCACATTGTCAGGCACCCCTGAGCGTCACTGAACGTTGCCGAACGTTGCCGAACGCTGCCGAACGTTGCCGAATGCTGCTGAACGCTGCCAAATGCTGTTGAACGTTGCCGAATGCTGCCGAACGTTGCTGAATGCTGCTGATGGCTGCCGATGGCTGCCGAGCGTTGCCGAACGTTGCTGAACGCTGCCGATGGCTGCCAAGCGTCGCCGAACGCTGCCGAATGCTGCGGAACGTTGCCGAACGCTGCCGATGGCTGCCGAGCGTTGCCGAACGCTGCCAAATGCTGCCGAACGTTGCTGAATGCTGCCAAATGCTGCCGAGGATGTGGTACGCCGCCGGGTGTCGCCGAAGCTCTAGAATGCCGCCGTGGTTGTCTTAGGTGGACCTGCCAGCTCCAGTGTCACGGCCCGGTGTTGCTCCGCCTCCAGCACGAGCCGAATATTCGAATATTCGGTGATTATTGGATCTGGAGCACAGATATTGCTAATCGGACCAGCTCTACATTTCATTAGCAGTTTATGCTCTGCTCAATGGTTCTATTTATTTGTATGGGTCAGAATTATAGCAGAAAGTGGATTTGTACTGAAATTATAGTTAAGTAAAGAAATATCGGTTATCGGCTGCAAGAAGCATAAACTTATCGATTATCGGTATCGGTTGAAATTGGTGTTATCGTGCATCCCTAGTTTTCAGCAACCCAAAAGTACAGTTTTCTCAGTCAGAAAAGAAAAGCTTGGTTGGCTCAACGCAGATGAATCTGAAGTGTTTGCTGTAATATCCAAAACTAAAAGCACCCAAGCAGGAAACCAGAAAACACCAAGTAGCCTGGAAACTTTTCAGAGATGTTTATCACTTCCTCAGAAGCAAAGAACTCTTCTTCTTCTTCTTCGGTGTGTCCATATCAGAGATGGTTCAGACACCAGCTGAAGGCTCCTTTATAAAACTCAAACACATGTCTTCCCTCCACCTCGATGCTCCGAACCGGCGCTGGTGAATATTTGAAGGTGTTTTGGTTTTTGGCTTTTTCATGTCGCCCATCTTACATTTATGACGGTTGAAAAGCTTCCATCTCTGTGCTGCTGGAGTTTGAAGAGAACGAGAACTCTCACTGTTTCATCGCAACAGCAGCCGAAGGTTTGAGTTTGTCCCTTTGGAAAGGCTGAGGAGACTGAAGCCATTTGCTTTTCATTTCTTAAGCTCAGTCTTTAAAAACAGCTGCTTTCTGTTGGAACCTTCATCTTCTTCCACAGAAACAGTGTCTTCTTGAGGAGATCTAGCTGTCGGCTATTGGTCAGCACTTTCAGAGTCTGAATGTTGCGTAAATTTGAAATTCTTTGCTTTGTTAACAATCCAGTTTGTTGGTTTTCCCAATCCTCCGTGGGGTTAAGTTTAGTTTTTTGCAATGCCGACCCGATGAAGACAGTTCCAGACTCAAGTTAAGGATTATTCCATCTCAGACCATCAGGGCCTTCTCTCATTTGCTTGAAGCTTCTTTTTATCTTTTAAAAAAATGAATATTTAAAATGGCGTCTTTGAAATTTCAGCTTCATATAACTAACAAATACTTTCTGAGATATGTTTTTTAAAAAGTTGCCTGTTGACCCACTTCCAGCACATCTTTTGCACACATTGAAATTTGAGGCTGTTTGAACGACGGAATCTGAGGAAGTATCGGAGATGATGTCTTAGTTATGGTTGGAGGATCAGTTTGAAACTCCAGAAATTCTTTTTTACTTGCATCAGACTGTCTTTTATTACTTTATTTTTGTGGTACAACTTCTCAAACCTGCTCAATCACTTGTGAAAGTTCAATGAAAATAACTTTAATTTCATTTTTGTGGCCAAATATTTCATATTAAAGTGTTCTACATGTTTAGTTTTGTATTACTGTGACATGCATGTGGTTAAGAAAATATCCCTGGGTGACTTCTGGATTCTTAGTTTTTTCGTTAATATGAGCTGAAAGACGGAACATTCATCATGATGTGAAGCACGGTGGTGGCAGCATCATGATGTGAAGCATGGTGGTGGCGGCATCATAATGTGAAGCATGGTGGTGGCGGCATCATAATGTAAAGCATGGTGGTGGCGGCATCATGATGTGAGGCATGGTGGTGGCGGCATTATAATGTGAAGCATGGTGGTGGCGGCATCATAATGTGAAGCATGGTGGTGGCAGCATCATGATGTGAAGCACGGTGGTGGCAGCATCATGATGTGAAGCATGGTGGTGGCAGCATCATGATGTGAAGCATGGTGGTGGCGGCATCATGATGTGAAGCACGGCGGTGGCGGCATCATGATGTGAAGCACGGCGGTGGCAGCATCATGATGTGAAGCATGGTGGTGGCGCCATCATGATGTAAAGCACGGTGGTGGCGGCATCATTATGTGAAGCATCGTGGTGGCGGCATCATGATGTAAAGCATGGTGGTGGCGGCATCATGAAGTGTAGCATGGTGGTGGTGCCATCATTATGTGAAGCATGGTGGTGGCAACATCATGATGTGAAGCATGGTGGTGGCAGCATCATGAAGTGAAGCATGGTGGTGGCAGCATCATGATGTAAAGCATGGTGGTGGCGGCATCATGAAGTGTAGCATGGTGGTGGCACCATCATGATGTGAAGCACGGCGGTGGCAGCATCATGATGTGAAGCATGGTGGTGGCGCCATCATGATGTAAAGCATGGTGGTGGCAACATCATGATGTGTAGCATGGTGGTGGCAGCATCATTATGTGAAGCATGGTGGTGGCAGCATCATGATGTAAAGCATGGTGGTGGCAGTATCATAGTGTGAAGCACGGTGGTGGCAGCATCATTATGTGAAGCATGGTGGTGGCAGCATCATGATGTGAAGCACGGTGGTGGCGGCATCATGATGTAAAGCACGGTAGTGGCAGCATCATGGTGTAAAGCACGGTAGTGGCAGCATCATGGTGTAAAGCACGGTAGTGGCAGCATCATGGTGTAAAGCACGGTAGTGGCAGCATCATGATGTGAAGCATGGTGGTGGCAGCATCATGATGTAAAGCATGGTGGTGGCAGTATCATAGTGTGAAGCACGGTGGTGGCAGCATCATGATGTGAAGCATGGTGGTGGCAGCATCATGATGTGAAGCACGGTGGTGGCAGCATCATGATGTAAAGCATGGTGGTGGCAGCATAATGATGTGAAGCACGGTGGTGGCAGCATCATGATGTGAAGCACGGTGGTGGCAGTATCATAGTGTGAAGCACGGTGGTGGCAGCATCATTATGTGAAGCACGGTGGTGGCAGCATCATGGTGTAAAGCACGGTAGTGGCAGCATCATGGTGTAAAGCACGGTAGTGGCAGCATCATGATGTATACGAGCTTGTAACTCCTTTAAAGGAGCCGTAGGTGTCCGATATTTTAATTCTGAATCAGTGACATGATGAGAGAAAACAGTGGACATTTCAGGCTTTTATTTTGAAGAGTTCCTGAGATGTTGTTGTTCGAACAGCCTCAGATTTCAACTTGAGAAAAAAGCCTGGTGAAAGCGGTTTTCTGCGGGCAGCTTTTACAAAGTTTTATGTCATAAAGTATTTGATATATGAAGCTTAAATTTCATAAATATCTTGATAAATATCCAGATTTATGCCATTAAAATCACGAGCTGCATCTACAAAGCCACATACTGGATTTATTTACCTTTACAAAGCTTGGTCGCAAATATAATTCACATAAACACATGAGGTATGAGGAGAATCAGTAGGTTTTATGAGCCAGCATCATTAAAAATTCAGTTATATTTTAGGGAATGTCAAGAAAACCTCATTGTAAACCACAAAACACTGATAGTTGCATCGTTTGTATTAGAGTCACGACGGTACGGAAGCCTTTTAGGACAAATATCTGCACTGAGCTGCTCCTTTAGTGTCAATACTCGACTTAGAGCACACATGACAGAAGGCTTTTTAATTCAGAGTAAAAACAAATCGATGTTTTTGTCTGTTTTATGTAATAAATGCTCATTAATCTCCGTCATCCCTGCAGACGGACTTGGAAAAAGATGGAGGCCTTTCTTGAAGCGGCCGTGTCGTAGCTAAATTGCCGCTTTTTGTGTTGGACTGTGAGTCTTTGTGCGCCGCGCCGACACAAAGGTGACTGTGTGGGTCTGTCTTTGTGTGCCTTACAGTGGAGGGCAGGTGGTGCTGATGGTTGGTTGGTTGGTTGGTTGGGGGTTGCAGGGTTTGCAGGTGCTCTTGCGCCCCGTTGTCTTGAGCAGTGAGTCTTTCCTGCAGTCCTTAAAGAGAATAAACCGTCGGTTCGCGATCCCCGCCGCATTCCACGAGTTCACTTCTTCCGCTTCGGCTTTTTGTTCTCCTCGGAGGGTTTTTCAAGGTGGACTCTCCCTTTGGGCTCAAGACCAGAACGGACGAATAAAGGCAGCGATAATGAAAGAAAAGTGGACAAAAAGACAGAAAAGGAAGTCGAAAGGAGCCTCTATCTTCTAAATGAATCATGATACACATTTAAGCAGCACTGATACCAACACAGACGAGTATACCATGAGTTTATTTATAAAATATCGACTATATAGAGCAAGAAATGTAGATTTTACAACAAGATGGGTCTAAATCTTTACCTGGAACTGCGCTTTAAAAGTAGGAAATTTCAAAATAAGGCTTCTTCTGCAGCCCTGTTCTACTGGCAGTAACAGTAGTAGTAATAACACAATACAATCCTATCAGATTTAACTGTCTTTACTACAATACAAGGAAGAAAAACAAAGAATAATTAAACACAGAATGTCTTGAAAACACTTTTTTTACAGATGCTACTGGCATTTGTGTTTATAAATGAGTGCGACACCGGCAGTTATCCCCATTAAAAACAACTGTCCTCTGTCTGTAATAGGAGAGTTTTCATCCCATGTGTGAATCCGGCCATTAGGAACAGCTATAAAAAAGTTTGCCCTCCGACATTGCCGGAAGTTCTTTTTTGAGTATAACTTATCTCTGAGTTTCATTTGTTTTAAAGTTTATGAACGAGCGGCTCATGGTCTCCTCCAGTGCTCCTCCGACTTCGGAAAAAGTTCACGTATCGACCATAAAATGTCGCCATTGCGTTTTCAACCGTATCACCAGATGCAGTTAAAAGCTCTGTATACCGTCTTTGCTATCACTGTTTTGGTGCATAAAAAACCTGTTTAAAATAAGTAAACAAGTGACGCTTAGCCTGGCGGGGGGCAAGGAAAGCCTGGACTGACTATATATTTAAAATGTATTTAAATTAATAATAATTAATACGTGGGTCAACTCATCACGAAAAGTGAACTACGATATGGCGAGAGACGATTATACCATCTTTTCTTAGCTTAGCAAGCTAACTGATAACACATTTCAGAGAAATTACGTTTGATCCAATATAGATATTTGATTTCTTTTAAGAAAGCATGCATACTATGATCCTCCAGACATCTTAGACCCCGTCCACATTAAAACGAGCCCAGGCCTAAACGCACCAATGGTCAGTCCAACCCGTGTATCGTCCACACCAAGCTGGCTTTTTGGGGGTCTGAAAACGATCCTTTCTGAACCTAGGTCCCAGAGTGCAAAGACCTGAAAACGCCGTTTACGTGTCACCGTTGTTACGCCCTGTCCTCTTGCCTCATAGCTCCGCCTCTCCATAGATGCTCCAAACTCAGAAAACGACGACAACAATGTCTCCGTATAGAGCTGCGTATGTCCTGCTGATAGTTCCACCTCATCGTCCGTCCAGACTAGAGTCCTACCAGCTCGTCCATGTTCTATGTTTACATCCTATACAGATTTCTGCCTAAAGTCCCGCCGCCAGTTTCCGCTTGTTTCTGTTGCGGCGTCATAGCGCCACCAACAGGCCTGGCATGTGTTTTACATCGTTTTCAGGCGTATCAAGTGAATTCATGTGGACGGACACATTTACTGAAACAGCTCCGTCTTCATGAAGAACATTTTTGAAGCTGTAAGGGCCTTAACCTCAGTATAGTTGAGTGTTTTTCCATTTGTTAGCCAGTTTCTTAGCTATTCATGCATCCAGCAGTTGTAAAGCATCATTATTAATCACCGGAGTCGTGTTTGTGCCCATCTAGCAAGTGTAAAACCAATATTTACTCTGTTTTTGCTCCGTGTTTGGTCTCCACCAGCTCCTGAGGAAAACGGCTAAAGACGTAGTCGCTAATGAGGATGTTTTACTTGTAGCATCTGAGAATAAATCACTGAAGTTGTGGTACTAAGAGGTACAAAAGCTGAAGCTCGCCAGAAAGTTATTAGATGGATATCGATTGAAGGTCGAGTGAAATTATTCCACTTTTATACGAAGCTGTCATTTTAGTGAGAAAAACAACATATCCTTCAATTCAATTTCAATTATTCTATTCTATTATTCTTCTTTTGCCATACATTTGTCTTAATTTTATATTTTGCCACTTTTATTTTAACATTATCTATAGTTTATATTGTTTTAATGCTTGAATTAAATGTGCAATATTGTACTTTTGTGTACGCCACGTTGACGTAATGAGCAATATTTGATTTTTCATGCGCAATATTACCTCAGAATCACCGCAGTATCACTTTTACTATTTTACTTTTTCTATTCTAGTTATATTTTTGCTTTCTTGCTTTTTTATTTTCTGTAATTATCATTCTTATGTCGTGTTTCTCTTTTAATTTCTTTAAAGTTTGTTTTGTCTGAGCAACACCTGGCAAAAGAATCTCCTTCAGGGTTAATAAAGTTCTATATTATCATTTTTAATCTATTAAATCTGCTAAATTTTCATTATATTTTTTTGTGTGGACGGGGCCTTAGTTTAATAATAACACAATAACTAAATTAGCGTTTTTCGTACGGGCAAAAGGAGCACGAGATTGATTGTTTGTAATTTTGGGACATGATTTCATCCCATTACAGAATAAATTGGAGTGAAGTGGTGAATGTTTGTTTTTAGGTTTGTATGAGCTTAACATTGTCAGTTATCTCAGTTTTTTTAATGCATTTTTTTTGGAAAAGAAACTCCTTGCAAAGCTTTACTCTCCCAGTTTACTGTGTTTAAACATTACTCGCTTTGTGTTTTGAAGCCCGCTGTGGCCTAAAACATCGGGAACCACTGGTGTCGGTTGTGATTTTAGCGTTTCATCTGAATACTTCGCGGTCGTCCCGTCCTCGCCGGAGAATTTCGGCGTTTTCCACTGAGGATCTCTCGGCAGTGATCCGTCGCCCGGCAACCCTTATTGATCGCCGCATTGATCGCTGTATTGGAAGTGTTTGTGTGTCTCTTGAAAGTTGGAGACGCCTCCAGTCTGTTCTGAGAGGATCCGACTGGAATCCAATCGGCTGGAGCCTGAGAAAACAGAGACGCACATTCAGGCAGCTGGATTCAGGAAGCAGGAGTTGTTTTGTGTGGACTCCTGGTTTCTATCTATGGATGTGCTTCTGCGAGTGTGTTTCTTTGAATTTCGCATTGTAGTCGGTGTGTGTTTGTGTTTGCCCTCCTCTCTGCTCCTTTAATATTTCATGCCTCTTCTTTGTGATCCTCCTCCAGGCCTCCCAGACCAGGAGGAACCCCGGAGACTCCTCGCAGGACGCCTGCCGTCCCCCCTCAGCCCTCCAACCCGGCGCTACAGGCCCAGATCAAACAAGGTAACTACAAAAGGAGGGGGCGCTCGCTTCAAACACCCCTGGGGCCCTGCGGACAGGGAAGAGGGGGCGGGTGGGGTTTGATAATGCAGCCCACCGGCAACAAAACCCGCAGAGGGTTCAAGAAAAGAAACGAAAATATCACAGGAGGAAGCTGCTGCCGCTTCCGAGGTCAGCAGGTCTTTAAAGGGCTGCTGTTGTGTTGTTTCTGACATGAGGGTGGAGTTGTTGAACTTCAGCTGGAGAGCAAGTGCAGCTCGGTTCGCTCTTAAAGGGAGTTAACCCAGAAAAACAAAAAGCAGGAGCTCATGCACTGAATTATAGAGGTCAGTGGAGTTTTTAAGGGACAGATGCTGATTCACCTTCACCTTGATGGGCTCAGTTTTTGTCCAAAGATTTCAAGACTGTTAACGCAGGAGAAACCTCCCGAAAGCCACCTATTTTTATGATAAGGGATGCAAACTTTTGCCTCCAAGGAACGAAGAAATAAACAGCACAACATAAGGTTTTAAGCTCAGTTTAAAAAGCCAGAGCTGTCTTACGACGTCATCTTTACACACAACATGTCAACAAACCTGAAAACCACAGCAGAGTATTTAAGGTGGATCTCACCACTGAGGTTCGCCATCTCAGATTCTCATTTACCTTCACTGGTGGCCCATGTTTCTTCAGTTCTGTGGAATAAAATCTTGCAGGTTGTTGATAAAATGAAGGCGGAACCTCTCACCAGCATCAGTAAACTGGATATTGCCGTCTTTCACTGGCTGAAGATGCGGCGTTTCAAATTTCCGTCGACACCCAAGCTATAGAGGGCCTGGATGTCGGAGGCGTCAGCCAACATCCAAGCCCCCTTTAATATAGATACAGGGTGCCTATATCTATTAGACACCCTCAAATAGATATACATTCTGCTTAATACTCCTTATTCTGTAAGGTTCTGTTTGAAATTTTAGATTTTTTTCGACACCAACGCCGCTTTTTCGAGAAATTTTAGAAGTCAGTGACAAGACCCTGCTCATAGCCGGGTTACATGGGAAAGCAGCGAAGAACTTGCTTTGTTCTTACATGTAAATAAAGTATTCCTGCATACGTTTTAGCTCTTTGAAGTGTTTTGGAAAGCTTTAAACTTTACCAGTATAATGCGATAATTGACATGAATAGCAAGGTATCATCTGCATATTGGCTAATCAAGGGAAAGCAGTGAAGAACTTGCTTTATTCTACCATGTAAATAAAGTATTCCTGCGTACGTTTTAACTCTTTGAAGTGTTTGGGAAAGCTTTAAACTTTACCAGTATAATGCGATAATTGACATGAATAGCAAGGTATCATCTGCATATTGGCTAATCAAGGGAAAGCAGTGAAGAACTTGCTTTATTCTACCATGTAAATAAAGTATTCCTGCGTAAGTTTTAACTCTTTGAAGTGTTTGGGACAGCTTTAAACTTTACCAGTATAATGCGATAATTGACATGAATAGCAATGTATCATCTGCATATTGGCTAATCAAGGGAAAGCAGTGAAGAACTTGCTTTATTCTACCATGTAAATAAAGTATTCCTGCATACGTTTTAACTCTTTGAAGTGTTTGGGACAGCTTTAAACTTTACCAGTATAATGCGATAATTGACATGAATAGCAAGGTATTATCTGCATATTGGCTAATCAAGGGAAAGCAGTGAAGAACTTTCTTTATTCTAACATGTAAATAAAGTATTCCTGCATACGTTTTAACTCTTTGAAGTGTTTGGGAAAGCTTTAAACTTTACCAGTATAATGCGATAATTGACATGAATAGCAAGGTATCCTCTGCATATTGGCTAATCAAGGGAAAGCAGTGAAGAACTTGCTTTATTCTACCATGTAAATAAAGTATTCCTGCATACGTTTTAACTCTTTGAAGTGTTTGGGAAAGCTTTAAACTTTACCAGTATAATGCGAGAATTGACATGAATAGCAAGGTATCATCTGCATATTGGCTAATCAAGGGAAAGCAGTGAAGAACTTGCTTTATTCTACCACGTAAATAAAGTATTCCTGCATAAGTTTTAACTCTTTGAAGTGTTTGGGACAGCTTTAAACTTTACCAGTACAATGCGAGAATTGACATGAATAGCAAGGTATCATCTGCATATTGGCTAATCAAGGGAAAGCAGTGAAGAACTTGCTTTATTCTTACATGTAAATAAAGTATTCCTGCATACGTTTTAACTCTTTGAAGTGTTTGGGAAAGCTTTAAACTTTACCAGTATAATGCGAGAATTGACATGAATAGCAAGGTATCATCTGCATATTGGCTAATCAAGGGAAAGCAGTGATGAACTTGCTTTATTCTACCACGTAAATAAAGTATTCCTGCATATGTTTTAACTCTTTGAAGTGTTTGGGAAAGCTTTAAACTTTACCAGTATAATGCGAGAATTGACATGAATAGCAGGGTATCATCTGCATATTGGCTAATCATGGCGGCATATTGTGTTGCAGACTCCATGTGGTACCTCTGTAGCTTTGGTGGCTGGATATGTTTTTAAGTGTTGGATGAAACAAACCTCATACAGAAGGGAGAGTGTTGTTTCGTGAAGGTGAAAACGTAGAAGTTTGGGGTCTTTCTCTGCAGGCAGAAACCTGCTCTGGTTCGCTGTCGGGGATGTTTTAACCAGCCGTCACCATCTGCCTGATCCCCACCCACACACAACTACCTACCACACTGCAACAAGCTCAATACCTACAAATACACACTCCCAAAAATCAAGTCTACGTGAACACACACACACACACTCGCAGGCCATAAGTGGCACCCTCGGGCGTTGGGTGGAGGCGGGGTTTTTAGCCGCCATTGTCACGCCTTAATGGAGGCCAAGCGTGACAAGCGCGTGGACTTATTCACGCCACACGCCTATTCAGCAGCATTCAGAGGGAACGCTCGGCCGTGACCTCTGCTCAGCCAGATACCGCGATGTGTGTGCGCGACTGTCAGAGGCTTTGTGGGGCCCGAGTGCTGTTAACCCCGCTCACCGGCTCCTTTCACATGGAAATAAATGAGGAGGCCCCTCTAATATACTGCAGCAGCTCACAACAGAGCGAGCAGGCAGTTTGCACCTCATTCAGAGGGCCTAAAAAGCATCCCGAAGTTATTATTTCACCATCACGTCCACACTAATGTGGAAAAGTTTTCGAACATCTTTATTTATTTTTCTGTTTCAAGCTTTTGTCCGGCAGTCTCTATAAATAAAAGACACTTCCCCGAGTGCACGAGAACAAAGGCTATGTGGGGCTTATTGCTGCAGCTTTGTCCATAATTTCTATCAGTAATAATAAAACCCAACATGTCATAAGTTTAACACCCTAAGGACGATCTTAAAAAACCGAGCTTTCTCAAAAAACTGAAGTGCTTCTGTCGACCTGTCTGCACACACGTCCAAGTCGGTCGCTTCCAGCTTCATTTGTAATGGATTGAATGTTCAACCGACGGAAAATTAACACTTTCTAAAATCACTCCCCTACTTCCGCTTGTGCCAGTCCACACTTTGTCTTCGTGTTTGGAGGCGATAAACTGATAACCTTCCGGAGTTTTGAGCTGCTGCTTTGACAAAAACAGTCAGACCTCCATCCAATCGCTATTTTATCAGGGTGCAGAATTTTTATAGTAGCAGACCTGGCTTTCCTGAAACTGAATTAAAAAAACCAACAACAGTGAGTCGGAAAAGTCAGAATGTACCATAAACCTGCTGAGTGAAAATACTTCCTGCATCCTCCGCCTTATCAGATGATAATACTGACTGTTTATTCAAGTCAGGCAGCCATTTGGACTTAAATATTGTTCAAGTCACCGTCCAAATAATAGTTTTGAACAGCTTTGATGCATTTCACCTCACAACTTAAGGTTATTATACACTTACTCTTAAATCTAAAATGGTTCTCTACCATTTTTACTTCTAGCATAAGGCGTCATTTTGTCCTTGTTGGTTTAATCTTACTTTCGACTATATTTGAATAACATCATTCATCTGCTCTCTCTTTATATTTTGATGTCAATTAAATTCCTTTAAATTAGATTAATTGCATTCAACAAGAATAGTAAAGTGTCATCTGCATATCGCTTTATGTTGTAGTTGCCAACATCCAAGCTTTCTGCTCATTACCTCTGTAGCTAATGCTGCTAATCTACAAAAATTACTCTGGACAGGATCTGAACTCTTTATATTTTGATGTCAATTAAATTCCTTTAAATTAAATTAATTGCATTCGACACAAATAGTAAAGTGTCATCTGCATATTGTTTTATGTTGTAATCGCCAGCATCCAAGCTTTCTGCTCATTAGCTCTGTAGCTAATGCTGCTAATCTACAAAAATTAGTCTCTTAAATCTCTTAAGTAGGTAGAAATGTGGGAAAGGCAAAAGCATTTTTTAAAAAACTGACAGAATTTAACAAATTCGCTTCTTCCTCTGTCGGAAAACCCCTTAAACCCGTCAAACATGAGCATATGCACACATTTCAAATGCACAAAAATAGTAGAAATAGTAAGTAAATAAAAGTCTTGTGCGTATCCCACTGCAACACCACTGCTAATACTGAATTACACGCTGTAATGCATTCATAACTGACGTTTGAAATATACTTTCATCCCTTTGACAAAGCCGGTTTGGACTCCTTTAACCTTTAAGAGCTTAAAAAAGAGCTGGAGATTTGTTTGTTCACTCAAAAAAATAACATTTGCTTCAGTAAAATCATACATGTGTTGATATTTTAGCAGATTTGATATGTTTAAATGATTTTTCAGGCGTTTTTTTAAAGAGTTAAAAGCTTTGAGCACAAACCAGGACCTGGGACTACAATTAACTGGGTCACTGGTTAATCCTCGCTTAAACCAAAATGTATTTCTAGAACTATTATACATCCATTAGGGTGGTTTGGGACAGCTTTAAACCTTTGTCTTTTGAGTTATTCTGAAAGACTTTCTAAGTTTAGAGAAGTAAGTCAAGGCTAAGTGTTTAATTTAGCTGCGATAATTGATATGAATAGCAAAGTATCATCTGCATATATGCGTATTTCATGATGATGCCACCAACGTTGAAGCCATAAAGGGTTTGGATGTTGGTGGCATCGTCCTGCTTTCTCTAAAATAGATATAACATGACAAAAATCCACTAAATCCTCCTCATGCAGCAGATTTTTTGTTTGGATTTTTTTTTTTCCCGCACCAGTGCTGGCAAACTGCTGTCGACCGACCCCAGCCATCTCCTCTTCGTCTTTCCTTCCGGTTTTCTTTCTCATCACTTCTCTTGCTTCTGTTCTCTCTCCTCTCCACACTGTCGGTCACTGCATGGCTTCAGCCTGCTGCCTGTTCTCTGGGGAAAAGAAAGTCTGCACCTCCAACACCACCCTCTGCAATATTTCTCTCACTTCCTTCCATTCAGGCTCTCTCTTCTGGTAGTCGACATCTTTCTTTCACTACTTCTTTCACCTTTTTCTTTCTTTGCCACCGACTGATGTAATGTTGCTGTAACTGTTTTCTCTGTTGTCTCTGTGCTACGTGTTTTCTCTGTGCTAATCTATTGACGGTTCTTAAATTCGTACCTGTCGTTGTTTTGCTAATTTTGTGTCAACAGTGAGGGCTTGAGGTGCGTTTGACTGTTTTGAAATGTAAAAGAAATCATAAAATGTAATTATTGTTTTTCATACTGACATATTTACTTTAAGAGAAATTAGTTCCTCATAACCTCCACAGTATGAAAGTTTCAGCTTTGTGGCTCTGGCAGATTCTATATTATTACTGCGAATTAGTTTTACCTGCAGACAGTTCATGTTTTAATTTGCTCCTAATTGCTATTTGTTAGCGAAATGCTAATGCCACGGTCTGAAACCTTTGTCTGTGTTGGTTTTTTGTTCAGGTGTAGTTTGCCACCTCCAGACTAACACCTGATTCAGTCTCTTTGCCGAGTGCTTCTGGGAAATAAAGAATCACCGTTGTGTCCGTGCCTTTATGAGTTACTTTTGCCCTCATTTTGTTAATTTTCCTATTTCTTTTTGCTGTTTATAAGATAATTGGCTTCATTAATATGATGTGTATTCTTCCGACATTTCAGAATTGCAGAGTTGTAGCACGTCCAAATCAAAGACGTCTGTAGTTTTTGTCTAAATTGAATAATTCTGAGAAATATCTTGCTGTACCAAGACTCCTTTCTTCTAGTTATTTCTCGCTAATGTTAGCAGTTGCTACTCAAGCGTATTGGAACTTTTAAATAACCAGTAGCATGTGTGTTTTTAGCCTTGAGACCGTCGTACTTTAACATTATTCTTAATGTTTTTTTGCGGCGTCTAATTGTAAAAAAGAAAGAAGGTCAACTGTCGGCAACTAAGGACAATAATAAAGTCAATCAACCCCAACTTTTAGCACTACTCCAAGTCTGAATGCTAACACTCAGCTGTACTAGCTGCTAATATTAGCTATCATATCTGACATAGCTGGTTGCTAGCATTGGTAGAAATGGATGAGCATAGATCAGTTTGGTGTAGTCTCTAGTTTTGGACTTTCGCATCTTTTTCTCTAACTCCTGCAGCCGATTGTCCCGCCAAGCCACGTTACAGTTGGTTCATTCGGCGACATGCTAACATTGACTGCTAATACAGGAGTATGAGAGTGGTAAACATGGCAAGCCTTTTAGCATTTGTTAGCTGGAATTAAAATGATAGAAATCAACCGTGTAGTCTGAGTTTTCTGTAATTCACTTCGGACTAGTCAAATAATACCTCCAGGTATCTCAAACGTCACTAAGACTAGTCCGAATTGTTTCGCGTGATGCTGTTCATGCGACGTTTCCCATTGGATACTGGTGCAGCAAAGTATTTTAACAGTGTTAGCAGAAGCAATGACGGTTGCAACGGTAGACAAGGTTGTAAGATTTTTGAGTAACCTCGGTTTTAGATGTTAGATGTCTAAAATGAAGATACCGACAACACCCAGTCAGAACTCTAATTCAAGATATCTGGAGTTGCATTTTGACTGGTCTTTACTGCCAACTGAATGCAGTTTTATTTACGTTTGGTATAAAACCTAACATGATTGCATTTTCTGAAAAGCCAGTTCTCTCTCTGTTATTTTCTAACGTCTTACTTTCTTTTATTTTGTGTTCTTCTTTCCGTTGTAACTGCGTTGTTCTTCCTCTGCTGCCCGACTGCTCGCCTCCTCTCCGTTCGGTACTGTATATATATTTAAATCTTTCTAACCTGTTCTTTCCTTCTTGACTATTTCTCTCCTTCTCTTCCTTTGCAAGCTGCTGTAGCTGCCAGCACCGGCACTGCTGCCTCTGCTGGGGCTCCGGGGGCCCCTGGGATCCCTCCTCAGGGGGCCCCTGGCTCCCCCGGCCCCTATAACATCCCCTCAGTCAATGAAGGTACAGACTGAACTGACGGGTTCACTTAGGAAAAGTCTCGCAGCCATTCTCTTTCTCTTCTTTCCGTTAATGAACTTTGTCTTTGGAGATCTTCTGCTTCCTAGATCTTCTTTACTACCTTCTTCTCTTCCATCTTTCCTTTTGTTTTTCAGTCCTTCCCTTCTGATTTTCTTTATTTTTTTCCACTATACTTATTTTTTTATGTTCTCCTGACTCCCCCTCTCCTCCTTCCTCTTTCCTTCCTCCTTGGATCTGTCACCTCTTTTCCTTTTCTCTTGCATCCATCTTGTTTTTCCCTACAGCCAGTATTAGGTTTCCATCTCAGGTGTCTAGCTCCAGTCTTTTGCAGTGTCTTTGTCTTTGTTTTTGTCTACAGCGCTGTCTGTTTATCCGTCTTGTCTGTCATAGTTGACTTCAGTCCACTTTCAATCCAGTCAGTCGAAGAGATGGATGGTTTGTAATTTGAAAGCTGCAGAACTGGTCGGGTAGAATCCATAAAATCACTCTGACTTGAGTCCCAAAGTCTAAAATGTATAAAAATGTAGTATTATAACGCAAAACCACCAGTACAAGCACAAGTAAAAGACCAATTGAATGATTTCTGGCCATGATAATTACAAGAAATACTCCACAAGAAGCTGTTGGACTGTCTAATGAGTCAGCAGCAGTTTCCACTTTCCAAAATTTGGCGATATAAAGAGCGGTATCATCTGCAAACAGGCTGACTTTACTGGTATTCGGAACTGATGCATTTGAGAGTGAACTGACGCCGACCCTCGGTCTTTTGTCTTTTTTTTCACCTGTTTGCAGTATTGTGCAGTCCTGCCCTGTTTCTCCTGTCTACCTGTCTGTCTGAATGTCCACATGTCCTGACGTTTTAGTGTCTCTGTGCTCACTGTTTGCATGCTTGCTATTTCCACCTGAGCGTGTCACCGGGGAGGGCGGGGCCCAACAAAAACAATATAAACCAACCAAATTTAAATAAAACTGGTCCTTAGCAACAACTAAAGAGTGTCCTTTGCTTCAAATTTAGCTGTCCTTCTGTTTTCACCTGCAGCACATCGTCTAAATACGCAGTAAAAACTGTGTTTGAAGTTAAAAACAGACGACTGAATGACAATCTGTATGGATCGTTTTAGGTCTTATTGTAAATGAATGACGAAGTGGAATCGTTTTAACTTTCTGGTGTCAATCTCAGAGCCTAATGCTTGCTTCCTTCTTCTGCTATAAACTGTTTTTTTAACAGGACGTTTGCTTTTACCGTGGAGGCTTGCTGCCCCATCCAGACTTACAGTGAATGTGCTCTCAGCTTATCTAAACAGTTCCACGTTTGTGGTTTCTGTCGGGGAATCAAGTGCCTTTCAAAGCTGATAACCTTTAGTTTCCAGGGACTAAAACAGAGCTGGTCAGGATATTTTTTTGTTGTTGTTATAATGGGAAACAGCAAGCATGCACACAGAGACTCATTCCTTTCCAGTACATGTAGAAATATTTAAACCTGCCTCAATTTTTTTGTCGGGCTAAACAGCAACTGTAGTAAATTTGTTTATTCTCAAAACACTGCCATGCAGAAACCAAATCCTCCTAATTGGCAGCTTCTGATTGTTCTAAAATGTATAATATGTTTTAGTAGTGAAGGGAAACATGTCTCAAAAATTCAATATTATATGGTAAATGACTGCAGTAATAGTATCAGCAGGAGTAGTTGGTGGCAGTAGGGGCTGTTAGCAGAAACAGCAGTGTAAGTAGTAGCAGCTGCAGAATTAGCATGTAGCATCAACAGCTGTACAACCTCTAGCACAGTGGTTCTCAACTGGTGGGTCGGGACCCAAAAGTGGGTCGCAAAGCCATTATTAGAGGGTCACAGAAGCATGGCCCCTGTAAAAAGTAGTGGTATAAAGTCTTTTATTTTGAAGGACGTGTTTCTTATGACACAGTTTGCTTTCAGTAGCAGGACATTTAGTGGTGGTGACACCAGTAGTTGCCCACTATTAACCTCTAGATTTGGCTTATTGGAGAAATTTATGCTAAAACTTCCCAAAAATAAACCAAAATGTGCTCAGAATCTGTCAAAATGGACCAAAATACGCCCCAAACTTGGCAAAAGCATCCAAATATCCCAAAATTAGCAAAAAAATAAGCCAAAATTTTCCTAAGCTGTATCAAAATGCGTTGAGACTACACCAAAATAAACCTTAATTTGTTAACAGGAACAGCAAACTTTAAAAATTTGGGTTGCGACCATTATTAATAGAGACATAGTGGGTCCTGAGGCTGGACCAGTTGAAAACCACTGATGTAGCAGACATAGTTATTACTAGCAGTAGTAGTAGTAGTAGCTAATAGCAGGAAAAATGGCTGTACACTGGTGGGCTGATTAGGTTTCTGTCCTTCCCCAGTATGAATTTGCTTCTTTAAAATGTAGAAAACAGTCCGACTCAAAAGCAAAGTGCCAGGCTTTAATGTGTAATAGCACTGGTGGAGGAAGGTAGCACTTTAAACCGACATTTAACGAGCTAATTTACCAAAAATGGTTCTTTCACATTCCTGTTTTTTGATATTCGAGGTTTCTGCAAGACAGTCATGCAAATGTTTCAAGTAGAGGTTGATGGATTTTTTGGTTCTCGTTGCCATTTTTGAGAGAAATTGGGTTTTAAGACGTACAGTTACAATTAATCCGTCAACCTCTGCGTAGAATAATCCTGTAAAACGCCTAACGGTTTGAGTTTTCTCTGTGTGTTCCACTGGCGGAGGTAAGTTGACGTGGCGCCCCGGCAAAGAAATTTGTATGAAATTTCTTTCCTGCCTAAAAGCCATTCAGTGTCCATCACACGAGTACATTTCACATACATGCATCTCCTCTGGAAACCATATATTGAACTAATATATGTGAATAAGGTGCTTGGTTTATGTTGAGTATCGGCGGATCAGTACTTTAGTGCACTTCTTTGTCAGAGACGTGTAAAAGCTGGTGTATATTTCTCTGGTGTTTGGTCGTAGATATAAACATATGCCATTATCTCTGCTCAGGTTTGAGCCCCTTTAAAGCGATACCAAGACATTTTGAATGTTCAGGATGATACATTAAAAAACACAGCTGTAGCATCTGGTGTCATTTATCCCGACAAGCTACTCGGCTTTGTTTCTGTTTTTGGAGCTAAATAAAACCCTTAAATTCATCATGCCAAGGTATCGTTCAGAGGCTTTTGTCGACCCACCTGGCAGTGCTGTGTATCTGTTGTTTACCTGTTAAACACCATTGAACATACTCAGACTCTGGTTAGCAGAAACGACGTCTTTGCTCTAACCAAGACTGCAAATGAACGGCGTCAGTAATATCCCCATCCCGTGTTTAACTGTTGTTGGTGTGATTTTGACATACGAGGGCTGTTTGAGTCGGTGTGTCTGTGCGAGGATGTGAGGAAGTCGCTGCTGCGTTGTGGAAAACGTGTTTTTCAGCCTGAATGTGCAACCAGGAAAGGACTTTTTTTTCCATAAGTGACTGGAAAAGATCGATTTTTAACCGTGTTTTGTTTGGTGAGAATTTTAAAAAGCTGTACTTTCACACCTAAATTGATAAAATTCACTATATGAGTTGCACCATGAAGCTACAAACTGTGTTTCTACAGGACAGCAGTGAGGTTGGTGGATGAGAATGAGAGATTTTGCAGATGAAGTAGTTTATTAGTCCTTTTTGTGATGTTTTTTGACTGTATACATGTGTGTGTGTGTGCAGGATGGAGTCAGCTGGCAGCCATGCACTGTGTGATGCTACCTGACCTCCTCGGCCTGGACAAGTTCAGACCTCCACTGTTGGAGATGTTGGCGAGGAGATGGCAGGACCGCTGTCTGGAGGTACTTAAAGCTCCACGCTGAGCTTTCCAGGTCAACTGTGGCTCCATGTACTGCAAACTATAGCAGTATTCAACGAAACTTAATAATACCTTGAAGACAGTTTTGTCCGACCTAACAGGGAAACAATGGCGCCGTTGTAACTTAGCCTCTTTGTGTTTTCAGGTACGAGAAGCGGCACAAGCTCTCCTATTGGCCGAGCTGAGAAGGATCGGCCAATCGGGACGCAAGGACACCATCGACATGTGGGCTCCCTACCTGCCTCAGTACGTGGACACAGTCAGCTCCCGTAAGTACACAATTTCTCTCTTATACTGTGAACTATGCTAATTGTGTGCATGCTAGCTTTAGCGTGTTAGCATTCTAGCTCTCTGCTGCTACACACCAGGTCTTAGGGAGTCTTAGTGCATGTTACAAAGTTTTGTTCAGTGTTTTTTATCTCCAAATAATGCCTCTTGAGTTAGCCCTTTGTTTGGGCTAAAGGCTATAAGTTTAAAAAATCTGTGTGAAAAAGTTAGCTGTAGCGTCTGCTCCTCATACTGAGACCAAAGGCTACATGCTACATCGACCGCAGTAGCTGCTATTAGCGTAATAAACCTCAATCTGCGGCAAAACTGCTGACAGTCAACATGCATTGCATCCTGGGTAATGTAGTTGCCAGGTTTTGTCTGTGAAGAAGGATGCATGAAATAAAGCCGACAGGAATCTCTGGTTCTGGTACATTAACTTTGTTAGCATGCTAGCTTCAATCGCTAATAAAGAAAATGGTGGCGTGTTAGCACTAGCTAGCTGTCTGTTTGATTTTTGGGAGCAGGCATGGTTTTAGGCTAGCTTTTCCACTGGAAGCACTGGTACGACTGAATCATTTGCTGGTTGTTAATAATTTAACCAATTAGAAAATAAATTAACCATTTAGGATAAAAAAAAGAAGGTCATGCATGTCAGAAAAAGTACTGTAGATTAGCTGTAGTACCTGGCTGTTCCACCAGGTGGAGCCTCTTACTGTTTAATACTGTGGCAACCTGAGGGGGCGCTCACTCGGTCTACAAGCATTCCATGTTAGCAATCAGAGAGCATTGTGGGAGTTCAGCTAGCAAAGTGCAGCCATGACGGTGTGACGGAGCTCTCGAGTTGCTAGCGAGCGATAATGCGCTACGACGGGATTACTACTAATTGATTCTCGACATCAGATGAGGGGCTTACATCGGTCGAATAACGTAGTCCACCAAGATTATTTAGTGTTATTGATTATTGATTGATAAGGCTGCTGGCTGTCGGTTAAGCAGATTGATCGAGATTAGCATCCCCGTCACGCACATTAGCATAGGCAACCATTTTGGCCGCAGTCTGGAGTTCTGCCAGTGAAGTTATGCCTGATATGTCCATCCAGCTCATGTTAGTTACAGTTCTGGTGTAAACTAGGAGCAGTTAGCTTCTTGTTTCTCACACAGTCGAACAAATACATCGATTTAAGACGCGTTGCTTCTGTAAGGCGACGTACAGATTCGTCCATCTCATCCATAGTTAGCTCTCTGACTAATGTTAGCCGTTTATAACCCCACACACAAAGCTCGTCTCTGTAACCGAGGGAAACGCTGCCCCACACACGTTTGGCTTTCTTTGACATAACGCATCACCCGGTCCTTTGCCCCCCAACCCAAACCTGGTTATACTCTTAACCCCAGAACCGAGTCTGAACCCTCCGACAGACCTCTGAAGGAACGTGAGACTCATCTAAAACCCGGCCCGGTCCTCACAAAGATAGACGCACACACACGAACACACACCCAGCATCTATTATTTGTCTCTTTCTTTGCCTCGGTGTTGTTTTTTTTTCCTCTCTCGGTGTCCGTCTGTCTCCTGCTCTGTATATTCCCTCGGCCTCCCTCTCCGGCTATAGTTAGACCTGCTGATGGGAAGGAAAGGTGAATCTCCACCTTCTTTTACTAGAAGCAGCCCTCCTCAAACGCTGTGTGTGTGTGTGTGTGTGTTCGGGAGTCGCCCTGTGGTTGCCGAGGATGCTGGGGGTTTCTCAGGGGAACGGTTGCCATGGAAACGGGCACCGGTCAGTGTTGTGTTACCACGGCAGTACCGCAGGCTGGGGAAGAGGGGGTGGGAGGTGGCGGTGGTGGTGGAGGGAGGGAGGAGGGGGGAGTGATGGACCGGTGACCTCAGGGGACGGGGGAGGATGGAGGGAGGCGGGGGAGGGAGATAGAGGGAGGTTAAAGGGTCATTGAATTTGATCCGTGTGCTGCACAGCAGGACTGGAACAGGCGGTAAGATGACTCCTGCTGGTCCTGGAAATCCTGGAACATCTCGGGGAAACTCACAGATGTGATTGAACCCTCTGGAGGAGGAACCTTGACGCTGGATCGGTCTTTTCTCTTACACAGGAACGTGCAATTACCGCAAAATTTATGAACTCAGACGTCAACATTTTTCTTGACTCTTATCCATAGTTATGATTCCTAACAGTCTCCTGATTTCTTACCTACCATCAGGGCATTTCCTGGTTAATAATTAGCCTTCGAGCAACAACAAGCCTGATTGTCCACATACAGTAAACACAATGAGTCCATGCTACCTTTATCGCCGTACATACCTGCAACTCTACTGTTATTTCTGAGAATTTGATTAGTGCAAACGTATTTCATGCTCTAGTATATTAAACTCCAATTAGCAATACTCATTAAAAAAAGGTAGAAATTGAGAAAAGTAATAAATATATATGGTTGCAAACATGGCAGCCTTCAGAAAACTTGTTCAGCCCGGTGGTAGAGAAGCCCACCGTGTTTTTGTTAAAAAAAAGGTTAAAAGTTGACAAGAATTTTGAAATTATGACTATTATGTGTTATTATAAGCCATTTATTAACAATACTTAAATGTGGAGTCTTACAAAAAGGCACAATCTTGAAATACGGTTTTAACAAACACAAAAAAATACAATTAAAATAAATAATATCATTTGTTTTCACTTTAGTTAAATCCTAGTGAATCTTAAACAAGCCGTTGCTGGTCACATTTAAAAGTAAAATAAATTAACATAAATAAAAAAGTGCAAACATGACCAAGGGGTAAAACCAGGGAACTCAGAGGCTGAACAGGTCTGCTGTGCTGTGTGACCTCTACTACTTATTGCTGCACATGGTTCAGGTTGGATCAGTGCATCAATCCGTCTGGGTTTACCATACTGGGTCTGGTAGAGCCATCCGCTAAATTTAGGGTCAGCTAACCATTTTGGATTAAATCTGCTAGTTCCATGTTTACCAGAAGGCTGCTCCGACAACGTGCTAACATCCGTGCTAACTCCACTGGCTCTGCCTCATCATGGAGCCGCGGCTCGGTCGGATCACCGGGGATGAACTCCCCTTGGCCTGGAGGTGAACGAGCGGCTCATGGTCTCCTCCAGTGCTCCTCCGACTTCGGAAAAAGTTCACGTATCGACCATAAAATGTCGCCATTGCGCTTTCAACCGTATCACCAGATGCAGTTAAAAGCTCTGTTTACCGTCTTTGCTATCACTGTTTTGGTGCATAAAAAACCTATTTAAAAGAAATAAACAAGTGACGCTTAGCCTGGCGGGGGGGAAAGGAAAGGGGGAAACCCTGCATCTTTATCACGACAACGATCATACGTTTTGGTTCTTTTATAGACTTATTACAGGTCTTCTGGATACATGATAAAATCTGCTGTGTCAAAAGTACACATACAGCAATGGTAATTTTTGGTTTCCTGTCCCTTGGCCATTTTGACCTAAGCTAGCCACTTCTGGTAGCCATCCACAACCTTTTCTATACAGTATTTATATTTATTGTCATCTTATAATTTTCCTACATCACTGCCTAGTATCTCTTTGGGGTGTCGCAAGATGTTCTTCTATACTAGAAAAATCCTGGCCTAAATGCTGCAGGTTCCCAAAGCTAGAGGTTTTTGTAGCATTCAGATCTTGGAAAAATTTTGTTTCTATATCACAAATTGTCATGTCAGAAGTGCACTTATTTAACTTTCTGATCGCGTCCCGCTAACATTAGCAAAATGTCCACAGTAAGTGCAGGTAAACATGAAAAAACTACAGTTTTTTTCCATGAATTTGTCATTTTTTAAACTGTTTTCTAAAAGGGCTGTACTTCAGGAAGCATCCATTCAGTCAGTCCAAATTAACCGTTAACTGTTCTGCTGTTTTCATTGCCCGCTGAGGCCCGTTTCGAATTATTTCTTACTGTTTTCCAGACTCTGTTCCAGTTTACTCTCTGGCCGCTTCCTGACTTAGCCGCTAGTTGTTAGCGTAGCCTTAGCATATGTAAAAGTAGCTATGTTTTCTAATTTGTGAAGCTTGTTTCTTTGTCAGAAAGACGTGTCTGTCAGTTAGAACAGATTGTTGAAGTCAGTCCTTCTTTAGAAAGATGCTGCAGTGTCCCAGATAGCATTAGCCACCGGGTGAACAGGAAGCAGGAAGCCTTAGCCTAGCACTGTCGGCAAAGTAAGTTTGAGCTGCACTGACGCTAACAAGGGAATTATTCCGGCATTTTCAGGTAGAAACTGAGCGTGATCGTGTAAGATTGTGGTGTTTGTTACAACTACAAAAATAACTCCTCTGATTAAATGTGCTCATCGGTCTCGCTGTGTAAACAATGGCTTTCAGTGTTGATTGGCTGTCACTCGTGAGATGCAGCCAATCAGGTACAGCTGTGGGCGGGACTTCGAAGACCACAGAGTGACTGCAGACAGAGAGGAGGCTGCATCAGAGCCAAAGTGTTTCATTTATCTGTCATTGCTGAATAGAAAAGCCAAATATTGGCCCTGATAATCGCTGACGTCTTGTTGTCTGATGCTATACGGTGTGGAGGCCTCGACACAACATTATTTGGTTTTAATGTTGTGGTTTCAATGATGGTTGTATGTATACTGCTCTCTGCATTACAACACCTCTCACACTGTGTCGTCCTCCTCGTGGGATGCCGAGTGCAACATAAGTGGAGTGATTGGACTCATTTCACACTGTTGACACCGACATCAAATATCCACTCAGCGGCCCTCTGGAGCTTCTCCCTCCTCCAGCTCTCCAGCAGCAGAGTGGCCGCCGTTTGAAGAAAGACACCTGTATTTATCCATTAGCTTTTAGTGCCGAGAAAATGTCAGCGAGGCGAGCCGGCGACAGAGTCCCAGAGTCGCAGCATGGGGCCGACTAGACAACACACAGCAGTGGCCACGGCTGACCTTTCGGCTCTCCTGGAAGTGTTTAAAAGGCTTTAACACAAAGCAAACAGGAGTTGTTAACCTCCACTCAGAGGGGGAAGAGAGACATAAACTGTCCTCACCGTCTCCATCATCACCGCTGAGAGTCTAATTACCTGATTTTCACCTGAAGAGACGGGTTCAACGTTTTGGGGATGTACACTGTAAAAAAATCTGGTAAAAAAAAATGATGAAATGCTCTAACTTTAAAAGAAACAATAATAACTGCAAATATTTGTCAAATAATGATGCAGATAATTTTACATTCATAGACTGTAAAGGAATAAATTACTAGTTGTAATGACGTGGACATTATTTACAGGTTTGTTCTGCTTTTCTTACAGTCGACACATAAATTAACGTTTCCTTCTTTCTATTATCTGTAATTAAACAAAACAGAGAAAATCTGTAAAATTACAACTAAAAAAATAATTTTACATTTTCCATTTTCCTGATGTGCATAATTTCCTAACATTATTATAGTTTTTCAGCTGATTTAAACACAGTAAAAGAATTAAAGTTCGAATTCCGACACAAGAGAACGAACTACAAATACTCTCTGTAAAAATACAGATTTATTTCCTTTTTTTACTGACAAAACAGTGAAAATCTGTAATATAATAAATAATAACAGTTAAAAATTACCTGTTTTATCTGTTCTTGATATACATGAATCAAAATAAATCAACTAACAATAAAATAATGATATATTTTCTGATTTAAACACAGTAAAAATAAATGATTTGTGTCATTCTGCGGTCAAATATTCTAAGAAAAACTAATTACCGTTTGAAAAAATACAGAATTTTCATGTGGACATTATTTACAGTTTTGTTTGTTTGTTTTCTTTTGAGCTAGATATTTTCCTGTTCTTTAAAAAAAATGATGTAAACGTAAAACCTTAAAATAACAGATCAGAAATTAACTGCTTTCTTCAAAAAAGCATTGAAAATATAATTACTACCTGCAAAATTAGAGATTTTTGATGTGGATGTTGTTTATAGTTTTGGCGTTTTTTGTCCTTATAATACTTTTGTTTATATTAGATATTATCTGCTATTAAAAAAGGGGGGAAAATCTCTAAAATACCTGTAAATCGTTCAAAAATTTGCATTTAAAAGCAGATAAACGTCATTTTCTTACAGGGTGAGGTAAGAATATTCCGCTTCATGTCTGTCGGTTAAAGTAAAGTGAAAGTGAAAGCAGCGTTAAAGAACAAACCAAACACAGCAGTAATTAAATGGTGACTATGTCTGTAAAACTGCAGTATTCCTAACAATAAAACAGGACGTCCAGAGCTGCAGGGGCAAGAGAAAGGAAGCGATGGGAGGAAGAGTCGCTGCTGGACGGCCGGCGGAAACGCACACTTAAAACCCTCATATTCACACACACAGTCGATTAAACACGAGCTTTGTTCGGCCTCGCACACGCATGATCACACACAATTTGAAGGGTCACAACTGTGAATGTGTGAAGCAGCTGTTTCTTTGATCGCTGAGCAGCAGCCGCCGCTTCCCCTCTCTCTCTCTTTTCTCCGCATTTAGCCGAGTGTCGGTCGCCCACTTCGGCCGGTTTCACCCCGTCGTCGGCCTGCTGTCGTTGAAGACCCGCCTTCACCTCCTCTTCTCTCTCATCTCCTTCCTCCTCACCTTTTTGCTTCCACCGAGGAGGCAGAGGTTTTGTGTTTTAACAGCGGTTGACTCATGTTTTTTTATTGATGGATAATTGGTAATCAATGGGACGGATGTCTGCGACTGATGTAGCGCTGCAGTGAAAATATACCTCCGAATAACACAAACTCAAAACTTTGCTGAAGTACGTTTGTGTACTTTTGTTTTCTTTGTTAAATTAAATAAGCAATTTTCAGATGAACCAGAACCAAAAGCTATTTTAATAAAAGCATCTTGTTGTTTTATATAAATGTATTTATATTAGGCCTCGACAGTTAAATGATGCGGTATGTACTGGCAACACCTTCATCAACAGCGCTAATAATTATTTGATAGATTAATAATAGTAATAACTTTTTAAAAAGAATAGAAAAACACCTTTTAAGCTAAAACAGTGGAAGACAACATTTATATAAAACAGAAAGAAGAAAAGGAGCAGAGAAACAAGATAAATATATCCGCATATTAACACCAATAGATATAAATAAATTAGTGAAAGCAACGAAAATGCCATAGCACATTAAAGGAAGAGAATATATGGATAAGAGCAAAAGAAAAATAATAGATAGTACAGCAGAAGAATGTTTATTTCCATCCAAAAGTTGAAATAAAACCTTTTTTTGAAACGTATACCGGGGTGTCGTCTGCATAGAGACGTTGTTTGTTGTGAAGTTGGGCATTCTGATCATGTTATGTCTTAGTTTGGTTGTAAATTAATTAGATAAAATACAAAAACTGAATAAAAGAAGCATTGAATAAAGATTTAACACAACAGAAACACAGATGGTGAGCAGGTTGAGTTGAGAAATATGAATGTTTTCTATATATATGCAGTGTAAATACTTGAAATACTACAGAAGAAACTTATTTGCCTCACGTTATATGAAAATAACTTGAAATAAAAATGTTCCAGCCTTTATATTAATAGTTTTTCAGGTGAACCTTGTGCTAAATAATACAAATGCAACACTAAAGAGCTGTTTAAAATAAAAGAGGAGGACCTGCTGTGCTTTGAAGAACAGGAAGTGTGTGTTTTAAACAGCAACAGACAGCAGCGAGGAGGAGGAGGTCCTGGAGGTTAACAAGGCATGCTGGGAGCTATGTGTCATGGCTGACATGACAAGCTTGACCTTGGAGCCGAGCAGAACGCCTCCTCCTACCCTCCTCCTCCTCTTCTTCTTCTTCTTCTCCCTCAGCTCCTGCATCTCCATCGCCTTCGTTCACCAGGACAGTTGAGCTGTAGCTGAAAGGCCCTGCTGGTTTCTATGTATCTAACCGTGAACCTGACTTCGGCTGCGTTCAGACAGAAAATAACGGTTTTAAAACAGGGTTTGTTGGGCTGCATTGTTCCAGGTGCAGGTCAGGAGACAGTATGACTCTAGAATAAGGTTTAAATAACACATCTATGAGCTCAAAGTCCCACAACTCAACACGGAAAATTGTGATACTACTCCTTTATTGGTCCCACAGTGGGGAGATTTGCATTGCTACAGCAGCAAAGGGGATTATAGTGCAAACATTTAACAAATATCATAAGAAAAGCAAAAATAAACATCAAAAATGCATAAGTACTAGTTCAGATTGTTGTTGGTTTGATGTTACAACCGTTAAGTTATGCTTAAAGATGAAGCTCGGGCAGGTTCGACTTAATTTTTGAGTCAGGGTATGGATATTTGATTTATTCTCATTAATTTCATACACGCTACGCAGTATAAATATTCAGAAAGGAAGGGAAAATGCTAGAAAGCACTAAGAAATGGGTGAAATGCCATATGTTTGCAGCAGCTCTGAAATGCAACAATGATTTAATTAATTACAAACACATTAACCAATAGGACGGATGACAAGCGTGTCAGGAAATGCATTGAGAAAGTGTAAACAAAATACCAGTAAACTGTTAAAGAAAAATTAATGTTAAAAACTGATTTAAAAAAATAATAATTTTACAGTGTAGGTCTGTCATATATCAAAATAACCAGCACAAAATGTTTTGAAAGATGACAACATGTAAATAATTTGCTAGACGGTTCCTATAATTGTCTAATCTATGTGAAATCGTCTAAAATAAATGAATAACATTTAGTTCAATTTCTCAGCCATACAGTATCCCAACATCATGGTTCTGATATTGCCAGATTCCAGACAATCCCCCATTGACATTTATAAAAAAGATATATCTGTTGTCATTGTTTTCTGGTGAGATACATGCAAAAACATAATTTAATAATTACTCTGAAAGCTGAAATAGCGTTGGACTGGTGGCGTCATTTGTTATATTAAAATATGCAAATTTGTCTTTCATGGTGTTGAAATTCTGCTTTAGAAGGTAGCAGCAGATGACAACAGTCTAGATCTATCATATAAATAACAAATAATAGTCTGCAACAGTCTTAAAAGAGGACAAAAGCTCACCTGTTTGCCTCAAGGTTCTTCAAACAGGCTAATCTATGTGAATTCTTCGGTAAATAAATGAACAACATTTAGTTCAATTTCTCAGTCATACGGTATCCCAACATCATGGTTCTGATATTGCCAGATTCCAGACAGTCCCCCATTGACATTTATAAAAAAGATATATCTGTTGTCATTGTTTTTTAGTGAGATACATGCAAAAACATAATTTAATAATTACCCTGAAAGCTGAAATAGCGTTGGACTGGTGGCGTCATTTGTTGAATTAAAATAAGCAGATTTGTCTGTAATGGTGTCGAAATGCTGCTTTAGAAGGTAACAGCAGATGACAGGAGACTAGATCTATCATATAAACAACAAATAAACAGGTTTGCAACAGCCTTTAAAGATGGCAGCAGCTCACCTGTTTGCCTCAAGGTTCTTCAAACAGGCTAATCTATGTGAATTCTTTGGTAAATAAATGAATAACATTTACTTCAATTTCTCAGTCATACGGTATCCCAACATCATGGTTCTGATATTACCAGATTCCAGACAATCCCCCATTGACATTTATGGAAAGATATATCTGCTGTCATTGTTTTATAGTGAGGTACATGTAAAAACATAATTTAGTAATGGAAAATCTGTGTATGGCTATTCGCTATAGAGCCTACAAGTAAAGGGAGTGGAATTACCCTGAAAACTGAATTAGCGTTGGACTGGTGGCGTCATTTTTTATTATTTCTGTCATTATTGTTCAATTAAAATGACCAGATTTGCCTTTCATGGTGTCGACATGCTGCTTCTTTGAGGCCTCTTTCTGTTTGTTGAGCTGCCTCACCGTGTTAAATTCGGCTGTTTTAGAGAGACGAAAGTGTCGTTTTTAACTTGTTTCTGCATGAAAATGGACCAAAATACTAAAGGGTGCCTTTACCCAAGACTTATCGCTTTGCCTTTGGGTAATGAGGCTCTAAATTCAACACAGGACATGCAAATACAACAACTATGATGCATGTTTTCCAATGTAACTGACAGAATAATTAAAACAGTATTTGTTTTGCAGATAAAAAGCGTGATTCTTGCTAAATTAAATGCACAAACTGCCTTCGTTCTCGTCTATTTCTTTTGTTTCTGGCATGCCGTCGGTCACTACGTCCAACTCAACGGCCGCGTCTCGCTAATTAAAGCCCAAATAACTGGAAACGTCCCCGTCCTGCCCGCCTTTATCCGGCTCGTTGCGGACTCCAAGCATCCGACGCCCCCGTCCGCTCTCAGCCGGCCTTTTGTCGAATCCCAGTAAAAACATCAGTTATGTTTTAATTAAGCCCAATTAAGTTTTTATCACTTTAATGTTCGAGACGTGTAATCAAGCACCGGGCTGCTATCGGCCTTCTGTCAGGGTGTGTGTGTGCATGTGTGTGATACGGAGTCATTACGTCGGGCTGTCAGCGGTGTGTGTGTGTGTGAGCAGGTTAATTGGAACATGAAGCACAATGTTAACCAGGATTAATCAATGTAATTACACACGGCGTAATTACACTTCTTTATTGGCGCGCTGAGGACTGGCGTATGAAACTGTATGTGGGGTTTTTTTTGTCTCCTTCGAATCGCTGCAATTTCGGAAAACGTCTATTTTTCTGGGAAGCAGCGAGGACGCCCGTGTTATCCATTAAGCGTTCTGTTTTCCCAGAGATTAGCCCCGTTACCTTTAGCCGCTGCATTCATTAGCGCGGCGTCATTCATTAGCCGCTAATGAAAAGCCGGTGTTAATTGGCAATGGAAGAGATAAGGGGCGAAATGAAAGCACTAAATATAGAGAGGGGGAGCCGTGTTGGTCGTGTGCTTCCATTAATTCTCCAGATAACGAGGAGGCCCAATAAACCTTTATTAGCTGCTTAAGCAGGACAGTTAGCCTGATAATGAGGAGCAACACCGAAACCAAAACATACACAGCTTCATTAGTCACAGGCTGACGTTTCATTCGTTTATTAACTGTTTCTTCTGTGTCTCTTCAGCCGGGACGGCCACCGAGCCCTCGCCGCCGGCTCCGCCCCCTGCGGAGGCCCAGCCAATCGAAGCCAAAGTTCCCGAGGAGGAAATGGACGTAACCGACGACGACATCACAGCAGGTAGGGTCGACGGACGCTTCGACAGAGGCTTTGTTTCATGATCGCGGTTGATTGTTTTGTTCAGGATGGCAAACCCAGTGTGATGGAATTGCATCATGGGTAATGTAGGTTTTGGCTTCAGCTCAGATCATCAGGTTTTGCCGCATCCGGTGGTCTGATCCACTGCGAGGGTCGGTCACATTTCACCCTGAAGTTGCCCTGAAACGTCTTTGTAGTGTAAAACGGAGGAGTCGTTTCCCCCAGCGACCCCCGGAGCCTCATCTGGTCTGATTCTGCAAACAAGAAGGAGCTCATTCATCATTTATCTGTCCTGCTCGGGCGACTCTGAATGCAGGTTAAGCAACAGAGTGTGTTTTTCTAATCAGCGCCAACCTCGGTGTGTGGTGTTGAAGCACTTTACTGTAGTGCAGGTGGGAACGACTCATCCCCGTCATACTACCCTAAACAGGAAAACAGGTAGTTTCCTCTCAAATAGTCGCAATTTAAGCAGCAAATGTCTCTTCATTATAACACCAGGATCATCTCCATATAGAGTTCTAGTTATTAGTGGTTATTTGGTCCCAGAATCCCTTGAAAATACATCCTGAAGGTGGATTCTTTCAGCGATCTGATCTGTGCAAATGCGAAGCCAAAAAGCCTCCAATATTCTCTCAGCGTTTCTTGCATCGCCTTCCTTCCCCCGGCCTCCGTCTTTCCCTCAGACCAGTCAATATCGCAGATGTGTCTGACAATTTATCATTTCTCACAGCTCATTTTTCTCCTATTGACAGCGCTGTTGTTTTTTTTTTTTTTCCTCCCTCCGTTCAGCCTCTGCAGGATTAAATCTGTTAGCAGACGGAGGGAAAACTTCTCACTCTTTGTCTCACTTCCTCTGCTTCTGTATGAAATTTTCTTTGTGTAGATCCAGTTTATCCCATTATAATCTGAAATTATTGGTAATACAAATTAGGGGCGTAACAATACACCACTGGTACAGGCACTTTGGGTTTGCTACAGAGGTGTACCACGGTACGAAGATTTTAAGGCTACTAAGAATGACCAATGAACAGAATAGTTTTAACTGTGAACCTCGTAGTGCCCACAGTTTGTCGGACCTTCTCCGTCTCACAGTATTGCGGAACTAAAAACAAGTAGGAGTTTCCAGTGGAACACAGGATGTGACGGACCGTTTGTTCTGCTTCTGTGACGTATGGCTAATGCTAATGGGATGGCTAATGTGGTTAAAACCATAGACATATATACGTAGACGCCGCGTTGACTGCTGCTGCCGATTGGAGCCGACGTGCCTACACGGCGGCCATCTTGGTACAGTGCCACTCGCCCCTACAGTGCATTACGTCTATAGAGGAATGACATGTCTGCACTATAAAAATGATCATAAATCCATCAGTTGTCAACATATATTGTTTGTTACAAACATCAGACATGGAGGACGGACAGGCAGACATAAATAGAACAAAAGCATCCAAGCATCCTGTGTCAGAGCTAAATGTGTGACGTTTTTAACAAACCAAACCGTTTGGAAATCGGTCGAAAATTCAGTGAATAATTCTACTTTAAGATTGTGGAGTACCTCTTACCTCCATAGACTTACATTCACTCCCCCCTCTGCTAGCCCTGTACCAAGATGGCGGAGCTTTAGGCACGTCCCTCCACAGTCAATGCGGCGTCTACGTATATATGTCTATGGTTAAAACCACCCGTCTGGGATCACTTGGGTTTCCTGGTAAAGTATGAAAAAGGAGTAAAACAAGTGGACCAGACCAAAGCTGTAAGGAGCTCCAAACATGGAGAAAGTATGGTGTTTATTATCTGTCATAACTCTGGTTTTATTTGGCCGATCAACACGATTCAAAGATTGGTAGATAGTTAGAAATCCACACTTTGGACACAAGTTGAGACGGAGACTCAGCGAGGCGTCTTGATGCTACGTCATCTTAAATCAGTCACCGGCGCGTCCGTTGACTCCAGAGGGTTCTGTACTGATGCAAACAAAGACAAAACTTTCCAACCTGAAACCTTCAGGAGGGGTTTTCCACCAGAACTGTGTCCACACCCCTGTGTTACTGCTGGAGAGTAACCTTATTATTATTCTGCAATACTGGGAAGAAAACACCCTGAATTGTTTGTAGTTTCTTGAAATCAATCACATTCATCAGCCCAGGATGCAGTGATGGTGCCCCACATGCTGTCATTTTAATGGGTAAACACCAGCAGGCCTTCTTTATCACATGATCCAAATCACAACGTTGAATCTTGACATTCTCAGCATGTAGGCTGCTACTTAGAGGTGGTTGTTGTCGTTGTCGGGAAACAAACCTGTGTGAAATCCACAGCAGGGATGGCGGATTAGCTCATAGTACCGCTGTTCCTTCATGTATTTTGATTTGTTTGGAAAGAAAAAACAAATTATTTCATTATAATTACAAAGTTCAGTCTGGAATTAACTATTATTAACTCGTATTTTCATTCCTGATTAATTTTGTTTAACTAATTCAGTGATTGTTTAGCTCAAGTTCAGTTTGTCTGGACTGACTGATGCATTTTTCTGGGTCGATAAAGACTCAGATTATTACTAATCCAGGAGATCGATAACCAATATTTGAAACTAATACGCATCAGAGCCACAGAGGAGCGTTTTCAAATGAATTAAGTTTATCGGGAATATCGATACTGGTTGAAAAATGTTGCGTGTCGGATCTGATCAACAGCCCGGCTACGATAAATTCAAGTTTGAGTCACATAAAATAGCTGATAACAGAGAATTAATGGCATATTGATCGATAACTGATTGGTTTTCTGTTTAAAGTAGTCCTGGAAATTAAAGACGGTCGCTTCCCTGTGCGTTTTTCTCACGTTTCGAACTGATGAATTCATTTATCAAGAAAGAAAACAGCTTCTCGTTAAGAGAAATCACTTTTTTTGTCTCGTTTTTCCGTCTGATCGCGTCGATGCTCGACCTTCATCGGACAAATAAATCTCCTGTGCACCTTCGGTTTGGTCTGTTTTTAAAAAATAGCATTGCTTATTATGGGCTAAACTGACAGACGACAGAGAACTTGTGCATCTATAACTGCAGTGGCCATAAAATCCAGACAAAGATCCTCTAATAAATCAGCTGAAGTAAAAGAAAACTGTCCAGATGCACGATTTTAAATTCCAAATCAGTAAAAACTGCTTTAGCTGACCACAACACTGGACTGAGTTGGATACTAGACCCAAAAATGTCAGCATCAGGACTGACAAAGCTGGGAATTAATACGCTAAAGCAGGATTAGTTACTAGAATATCCTTGAGGAGCTCGGTTGAAGTTAGTTTTAGATCTTTTTCCGAAGAAAGCCTTTGTTAAAACGCCACTAATGCGCCTCACAGGACAAGAGAAAGGAAGACGAAACGAGGGGGACGAGACAAAGGAAAAAAACATGTCGACAGCCACAGAATCACTTGGCTGCAGGCTGTTTCCACGGCGATAGACTCATCACTTCAGTCTGCCGTCTCCCCCGTCGCACACACACCAACGCGACGACACACAAAGAGACGCACACCGAGTCGAGGATGTGCAGGTGACAACATTTGTTGCTCGGTGCCACAGCTGCAAAACCTCCCAGACCAGGGCTCGCCGATATAAACCCGTGTGTGTGTGTTGTGTTGTAATTATGTCCGTGGCGGTGTCAGGGGATGTCATTAAGATCCACAACACACTCCCACATAGACACACACACGCTCGCACACACTCGAACTCGGCTCATTGGATGTTGGTGGAAAATCACGTTACAGTTAAAGCGTCAGATATTACATAGAAATCACAGCCATGAACGACAGCGGAGACGAATGAGGAACAACATCGGGGTCAGATTGTAAGAGGAAATTCTGCTCCACCATCTTTGAAAGAAACCGTCAGGAAGAGTTTAGCTTTAAGCATCTGGGTCCGTCTACAAAACGAAAAATAAACCGTTTCCTGTTTTTTCAGTGATAATACAAAATGAAAAACGGAAAACGGGCCCTAATTCATTATCTATTATCTGTTATCTGATTTAATTAGATGTTTGTAAATGGAAATTAAAATTAAAATGCACCCGTGGAAAACTTATTTCTCTACTTCCTGTTGGTTTTGGCTCCGTGACCCGTCTGACTTCTGAAGTGGAGCTAATGATTTAGCGCTAGCTCCACCACTAGCGCTAAATCACTACTAAAGTAACAGAAAACCTCCAAACCTCCCCAAAAACGTCCCGAAAAGCAGCCGAACGCCAGCGATTTAGCGCTAGTGGCAGAGCTAGTGGCACCACAAGGTCCCTCCAAAGGGACAAATAAACCCCACGCTGGTGAAAAGTCCACTGTGAAATAGTGAACAATGTGAGCCAAGCAACGTTTGGACCCCACAGTGGGTCTTCATCAGGCCACGGCACACAGCAAGGTCTGCTAACAGTGAGCTAACACTGGAGCTTTAGATACCAGATCCTTCCTCATCAGAAGTCAGACGGGTCACGGAGCCAAAACCAACAGGAAGTAGAGAAATACGTTTTCCACTGGTGTATTTTAATTTTAATTTCCATTTACAAACACATCTAATTAAATCGTATAACGGATAATGGATAATGAATTAGGGCCCGTTTTCCGTTTTTCATTTTGTATTATCACTGAAAAAACAGGAAACGGTTTATTTTTCGTTTTTATTTTGAAATCTCAAAATAAGAAAACGAATGGTACACCGACCCATCTCTTCCAGTACGTATCTAATAATCTAATTCAATACGTACAGGAGGTAAAGGTTCACAGGTTCTCCAGCCTACAAAGTGGGCCGCATTTTTTTTTATCCTCGTTTTACGAACAAGATCTGTTCCTACGATGTGTTGTAAGAAGAGCTGGACCCGAATATGCGGCTATTCGGTCGTTGTGGTGGCATCCTGAACACCCCTGCACCGTCCCAACCCGAACACCCACCCTGGCCGACGCTGCCGCACGAAACGAATATTCAGATATTCGTCAGTAATTGGACCCAAATATCTGGAGCACCAATATTGCTATTCGGACCAGCCCCAGTCGAAAATCAACGTACAAAACATTTATCGAATCAACGTGAGGCTCACTGGGACACGACGTTGATTATGGTCTTCCAACCAGGGCGCCAACAGCCTTTCCATCTCAACAGTAAGACCGCTACACTGCTTAGTAATCACTGTGGCTTTCATAGGAGCAGATCCTTTCACACGATCAAGGAGGCGATCTTTGTCCTTGATTATCATCGCGGCCGTCGAACGACTTACGCCTAACACGCGGCCAATGTTCGTCAACGTTTGTCCCATTTCAGAGCGATTTACGACGTCTGATTTCACTTCCACGGTGATGGCTTTTCTTTTCGTCGGAGCACTGCCATCAGAAGAGTCTGCCTTACGCCTGGGAGCCATAATGAAGGGCAAAGAATACACAAAATAGCAAAAACTAAGAGCGGGTTAACAGGCAGCAATCAACAATGAACTCAGTCTTCTTCGTTGGTACGCCACGTGACTCAGTGTTCCCCCTGTGACTGAATTCGCCGCTACGCACCACCAACTAGTTCTCATGCAAGTACAGTATTATGTACGAACTAAACTGCGTATGTTGAAACTAGGTTTTTTAAGTCATCTATGGGGGTCGTTTGTAACCACGAAACGTCTTAAACCGAAGGCCTCCCGTATAGTTGGAAAAACCTTTTTGAAACTCTAGAACTCTTCTTGGATCAGACTGTCTGCTATTACTTTGTGGTACAACTCGTCAAACCTGTTCAGTCTTTTACCAAAGTGCAGCCAAAATAACTTTATTTTAACATTTGTGACCGAGTATTTCATATTAAAAGCATTTTAAATGTTTAGTTTTGTGTTTTTGTGACATTCAGCTACATGTGGTTGAGATTTATTTTCATTTCAGCTCACCCGTAATCAGAAATTATTTGGTCTAAGACATAATAGCATGCTGTAAAAAATTAACCGAAAAGGCAGAAAAAGAAGAAGGTCGTGCATGTCAGGAAATGTGTTGCCCATTAACTGCAGTGCCTGGTAGAAGAGTGAAGGTAGTGTGCAAATTTTGACATACAGAAATGTATTTTTGATGATTCTGGGATGAAAATAATAATAAAAAGAGGTAAAAAGTCAAATATCTCCTGGTTTCCAGCTTTGAGAGGATGTAAGGGTTTCTACATGTTGCATCGGTGTCACATTCGTCTTAGTCACTTGGTGTTTTGTTGACTTGGTAACCACCGTCCGCTTCAGCTGCCTTTAAAGCGTGATCTAATCAGTGGAACAGTAATGTGGTTCTACACTAGAGGGAAGACTACCTCCATCAGCAGAGCCTCTCCTCGGTTCTCTGATGGAGGAAGGTAAACTCAGGGAGGTCAGGGGGGTCTCTGCTGGACTCAACCCCATCAACCCCCTTCCAATCCTCACACTGTACTGTTCATACAGGGCTGCTGCTGGGCGTCTCTGTCGGACATCAGCTGGTTCTTCAGAGCCGAGTTTAAAATTACACAACATGAAATAACCCTAAAGGTAGAGGTTTAGGTTTATGAGTTACTGAGCTTCTCTTTTCTGCACAAATTAATTAACTGATCTCAACATTTGCATCATTTCTTGTAAATAAAGGATATTTTTGATTAAAATGTAGTCAAATAGAGTCAACTCAAGCTTTTGCTTTGGTAATTCTACATCAGTTCCTCTCTCTGTTTGTTAGGAGGAAGGAAAACCAGATGAATAAAGACACAACTGACAATGTCCTTTTGTATTTTAATTATGTTATGCGCTACAAAAGGCGTCCAGTTTGTAAAAGCAACAAAATGCACTTTGGGAGTTGGAGTTATATGTAAAAATATCCCACTCTCTTGGACAGTTTCGCATGTTAGAAGCTTGGTTAAGGTTCGACGCCAAAATATCCCGTTCCACTACATGTTTCAAGTGCCTCCTCCATTTTCCAGGTTGCCACGGTGACCAGACTTATACCCAAAACACCTGAGTCGTGTATAAATATCTCACTTTGTTTGACACAAGCTTGGTTAAGGTTTGGCATCAAGATTACTTGGTTATCTTAAGAAAAAAAATGTCCTGGGTTCGGAAAAATGCCTGAAGTGTGACTCTTGCGCCACATGTTTGAAGCTTCCCCTCCATGTCCCGTGTAACCATGGCGACAAGCCCATCCGACATATGATTGGTTGGCTGGTTCGGTTGACGAAACTACGTGGTTGGATTTGGGAAAATATCGGCTTTGTTCCGACACTTTAACATGTGAGAAACTTGGTTAGGTTTAGCATTTTGGTAAAATGTCCTGGTTTGGGTTAAAATACGACCCTAGCATCGCCTCCGTTTCCTGGGTTACCACGGCAACATGTCCCGCCTCTTCTAGTAGATGATTGGCTGGCTGGTTGACATGTTAGGAACTTGGTTAAGTATCCACCAAAAGGACACGGAGAAAATATCACGGTTGGGTTAACGTACAACCCTTTTACTATATGTTTGAAGCATCTCCTCCATTTTCCTGGGTTGCCACGGTGACATGTCCCGCCCCGTCTGATAGATGATTGGCTGGCTGAAAAGGAGTGACGGTGAAGCTTTAAATTCATGTCTAGTTTAGGATTCCTGCCTTGATTGTTCAAATTGCACAGTTTTCACAACATGAAATGATGCTATTAAACGTTTTTCCATTCATAAATTTGCTTTTCTGTGCAAATTAATTCCTGGATCTCACATTGTTTGGATCTTTACTTGTAAATAAAGGATATTTCAGTGAACTAATGTAGTCAAGCACCGTCAAGTTTTAGTTTTAGCAGTTCCAGCTTTTCTGTTTGTTGGCAGGAAGGAAAGAGTATTTCTTTCTTTCTTCCCCCTTCCTGCCTCACCTCAGCATCTCCCTCCCGCTGTGAGGGGTCCTTGGGGGTCGGAGGTCGGAGGTCGCGCTGACCCTCACCTCCCTGTGTCATTAGCCCGGTTGTGATTTGGTTAGCTGAAACGCCAGCCTCCATCGCTAATCTAATACCCGAGGCCTGGAGGTCGTTTGGGTCAGATCACATTTCTCCTCGGAACAGATTGAACTTACGGAGAAATAAATGTTGCGAGCCGCGACTCCAAACGCTCTGATTGTTTCGGATGATTGTGTTTCTGCCGAGGTACACGGCGAGGGACCCAGCTGGTGTATGGGAATATTATTGTATTACAGGTAGAAGAGTGGAGCTGTTGTCCAAATGTTAATAATGTACAGGAATGTATTTCTGGTGACTCTGGGACAGAAAACGCCTAAATCTGACATCTGACATAGTACAGTGTGGTATACTGTAGACCAGTATATAGCATAGCATAGTGTAGTACAGTACAGTAAGGCAGACTGTATGATAAAGCTAGGAATGAAACGGTATGTTATAGTAGCATATTGTATAGGGATGTAAAAAAGAAGAAGGTCATGCATGTCAGAAAATTTATTGTACAGTAGCTGTATACCTGGTAGAAGAGTGGAGGTATTGTCCAAACAGCTAAATCTGACATTGTAGTACAGTGTGGTATAGCATAGACCAGTATGTAGCATAGCATAGTGTAGCATAGTGTAGTACAGTACAGTAAGGTAGACTGTATGGAAAAGCATGGAGTGGAATTGGTTGTTATAGTAATATACTGTATAGGCGTGCTAATTCTGTTTGATAATTTAACCGATAAGGCAGAAAAAGAAGAAGGTCGTGCATGTCAGAAAATGTACTGTACATTAGCTGTAGTACCTGGTAGTAGAGTGGCGCTATTGTCCAATTGTTAATAATGTACAGGAATGTATTTCTGGTGACTCTGAGACAGAAAATGGCTAAATCTGAAATCGTAGTACAGTGTGGTATAATATAGACCAGTATATAGCATAGCATAGTGCAGTACAGTATGGTAAGGTGTACTGTACAGTAAAGCTAGGAATGAAATAGCATGTTATAGTAGCATATTGTATGGGGATGTTAAATAATTAATTGCCATTAATAAAAAGAAGAAGGTCATGCATGTCAGAAAATGTATTATACATGAGCTGTATACCTGGTAGAAAAGTGGAGGTATTGTCCAAACAGCTAAATCTGACATCGTAGTACAGTGTGGTATAGCATAGACCAGTATATAGCATAGCATAGTGTAGTACAGTACGGTAAGGTAGACTGTATGGTAAAGCTAGGAATAAAACGGTATGTTATAGTAGCATATTGTATAGGGATGTAGAAAAGAAGAAGGTCATGCATATCAGAAAATATACTGTACATTAGCTGTAGTACCTGGTAGTAGAGTGGAGGTATTGTCCAAACAGCTAAATCTGACATTGTAGTATAGTTTGGTATAGCATAGACTAGTATGTAGCATAGCATAGCACAGCATAGCATAGTGTAGTGTAGTACGGTAACGTAGACTGTATGGTAAAGCTAGGAATGAAATACTGTGTTATAGTAGCATACTGTAAGGGGATGTTAAATAATTAATTGCCATTAATAAAAAGAAGAAGGTCATGCATATCAGAAAATGTACTGTACATTAGCTGTAGTACCTGGTAGTAGAGTGGCGCTATTGTCCAAATGTTAATAATGTACAGGAATGTATTTCTGGCGAATTTGGGACAGAAAACGGCTAAATCTGACATCGTAGTACAGTGTGGTATAATATAAACCAGTATATAGCATAGCATAGTATAGTACAGTATGGTAAGGTGGACTGTATGGTAAAGCTAGGAATGAAATACTATGTTATAGTAGCATACTGTATGAGGATGTTAAATAATTAATTGCCATTAATAAAAAGAAGAAGGTCATGCATGTCAGAAAATTTATTGTACAGTAGCTGTATACCTGATAGAAAAGTGGAGCTATTGTTCAAACAGCTAAATCTGACATTGTCGTACAGTGTGGTATAGCATAGACCAGTATATAGCATAGCATAGTGTAGTACAGCACAGCTAAATCTAACATTATAGTACAGTGTGGTATAGTATAGTACAATATGGCAAAGTGGAGTGGATGGTAAAGCTTGGAGTGGAATTCTATATTATAGTAGCGTACTGTGTGAGCGTGTAAATGATTAATTGTTAATGAATTGATTGATTGCACTTAATAATTTAACCAATAAGGCAGAAAGAGAAGAAGGTCGTGCATGTCAGAAAAAATGTATTGTACATTAACTGTCGTACCTGGTGGAAGAGTGAAGCTGTTGTCCAGTTATTAATAATGTACAGGAATGTATTTCTGGTGACTCTGGGACATAATACAGCTAAATCTCACTTCATAATACAGTGTGGTATAGTATAGAACATTATATTATGGCCTAGCATAGCATAGTGTAGTATGAGTGGTAAAGTGAGCTGAATGGTATGTTATAGTAGCATACTGTATAGGGATATTGATGCTTAACTGTTAATTAATTCATTGCCGTTAATAATTTAACCGATAAGTCAGAAAAAGAAGAAGGTCGTGCATGTCCGAAAAATGTACATTAGCTGGTAGAAGAGTGAAGCTGTTGTCCAAATGTTAATTATGTACAGGAATGTATTTCTGGTGACTCCAGGACAGAAAAGGCCCAATCCAACATTGTGGTACAGTTTGGTATGGTATAGAACAGGATATTATGTCATAGCGTGGTATGCTATGGTGTGCACACAGACAAACAAACAAGCAAACCATCGTCGGCCGTCACATGACCTCCTTGGTGGAGGTAATTATGAGACTTTCTTTCAGATCTGCCACCTTTCCCAGCGTGTCATGGTCATAAATTATGTTTATTTTAAAACAAAGTCTCCTGAAAACATAACTGAAAATGCAGTTTAGCTGCACAGGAATGAAATATTGTGAAGGCTGAGTAGCTTTAATGATTTATAGTATCTCCCCTCGGTATTGCAGTATATTTCAGTAGCCTAATGTACTAGTACTGTGTAGGATATTGTGAGCACTGTAATTGTATAGTAAGATATTGTATCCTCTCTTCTCCCAAACATCTGATTACAGTACAACACACACACACCTGTCCTATGGTTGAATGGACAGTGTGATAATGTGCACGAAGCGGGGGTTGGGCAGTGTGTATAAGTGTGTGTGTGCTGTGATTGTGTGTGTGTGTGTCGGGGGGGTTATGAATGTGTCACAAAGATAAAGCGCTGGCCTTGGGGTGTGTTGTCGTGTGTGTTTGCGTTGCAGCCTCCTCACAGTGACTGACTGACTGACCGGTTTACTGGCTGGTTTTCTGGGTCACCGTCCAGATTCCTGACTCGCTGTTTGATTACCGAGTTTATAGCAGTTGTGGTTCTTGAATAACCCTCCTTCTGTCTGTCTGTCTGACTGATTTATATTTTTGCTGAGTGGTTTAAAAACAAACTTACCGGCTGTTTAACCGTCTCAGCTCTCAGCCATGATTAACCTGTCACAACACCGTTCACACACAACTGGTCGCTGCGATCATTTCACTCTGTTTTTGTTCTTAATATGAAAAATGAAGGTCAGTTTGTGGTAGAGGCGTAACACACCTTCAGGTAGGAAAACATGGAGTATCTGTTGTTTCATCTCAGATCATCAGATGGCCGTCGTCTGTCAGGAGTAAAGGCAGGAGTCGCCCCATGTCGCAGCCTGGAAATCCTATTAAGAGTGCAGGAGGATGGGGTGGATGGACGGGTCAGAAATGATGGGTTATTACTCTCAAATCCTCAGGTTCCTTCTGCTAAACCACCTCTGATTTGCTTGAAGCTTTTTAATCATAAAGTATGGATATTTAAAATGCTGTATGTGAAATTTTAGCTTCATATATCAAAAACTTTCCAAGATAATCACCCGTCGACTCACGTTCAACAGCCTTTTTCTCACATTGAAATTCGAGTCGGTTTTAACAGACATTTCAGGAACTATTAAAGATAAAAACCTGAAATCTTCTCTGCTTTTTCTCATCATGTCACTGATTCAGAATCTGTAATTTTGGACAAGCAGATCAAAGAATCTCTGATTAAGGGTGAGCCGTCGTCAAAAGACCTATTTTTCAGAACACATTAGCAAAACTAAAAACCCCATTCGACCTAATGAACAGTCGCGGCCTCTAGCGCAGCAGCTCCTAACAGCCTCCCAGCTTCTTAGACAAAGTTCTGGTGTGTGAACTGAACCAGGAAATGAGTTAAAACCGAAAGTAAACAATACAAGAAAATAAAGCCTAACTAGAGAAGAAGTAAGAGAGCACATACCTCCGCCAAGGAGCTTCAGTCCACCCCAACACAATCTCCCATTCCAATTTCAAATGTCCTACCGACAATGCGGCCTTCACCCCATCCGACCTAATGAACAGGCGCGGCCTCTAGCACAGCAGCTCCTAACAGCCTCCCAGCTTCTTAGACAACCGGAGATAAGAATGCCGGCCCAACAGTGCGTATGTCGCTCAGGAAGGAAAGAGAACTCCGTCACTGTCGCTGTCTGTCACGTGGAGACCCAAAATGTGATGTGGTCAGAGGGGGTTACCCCAAAAACAAGAGTGCCCTCTGGTGGCTTTTAGAGTAAAGTGTATTTAATTGTCCACCCGGTTACACTTACATTAAAAACATTCCTGGAACCAGACGGTGATCCAGATCAGTCCCAAAATGTCATCATTTGTTCCTTGTCCCATTTCACACATTTCCTTGACATTTCATCCAAATCCATCCATGAATTTTCGAGTTATTTTGAACACAAACAAACAAAGAAACAAACAAACCAACGCCAGCCACCACATAACCTCCTTGGTGGAGGTAAACACTGATAATGCAAACGTCAGCTCGGGATATTTTCTGAACTATGTGTAGCTGCATGTCACAACAATGCAAAAGTGAGCATTTCGAGTACTTTTAATTTGAAATACTAGGTTGTAACAGTGAAAAGACTTCATAAAGCTGTATTTTGTAAAGGAAACAACATGGTAGAGTTACATCTAAGCCATTTCAACACATGAGGAGACTGTTTTCATCGTAAACACTTCTAAATATGCGTCTTTGATGGACAGAGATGTGTTTTTAGGGGTTTAATCAACAACTAGAGAAGCATTTTAATGATAATAATTAACAATCTTGGTTCTCCAGTTGGTCATTTTTGCTCTCAATTTGATTATTTACTCCGTGTCTTTCATATTACTTGATTAGTCCTCTTAGATATGTACACTAAAGTTATCAGAGCAGCTTTAGAGTTGCTTACCTTCTTAGTTCCCAGCTGTTTTTGAAATCTACCTGATAGGATTGAGGCTTTTTCTTCTGCCTTTTCCTGCAACGAAAACACTTTTAATCTACAAAAACAGATTTTTATTTGTGGAACGACTCCTCACAGTCGCCCATCCTCCACCTCCACCAGTGCTTTTGTCTCCTCTTCACTGCCTCGTCTCCATCGCTGTCCTTTACTTTCACTTTCACTCTCTCCGCTTTCATCTCTGCTGCTTTGCTGTCAGCAGTGATTCAGTTCAGGACAATGCAGAGTTCAGACGGTCCCGGATAATTTGTCTTTTCACCGCTCGCATCTGCTTGTTGTGAGCAATCAGGTCGGATTAACTGTCAGACGTCTTGACTTGATTCAGTGCCTTAGACTTGACACAGCGAACTATGAATCTGTCATCAAGCTTTTCTTTTATTTCTGGTGCATTTCTTGGCGGTCCAGCTGCAATTCAGCTCGCTTAGCGGTGGCATTTTATAGAAAACTAAATGCTTCTTCTTCTCCTTTCTATTAGAGTGAATAACGACAAATTTATTTTACTGTTTCGTCGTCCAGTAAGGAGATAATAGAGAGTCATCGCAAACAGTATAGTGAGTTTAGTTTGATTCACCAGACATAGACTTTATATTGATATAGCTTCCACCAACAGGAAACAACCTCCAAGCAGGAATCTACACGTTGAAACTGGCAAATTTTGATGAAAACTGACGGTTTTGAAGAAGCCAGGTCTTCTTGGTTCTTTATGAAAGCGTACAAGTGATCCATCCCGTCAGATCTGGGAAGCTAAGTGGGGTTGGGCCTGGTCAGTACCTGGATGGGAGACCTTGAGGGAACACCAGGAAGCCTGGGTGGATGCAGGGTGAGAGTGGTTGGTGGTGGTCAGACTGGCAGCCTGGCCTCCGTCAGTCTACCCCAGGACAGCTGTGGCTACATACGTAGCTTAGCACCATGTAGTATGGAGTGAATGAATAATGCAATGTAAAGCATCTTTTAGTGTCTAGAAGAGTGCTATATAAAACCAATGCATTATTATTATTATTATTATTATTATTCACCAAAAGAATTCCTTCAGTACAAATTTGCAGGGGCACCACTGCTACATCCTGGGCTTAGCTCCGCCCAAGACAATTGTGATTGGATAAAAGAAATACAAACAAGCCAGTGAGATTTATTGAGGATGTTTTAGGCCTTGAAGATGCAAAGATACGATGCTAAGACTTTGGAAAGACCACTTTTACATTTCAATTCCCCCAGTCATGATTTTGTTGGGGCACCATTGCTGCATCCTGGGCTTAGCTCCGCCCAGGATGATTGTGATTGGATAAAAGAAATACAAACATGCCAGTGGGTTTTATCTGGGAGGTTTTTGGTTTAAATGTACACAGCTACAATGCTCAGACTTTGGAAACCCAGATAAGACCATTTTTTGCTTTTAAATTACCCCTGTCACGAATTTGGAGGGGCACCATTGCTGCATCCTGTACTTGGCTCCGCCCACGACAATTGTGATTGGATAAATAAATACAAACAAGCCAGTGGGTTTTATCTGGGAGGTTTTTGGTTGAAATGTGCACAGCTACAATGCTCATACTTTGGAAATGAGACCATTTTTTGCATTTCAATTCCCCCAGTCATAATTTTGTTGGGGCACCGCTGCTGCATCCTGGGCTAAAATTCACTCAAAACAATATTGATTAGATACAATTAAATAAAACTGAGGCTTTTTTAAAGCATTTTTTAGATCTGTAAATGTTAGTCTACAATGTTCAGGCTTTAGAAACCCGCATGAAACCATTTTCCTTTGTCACAAATTAGGAGGGACACCACTGCTACATCCTGGGCTTAGCTCCGCCCAAGACGATCGTGATTGGATTAAAGAAATACAAACAAGCCAGAGCATTTTTTCGGATGTTTTAGGTCTTGAAGATGAACGGTTACAATGCTCAGACTTTGGAAATGAGACCATTTTTGCCTTTTATTTCCTTCCCCCATGATGCTTTTGCAGGGGCAACATTGCTGCATCCTGGGCTTAGCTCCGCCCAAGACAGTTGGGATCGTATTAAAGAAACAAACAACCCAAATTTCAAAAAGTGGAGGTTTGAAATGCAAACTAATAAGAGCCATAGAGCCTCAGTAGTGGAGATAACACCGAGTTGAAATAAGCTGGAATTGTCCTTTAAGCTAAATGTTAGCGTTCAAAGTGGATTTGAAGAGCGAAGTTTGCTGTTACAACTGGTTTGGGGTTTCATCTTTGAAAGATTGGAAGAGCTCTTTTTGTGCCAACCAGCGTCTCCAGACTTCGTAAAAACAAACATGAACAGTTTATAAGGAGATGAAACGAAAATATATAGGAGGCTGTGTCAGAATGCAGCTTGTAGGAACCAAATTACAGCTTTTTTTACGTGAACAACTCATAAAATCTTGGGTTGATGAGTCAGAAGTTGAGCATTAAGTGCAAAAAATGTCAAATTCTTCCTTTAAATTGACTGGTTTTTTTAGTTTCTTGTTGTTTTCTTCCTCCCAACCCCAAATTCTTTTCTCTCTCTCTCTGCGTTTGTTGGGAAAATCATTTCGTTTCGCCTCTCACCCTCCACTTGCGATGCTTTTCATTTGCCGCCGGAGTTGGGATCTAATCCTGTCCGATATCGGTGATTCTGCCAGCGAGAGGAGAGTGTGACTGAGCTGTGGTGGCTTTAATAAAAAATAACTCCTCCTTTATGAAGAAGCGGTGTGCGATGGAGGCCGGCCGCTGTCTCTGCATTAGCGGAATTAACATCCAGAGTCATTCATCAGGGCGCTCCATTCACAGCACCAATGTGACAGCCGTGGAGTGCCGATGATATTAGCTGTATTAAAAACCTGTCGGATGGTAAATTAAACTGCAAAACAAACACGTAATTGATAACGGAGGATTAAAAAAAATAAAGACCTCGGGCTTTCAATATCGCCAAGCCGTGCCTTCACGCAGGATTACTGAGATATGAAGCGCAGAAAAATTAATGCGATTGAAGGCAGGAGACGCTCACACAGCCGTCCTCCTTGATGTGTTCATACTGCAGCTGCCTGTAATGAAGCCTGTTGGTGGCGTCGGGGAAAAATACTGGAGATTAAATGTTGGAAAATGACAACGATAGCACTATTCAAGAATCTCCGCAGAGGAAAGCAGTGAAATATGTAGCTGAAGGTGCTGCGAATGGGAAAACCGATGCCTTCCTTGAGTTGGAGAAAAGTTTAAAACGTCCAACATTCTGCAAAAAAAACTAGGGATGCAGGATAAAATCAGCGTCCGATAATTATTGGTTAATATCAGCAATTATGACGTCATTCCGATAATAAAAAATGAGCCGATAATAATAAAGACTTGAATCTTGGTTTTTGCCATTGGTCTGTGTGTTGTGGTTTGTCCTCATGCCTGGCTCCTCAACCCCTCCCCTCCCCGACGGTACTGTCGCATGTGTGTGATGTCATCAGACTGCGCGGGCAGAGAAAAACAAGCAGCATGGCGTGGCGCCGATCAGTGTGGACTTTCTTTACCTTGTCAGAAGAAGACATTTCACTAACGCTGATCCCGAATATTGGAATATCCAAATATTCGTTGGTTGTGGTGGTATTGGGATAATAATTTTGATATTCAAGTAGTCGTGTGCGCCGCCGCCGAGTGCCGCTGAGGCTGTAGTACACCACTGGGCGCCACTGAGTGTTGCCGAGCGTTGCCGAGCATCGCCGAGTCCTGCCGAGGCTGTAGTTCACCACTGGGCGCCGCCGAGTGTTGCCAAGCATTGCCGAGCATCGCCGAGCGCTGCCGAGGCTGTAGTTCACCACTGGGCGCCGCCGAGTGTTGCTGAGCGTTGCCAAGCGTTGCCAAGCGTTGCCGAGCATCGCCGAGCGCTGCCGAGGCTGTAGTTCACCACTGGGCACCGCCGAGTGTTGCTGAGCGTTGCCGAGCGTCACCAAGGCTCCAGTATGCCGCTGAAGCACTAGAACGCCCAGGTCGACACCGCGGCATGAACCCCATCAGTTGACATTATCGGTTTTCGGCTACAAGAAGTATAAAATTATCGATTATCGTATCGGTTGAGATTGGCATTATCGCCCATCCCTAAAAAAACCTCAAGTATCTCTTCGGAAAGACTGAATAACTGTTGCTGGAGACACCAGAAGACCCTGAAAGAGTAGATTTCATAAAAGACAACAGGCGTTTCTGTTTTACCTGATTTAAGATGAACCTCAGTAGCTTAGCTTTGTGCTCAGCTCTACTCCGTGCAGCAGTTTTTAAATTTAAATAAAGCCTTTTAAAGGATCAGTTACACCAGTAACACCATATCCTAATGTTATTCCACACCTTCGCTCAGATTCTGACTTGTTTCGTGGGAGGAGCGTCTCCACATACAAATTATATCTTGACTGTGGTGTACATGGAGGCAAATTTGCCATCTTGGGGGTCCTTAAGGGCATGGAAACCACAAATTAGCCTTTACTGAGTTAGCAAACATAGCAGTTAGCTGGTCAGTGAAGTTGCAAACTTCTCTGCTAGCTTGGTTGCTAACAGGATCATACAGGTTCACAAAGTCTCCTGTTCATAACTTGCAGTAAACCAAATTTCAGTTGTAGAACCTTCGGCTGTTATGATCCAACACCACTGAATTAGCTAAAACTGGACGTCGCGGCTAATAAACCGCAGCGGCTTCCTCCATTTTGGACACTCTGGTTGGTCAATGGTGCAGATTTGTACTTGATCTCCATGAGCAAGTTAAACTAAATTCCAGTTAAATTAAGTTATTTTGTTCGGACTTTTTCCATTTTTAATGCTAGCGTGACCAACGTCAAGCTGCTAGCCGAACCCCAATCCATGCAAAATGAAGACGCACAGGAAAAATAAAACCAGTCCTCAACGTAGAAACTGACGGCTGATGATGCGGGAGCGTCGGGTTTTGTTCTGTCTGGGGTTCTTCTCTTACAAACTTGTTCGTGGCGTCTCCCCTGGACCCCCCCGACCTCGCCCATGCCGTCTAATCGGAGCTCGTTGTTCCCGCCGAGCTCCGATGGCTCCTCCGTCTGTCTTAAGACGCTAAAATACACTTAACCTTCAGGTGGACTCGGCCGCTGGAAGGGCAGCCACCGTTCCAGGACTCCGATCTTTTTTCTCCATCAACCTAATCGTGTTTTCAATTATTTCCCCCCAGATTTTCCGTCTCCTGACATTTGAGGACGACGCCTCACCCCCCCGTCTCCCCCCTTTTCCTCCCCCGACCACGCCGGCCTTCTTTTGTCTTACGGAACTTTGGCTCTCGATGAGTTTCGCTTCGGGTCTTCGCTCCTCTTCCTTCCTTCCTGCCTCGTCGTCTGAGTCTTTCCTCCTCTTCGGTTCTCACACCGGTTTCCTGCTGCTATCGATCGCCCCCCCCCTCGGTCCCCGGTGATCGGGTTTTACCAGTCTGCCATTGATTACCAATGGAGGCAGCGCTGAGGTGCATGATGGGAAGACGGCGGGGCTGATTTCCTCCACCGAAATAAATAAATAAACAACAGGATATTTACTGTTTCCATCGTCGTGGAGACAAAAATACACAGAAAGCAGTTTGTTTGTCTTCATGCACAACATGGTAATATATTGAATATTTACTGTAGCTGATCATTAATTATTGGTAAATTGCATTAATATAATATTAATATAACGTCTGCAGCTTTATGACGACAATAATTAACTAAATAAAACGACTTTTTGTCAGATAAATTTACACTTTTTAGCAGTTTTGACTCAGTTGTTCAAGCTCAACAGCAGACGTCTCTATGGAAGAAGCTGTGGATGACAAATTTAATAAAAACAATTTCTAATTTAATTAAAATGATCAGTAATTTGACTTAAAATCAACTCCAGCTGTTTTCTGACTTCAGTCTTGAGAAACTGTCAGAAAGAATTTTGTCTGTTGGATTAAATTCTGGTTCTAACAACTCAATTTAAAAACTGTTTAATAATGAATAAAATGTAATATTTAGGACAAATGAAGAAACTTTAAAACCTGGATGACACGAAGTTTTAAACATGAAGTGAAAACCCCAGTCTTTCCATTCTTTCTTTTTCTTTGTTTTCTTTCCTTCCTTCCTCCCTTTTTCGTTCTATCTTTCTCTTCCTTCCTTTCTTCCCTCTTTCTGTCCTTCATTCCTTTCTTTCCTTCCTTCCTTCCTTCCCTCCCTCCTTCCTTCTTTCCTTTCTTCCTTTCTGTTTTCCTTCATCTTTCTTTCTTTCTTTCTTTCTTTCTTTCTTTCTTTCTTTCTTCCTTCCTTCCCTCCTTCCTTTCTTTCTGCCTTCTTTCCTTCCTTCCTTCCTTGCTTCCCTTCTTTCTTCCTTCCTTCCTTTCTTACTTCCTTTCTTTCTGTTTTTCTTCATCTTTCTTTCTTTCTTCCTTCATTCCTTTCTTTTTCGTTCCTTCTTTTCTTCCTTCCTTTTTTCCCTCCTTCTTTCCTTTCTTCCTTCCGTTCCTTCCTTCCTTCCCCTTTCCTTTCCTTCTTCTTTCCTTTCTTCCTTCCTTCCTTTCTTCTTTCCTTCTTTCTTTCTTTCTTTCTTTCTTTCTGCCTTCTTTCCTTCCCTCCTTCCTTTCTTCCTTTCTCCCTTCCTTTCTTTCTTTCTTCCTTCCCTCCTTCCTTTCTTTCTGCCTTCTTTCCTTCCTTCTTTCCTTCCCTTCTTTCTTCCTTCCTTCCTTTCTTACTTCCTTTCTTTCTGTTTTCCTTCATCTTTCTTTCGTTCCTTCTTTTCTTCCTTCCTTCCTTCCCTCCTTCCTTCTTTCCTTCTTTCCTTCCTTTCTTCCCTCCTTCTTTCCTTCCTTCCTTCCTTCCTTTCTTTCTTTCTTCCTTCCCTCCTTCCTTTCTTCCCTCCTTCTTTCCTTCCTTCCTTCCTTCCCTTTTTCTTTCTTCCTTCCTTCCTTTATTACTTCCTGTCTTTCTGTTTTCCTTCATCTTTCTTCCTTCCTTCCTTTCTTACTTCCTGTCTTTCTGTTTTCCTTCATCTTTCTTTCTTCCTTCCTTCCTTTCTTTCGTTCCTTCTTTTCTTCCTTCCTTTCTTTCTTCCTTCCGTTCCTTCCTTCCTTCCCTCTTTCCTTTCTTCCTTCCTTCCTTCCTTCTTTCCTTCTTTCCTTCATTCCTTTCCTTCTTCCTTCCCTTCTTTCTTTCTTCCTTCCTTCCTTCCTTTCTTTCTTTCGTTCCTTCTTTCCTTCCTTCCTTCCTTCCCTCCTTCCTTTCTTCCTTCCTTCCTTCTTTCCTTCTTTCCTTCCTTCCTTTCCTTCATCTTTCTTTCTTCCTTCCTTCCTTCTTTTCTTACTTCCTTTCTTTCTGTTTTCCTTCATCTTCCTTTCTTCCCTCCTTCTTTCCTTCTTTCCCTCCTTCTTTCCTTCCTTCCTTCCTTCCTTCCTTCCTTCCTTCCCTTCTTCCTTCCTTCCTTGTTTCCTTCTTTCCTCTTGTTATTCAGCCATCTAAGGAAGCAGATCTTTACATTACGTCAGACTACTAACCCTTAAACTGATGCTGGACCTTCCAGTGCAGCTCAGGCTGGATCGTACATTAAAGGAACGTCACGGATAATCAGGAGTAAAAGCATTTGGGTGGTATTTATTCCTGCTGAAACAAAGCCTCGTCTTAAAGGTTGCGGCTGCTCTTCTGCTGCTCCCTGACATTTCGGCTGCTCCTCCTTTTAATGATATGATTTCCCTCTGATTGCTGGGACTCCACAGGTCGCTGCGTCGCCCCGCCCCGCTTTAATACACTCCCTCCTTGGCGGCTAATGTCATTTCGGCCGGAGAGGCTTTTCATCTCGATCCACTTCTGGGGGTTTTTATGAAGATTTAGCCGAGCGGGGAAGGGGAGCCGTCCCCCTCTTTGGGTTATTGCGTTACGTTCGGGAGCGGGTCGGCCGGCAAACAGGATTTGGATGCAATGAAATTACGATAGATCCGCCGGTCGCGAAGGGAGCCGATCGATGGGCTTCAAAAATCAATCGGAGGAGTCGTCAGGTGGAGACGAGGCTACCTGCCGGCTGTCCGCACAGAGCCTCACCTGTCAGGAGGGATTCAGTTTAGTGCTCCGAGATCATCAGAGAGGTGGTGTTTTTAATGTTGGCACCTCCGTCTGCAATGTGTCTGGTGTCGGTGCAAACTTCAGACTCCCCACGACAGTTAATAAGAAGCTTGAGCTTGTTTAAAAGTATTAAATCAGTGGGATGGTTGTGTCTACGTGGGGCTTAAGGTCGCTACACGCTACAGGATTATCGGGCTGATTCTTGTCCCGATCTTTCCTTACGATCAAACCTGATTGTCGGATGTTTGCAAACCACATGGTGTCTGATGTTCCTGTGGTGTCGGGGGTGTTAAGGTCCGATCCGCTCGGAAAGAAAGATCGTAAACAGTGAACATGTTTAATATTAGCGACTACAAACCCTGAGCCGAGCACGCACAGCATGTGATGTCACGTGTACCGGAACGTAGGCCAATCAAGAAGCGAGCTAATCAAGAGGAAGTTATTCAGTCCCTCCAGGAATTCCCGATGTTCCGATCGCAGCAATTAACGCTAATTCAACCAATCTCCATGAATCCTGCGCCACCTCGCAATTTCGTCCAATCACCGCCACTTTTCCGCAATTTTGTCCCGCCTCCCGTGAGTTCCACCAATCACAGCAGCCCCCAGTAATGCACGTACGTCACCGGATTCACTTCCTTGTTTATGGTTTGAAGATACAGATGCAACAAAAACTACTGCAGAACAATCCCCTGATGTTCTTCACCAAAGCGGAGCTAAACTGTTTTCACCCCGTGGAATATTGAGGTGGAACACAAACCAAAACCATCCACTGACAAACACTTTTCTACCGTAAACATATCAGGAGAATGGGTGAAACCAGCGGACCACAGACCAGACAAACCACCGTGATGAAGCTGTTGCATCCAGATCTGTGGCAGCACTGAAACAATGAAGGTCATGTGAAATTAACTTTTTAAACTTTTAAAATTTTTAATGAATTATACAAAACAAAGAAAAAAAACGCAACTTTTTAGCAATTTTTTACCGTCTCCCGCAACTTCATCGCAACAAATACGCTTCAAACGTCGCAACTTTTTAGAAAAGCTGCCGTGAATTCAGGCATTTTAGGCCGCAACAATCGCCCAAGAAATCCTGGAGGGACTGTTTATTCCCATCACTGGTAGTTTGCAATGATTGTGGTAACGTCGCTAATATTTTTGACTTGCTAGCGCTGGTGCTAGCATGTAGCGCTCAGCCCTGCTCTCCAAGCTATCTGCAATGCTTGTGACAATTTCTCAATTTTTACTCACCTCCAACTCGCGCCGTCTCCGCAATCTTTTTTCTTTTTTGTGTGTTTCTTCGGAAAGTAAGAGGCCGAAAACAACCATCGCTGCTTCTTCCTGGTCGTTGACTGCGTGAGATTTGAGCGTGAAGAACCCGATGCTCTGCTGAAGGATCGGTTAGCATGTGGTTAGCTAACGCCGCGCACTATAAGATCAGAAGAAAGAGACGTTGTGCGATCTGTCTTTTGTTATCATCAGGTGTGTGATCTCTACATCTGCGAAGGTTTGAACAAATCCTGTAGTGTGTTTCAGAGACTTAAGTTGGTCAATCAAAGACGAAAAATGGGGCAACAAAGCAAGGATTTTAGAAATAACTGATGAAATGACCTTATTAGGGTCTGAAATACGACTGAAGATCAGTTGTTCTTCTGCAAGACTGAGGCATCAATCCTCAGTTTAGTCTGCAAACACCGACAAACAGCTCCTCGTCCAATCAGGTGTCAGAAAAAGTGACAGAACAGCTCCATCACTGGTTGGTTGGAGGTCATGAAGATGGCCTCCACCTGCTTCTGTAGCTACAATAAGAAGTAAATCCCTTTATTCGGTTCATAGCGAGCTACCACACTCTGTTGTCCTTGTGTTTCTACCAAACGTCTGTCTCTGAAATCTCCAGATAGCCCGTGTCTCTCTCCGTCTTTTACTTTCACTTTCTGTGGATCTGAACTTTTTAGTGATTCTGGTTGGGAGTCTATCTCTAATTCTGTTATCTACTGGCCCAGTCTGGCCCGAGGGATGGATGCCATCTGTAATCCATTTATCAGAGCCGGCCGCTGGGCCTCCTTCCAAATGACAGCTGGCCTTTAGCAATCTCATTATAAGGAGCACCAGGATATAGTATGGAAATATGGGGGGCAGGGGGCCGAGGAGTGGGCCGGTGGGACGGACACAATGGAGCAGCGAGGACGAGCCGGTATTTATGAACTCTCAAACACCCGGAGCTGATCAGGAGTCAGATTAAAGCTCCCGGATCCATCAGATGTGTTGAAATCGCTGCTTCTTGTCAAAGCGATGAGTCGAGGCGAACAATGGCCGCTTTCGGAAGGTTTTCACCTCCATTCCCACGGAGGAGCGACTCTGAACAGGCTGCTACAAGCCAGAGCTAAAGATTACTGAGGCATCCTGATGAGGCTGAAGAGAAAATGGCTTCTTAATTCCATCTGAAAATTTTAGAACAGCTTCTCTTCAGCCAAACTTTACAGCATAAATCTGGATATTTATAAAGATATCTAAGAAGTTTTAGCCTCATACATCAAATACTTTCTGGAATAGCTTTTTAAAAAATGCACGTCCACTCACTTTCAGCAGGTTTTCTCTCACGATGAAATTCGAGGCTGTTTGAACGACAATATCTCAGGAACTCTTCAAAATAAAAGCCTGAAATGTTCACTGTTATTTCTCATCATGTCACTGATTCTGAATCTGCAATATTGGATGCCTATGGCTCCTTTGAAGGAGCTACAAGCTAGTACACATCATGATGCTGCCGCCGCCATGCTTCACATCATGATGCTGCCACCACCGTGCTTCACATCATGATGCTGCCACCACCGTGCTTCACATCATGATGCTGCCACCACCGTGCTTCACATCATGATGCCGCCACCACCGTGCTTCACATCATGATGCTGCCACCACCATGCTTCACATCATGATGCCGCCACCACCGTGCTTCACATCATGATGCTGCCACCACCGTGCTTCACATCATGATGCTGCCACCACCATGCTTCACATCATGATGCTGCCACCACCGTGCTTCACATTATGATGCTGCCACCACCATGCTTTACATCATGACCATGCTTCACACCATGATGCTGCCACCACCATGCTTCACATCATGATGCTGCCACCACCGTGCTTCACATCATGATGCTGCCACCACCGTGTTTCACACCATGATGCTGCCACCACCGTGCTTCACACCATGATGCTGCCACCACCATGCTTCACATCATGATGCTGCCACCACCGTGCTTCACATCATGATGCTGCCACCACCATGCTTCACATCATGATGCTGCCACCACCATGCTTCACATCATGATGCTGCCACCACCATGCTTCACATCATGATGCTGCCACCACCATGCTTCACATCATGATGCTGCCACCACCGTGGTTCACATCATGATGAATAGTTTTGTTGAACTTTTACAACTGATTGAGCAGATTTGACAAGTTGTTACTAAAATATCAATAGATAGTCTGATCCATGTTGAGTTCTGGAGTTTCAAAATTGTTCTACAAATAGAAATTAGATTTTTTTTTTATTTTCAATGACCTTTTTTTAAATAGTTCCTGAGCTATCACCATTCACACAACCTCAATTCCAATGTGAGAGAAACCTACTGGAAGTGCGTCGACAGGCAAGTTTAGAAACTCGAATTTGACAGACACCATTTTAGATATCTATAGTTTATGATGAAAAAAAAGTTTCAAGCTAATCAGAGATGGTCGATCAGATGGTTCCTGATGATTAGAGATGGAATAACCCCTAAGATTAGCATTAGCATGTTAGCGCAGCAGCAGTACCGGCTTTGTAAGGATGAAAACACACTATTGTGGTACCATAACTTGCTGCAGTTAAATATATTATCATTACACATGATTGTTTTTTAAATAAATATACTAATGGAAAGGTGCCAGGAGATTTGAGCAGATTAATATTGATCATTTATTATGGGTGCTGTTGCATTGTGGGACTTTATGGGTGAACATTTTCCCAACAAGTTAAGTTCAGGATCTCTTCTGCTGGACTAGTTGTGGGCTTATTTCACCTAAAATTACATTTAAATTATAATTCTTGTATCATGTAACCTCGACGGCTTGGTGCAAGTCGCTCATGCGTTCATAATATTGAATATAGTAAAAGAATATTTGGTATTTAAGGGGTTTTAATCGTGGTACTTTATTTTATTATCGTCATACTTGAAGTAGGTTTCATGTAGTTGTAGCTTCTTGTCTTCTTCTTTGGCTGTTAACACTCAGCCACCTTATCATTATCAGGGATCATTCATAACACCAAGTGTGTGTGTGTGTGTGTGTGTGTCCTTTATTGTGTGTGTGTGTCCTTTATTGTGTGTGTGTTCCCTCCTCCAATACAAATCCATGTCACAACGCTGTGTTCGTTCATCCAGAGAGAGAAAATACGAATCAGAAATCAGACTCCGGGCGGCTCAGCAACGACACACACACACACTCTTTATGTCGTCCTTATTGGGCCTTTGATCCGAGGTGTGTGAGGACTCTCATCTCCTACTGCGACACACACACACACACACACACACACACACACTTTCATCACACACACACACGAGGTCCACTCAGCAGCTCCCCACTGCGTCGGCCGTGTCGCACGAGCGCCAACAAAGGGGGTTATTTTGGGGTCGTGTCGGCGAGCACAATGAAAAGGACACGCCCACACTCACGCACACACACACACACACACACACATACGCACACTTATGCACACATGCACAAAAGCTTGTACAGTTGCACGTGTCCGAAATCCCCGCGAAGCTCTGTGAACACGACCGTCTGTGTGTAAATGCGTTTGCAGTGTGACTAAAGGTTTTCAGCGTGACAATGAGGCGTGTGTGGGTGTGTAGATGTGTGTGTAGATGTGTGTGTGTAATAGTGTGTGTGTGTGGGTGTGTGTAGTAGTGTGTGTGTGATGATTAATGCCAGGACAATAGAAGTGTGCCTGTTCACTTGTTATCGGCTCGCTGGAGACTCACAGGCCTGCTGCTGTTTTCTTTCTTCCTTCCTTTCTTTTTGGGTTTTTAAACCACCTTTCAGCCTGAAAAGAAAGAAAGAAATGAAAAAGTAAAATAAGAAAAAGCTCCCCCGCACTTTCCTCCATTCATCCAAAACATCCCCGAAAGTGTCGGAAAACCAGGAAGGAGGGTAATTTGAGCGATTTATCTGAATTAAGGGAGTCGCTAAAACCGGCGGAGCGTGTTGAAAGGAACGTTTACGGGTCGACTGCAGAGAGTTTGTGTTTTATTAGGTTCAAACGTCTTTTTTTATCACGTGACGGCTGCTGAATTATTAATTTTCACTTTTATTTTTCACATTTATCATGTTTGATGTTTGAAAAAGGCAGATTTGGAAAGTGAGGCAAATGGAAAAACAGGTCCGTGTACGTCGCGGCCATTCGTTTTCTTGTTTTGAGATTTCAAAATAAAAACGAAAAACAAACCGTTTCCCGTTTTTTTGCAGTGATGATACAAAATAAAGAACGGAAAACAGGCCCTAATTCATTATCCATTATCTGATTTAATTAGATGTGTTTGTAAATGGAAATTAAAATTAAAATACACCTTTGGAAAACTTATTTCTCTACTTCCTGTTGGTTTTGGCTCCGTGACCCGTCTGACTTCTGATGAGGAAGGATCTGGTATCTAAAGCTCCAGTGTTAGCTCACTGTTAGCAGACCTTGCTGTGTGCCGTGGCCTGATGAAGACCCACTGTGGGGTCCAAACGTTGCTTGGCTCACATTGTTCACTATTTCACAGTGGACTTTTCACCAGCGTGGGGTTTATTTGTCCCTTTGGAGGGACCTTGTGGTGCCGCTAGCTCTGCCGCTAGCGCTAAATCGCTACCGTTCGGCTGCTTTTCGGGACGTTTTTGGGGAGGTTTGGAGGTTTTCTGTTACTTTAGCTTTGCCAGAAAGCAAAGTAGCGATGTAGTGCTAGCGGCGGAGCTAGCGCTAATCGCTAGCGCTAAATCGCTAGCGCTAATCGCTAGCTCCAAATCACTAGCTCCGCCATTTAGCGGAATCTTCAGAAGTCAGATGAGTCACGGAGCCAAAACCAACAGTAAATAGAGAAATAAGTTTTCCACAGGTGTATTTTAATTTTAATTTCCATTTACAAACACATCTAATTAAATCAGATAACAGATAATGGATAATGAATTAGGGCCCGTTTTCCGTTTTTCATTTTGTATTATCACTGAAAAAATGGGAAACAGTTTATTTTTCGCTTTTATTTTGAAATCTAAAAATAAGAAAACGAATGAACGCGACGTGCACGGACCAAAACACATAACCTGAGCTGTTTGATCAAAATAATGTTGATTATTTTATTTTACGTGACACGGTTTAACTTTCCCTTACGTCTGTATTTACTTGGAATAAAATAGAACAGAATAGAATAGAATGGTCCAGTCCACTTTACTTGTACAGAACATTTAACCAAGACAAACGTCTCCAAAGTGCTGCACATACAATCATGAAAACAATAAAACAAACATTTCCATATGACAGTTAGCAATAAATAATCAAATAAGTGCATAAATCTGAAGCTGTGCTATGAATAAAACAATAAAATCAAACGGAGAAGCATCGTAAAGTAAATAAAAGACACAGAGGACCACAAAGTTAAAGTGCATTGATAGTCGTAGTTATTTAAGTCCAGACAGTGAATGTGAGTTTGTTTAATACGCTTTGATTCATACAAACATAAGTATATAAACAGATTAAACATGTTATATCCTGCAGTCCAAAAACATGCTGAGGTTAACTGATGATTCTAAATTGTCCGTAGGTGTGAATGAGAGCTGCCTGTGATAGACTGGCGACCTGTCCAGGTGAACTCTGCCTTCACCTGAGTCGAGGCTCCAGAGGATTAAGTGGTGTATAGATGATGGATGGATGTTATTATATCATTATGCAGCACATTTGGTCCAGGAATACACTCTATTATTCATTATTTTAATATAAAGTCATTCTGAATTCGCATAAAGTTCCTATTATTATCTTATTTGAATTAATTTTATTCATTATTATTGTTACTTTACCTTAATTTAGCTTTTATGATATTTATTCCGTCTTTAAAAGCCTTTTAACAAACTAAATTACCGTCTGCCAACTTCTCATTCTGGTGTTTCATGCGGTAGTGATTCATGATTTAAATCTATTAAAAACATTCAAATATCTGTCAGAAAAATCCCCAAATGTTTCAGCCTGAGTGTCGAATTCATTTAGCCTCCTTTACGTTTCAGTTGCACTGACAGTACTTTTCTCTCACTGTGTGTCTATTAATATCAGTCGTGACCCAAATTGTTGAAGTTTGCTGCTCCTGTTAACAGATTAAGGTTTATTTGGGTGGAGTCTGAATGCATTTTGATACAGTTTGGGAAATTTTGGCTTTTTTATTTGCTCATTTCAGTTTATTTGGACACTTTCGCCATATTTTGGTCATATTTTGTCCAATTCGGACAGATTCTGAGCACATTTTGGTTTATTTTTGGCTCATTTTAGCATAAATTTCTCCAATAAGCTGGCAGAGACAGATCTAGAGGTTAACAGTGGGCAACTACTGGTGTCACCACCATTAAATATCCTGCTATTGAAAGCAAACTGTGTCATAAGAAACACATCCTTCAAAATAAAAGACTTTATACCACTACTTTTTTTTGGGAGGATGCTTCTGCGACACTCTAAAAATGGCTTCCCGACCCACCAGTTGAGAACCACTGCTCTAATGTATTCGACAGCAGGGTCTTGATCATTTAAAACTGGGCTGCAGCATTGGTGTGTTTTGGTCCCACATATTTAATAATACTAGATGAGGACAGACGCCACGGCTTCCATATTACCCATGAAGTCCTTGGTTTTAAAGGGCGGTAGGATGATTTTATTGTAGACAACATTGTGCTTAAAGAATATTTCTAAATACGTTGGTGCAGGTTGGTCAGCAGAGCCAATGACAGGTTAGTTTAGCTGTCTTTTAGGCCTTAAACATGGACATAATTGTTTATTTATGGAGCGGTAGGTCAACAGAATGAACCGCTGGTCTGCAGCTAGGGTTTTCCAGAGGTTTCAGTGCATCTGAGTTTTCATGGAGCTGATTTTATACGACTAAAGTATGGAAACGTCGGAGTAACTGGGTCAGTGGTGGTGCAACGGTTAAGTCTCTGGGCTACTGATCAGGAGGTCAGAGGATCAAACCCCAATGTTGGTTCCTTGAGCAAGACCCTTAACCCTTCCTGCTCCAGGGGCGTTGGACCATGGCTGAACCCAACTGGTGCAAAGGCTTCTTCGGTGCTGATACCTTTCTCCGTTTCTTCTGCAGGCTGTCTGTCCAACCTTCCGCCCAACGCCAAGAAGATCTCCAACTCGTACGAGGAGCGCCGCAAGCAGGCCACCGCCATCGTGCTGCTGGGAGTCATCGGGGCCGAGTTCGGCGCCGAGATCGAGCCTCCGAAGGGTTCCGGCCGGGCTAGAGCTGGCGGACAGGCGCCCGAAGGCTTCGGGCTGACGAGCGGAGGGTCGTCCAACTACTCGCTGGCCAGACACACATGTAAGTACATCAAAAAGATCATCCATAGTCTGTTTTAACGTTGAAATTTCCTTCAGCCGTCCGTATGTATATTCTAGAAATTACACTGCAACCTGAATTTACAGTCGGTTGTACGTTTTGAAACGCTCTAAAAAATCTTATTTATTCTCATTTTGTTTGGGAGAAATGGGTTTTTTTCACCGTCTGCATAAAAGTTAAGGTTGAGGGTAGATATTAATATATTTTATTAGAGCCAGACTTCATTAGCATGTTAAAAACAGCCATAAATTAGTGGGAGATGACAAGTTTTTATGATGGATAAGGTTCTTTACAGATGCCTAAAATATCTGTAAAGTCCCTGACAGAAAATTGGCAGCAATGTTTGTGTCAGGAAGACCTATAGGGATGCACTTGTCAGTTTCGCTAATGCTAACCAAGCTAATGCTAACCCATTGCTTGACTCATAAACTCAACTTTTACTAGTTGCTTGCGTTGACATAGACGTCTGCAGTGATAAAATAGATGGCAGGACTAGAGACGGTTGCCAAAGATGGAGTTTAATGTGAGCGGCAATGTTTCGCTAATGCTAACCAAGCTAATGCTAACCCATTGCTCAACTCAGAAACTCAACTTTTACTAGTTGCTTGCGTTGACATAGGCTCTGCAGTGATAAAATAGATGGCGGGACTGGAGACGGTTGCCAAAGATGGAGTTTAATGTGAGCGGCAATGTTTCGCTAATGCTAACCAAGCTAATGCTAACCCATTGCTTGACTCATAAACTCAACTTTTACGAGTTGCTTGCGTTGACATAGACGTCTGCAGTGATAAAATAGATGGCAGGACTGGAGACGGTTGCCAAAGATGGAGTTTAATGTGAGCGGCAATGTTTTGCTAATGCTAACCAAGCTAATGCTAACCCATTGCTCAACTCAGAAACTCAACTTTTACTAGTTGCTTGCGTTGACATAGGCTCTGCAGTGATAAAATAGATGGCAGAACTGGAGACGGTTGCCAAAGATGGCGTTTAATGTGAGCGGCAATGTTTCGCTAATGCTAACCAAGCTAATGCTAACCCATTGCTTGACTCATAAACTCAACTTTTACTAGTTGCTTGTGTTGACATAGACGTCTGCAGTGATAAAATAGATGGCGGGACTGGAGACGGTTGCCAAAGATGGAGTTTAATGTAAGCGGCAATGCTTCGCTAATGCTAACTAAGCTAATGCTAACCCATTGCTCGACTCATAAACTCAACTTTTACTAGTTGCTTGCGTTGACATAGACATCTGCAGTGATAAAATAGATGGCGGGACTGGAGACGGTTGCCAAAGATGGAGTTTAATGTAAGCGGCAATGTTTCGCTAATGCTAACCAAGCTAATGCTAACCCATTGCTCGACTCATATACTCAACTTTTACTAGTTGCTTGCGTTGACATAGACGTCTGCAGTGATAAAATGGATGGCGGGACTGGAGACGGTTACCAAAGATGGAGTTTAATGTGAGCGGCAATGTTTCGCTAATGCTAACAAAGCTAATGCTAACCCATTGCTTGACTCATAAACTCAACTTTTACTAGTTGCTTGCGTTGACATAGACGTCTGCAGTGATAAAATAGATGGCGGGACTGGAGTTGGTTGCCAAAGATGGAGTTTAATGCGAGCGGTAATGAGTTTTCGTTCAGCTTGACTTGAGAAGTTCGAGCTAAAATATGCTAATCAGTTGAACAAAGCCGCTTCACACTCTACGCTGCGCTTCTTTTGGTTCCCAGCAACACACCAGCCAAGTTTAGAGTAGATCGGATGAACAGCTGTCGAGAAAAGTGAAGGACAGACACACACACATGCATGGACTCCATTTATTACTGAGATTAGCATGCTAATGTTGGTATCTATGGAGTTTGTGCGTATACATGCGGCCTCACAGGACTGCCGGTGGTTTAAAAACTGTTCAGGGGTTCATGTTTTGGTCCCAAGCCGTCGTTTTTCCAAACTCAGAACTCCATAACTGACAAAGTAGAAACTTCAGCGCTGGATTAGAGGTGAGCAGAGAGATGGGATTGATTTTCACCCGCCAAGCTTGACACCTTAAGGAGCTTGGCACTGACTTTCACCCACACAGCCGGTGCCATGCTGTGCCTGCAGCGCTGGACCTCGGTGGGCATCAAACCTGCACTAAGCAGAGCCGCTCTTCCGTCCCGCTGCCCCCGAGATCTGATTGGCTGCCCCCGGGGAGAATCCGCCCAGCGACAGGGCCTGTGCTCTCACTGATAGGCTGTGGAGCGTGATGCCTCCTAGTTGGACCTGAACACAGCGGTCGGCTCACCTGTGTGGACGCTAGCACACACACACACACACACACAGCAGAAAACACCGAGCCAATATCGTCTGATGGAAGCAACTCCAGATTTAATTGATTCCCTCGAGCTCCACCTCGATGCTGCCGACCACTGAGGAGGAGATTCTCTAACAGTTTTTACCATTACATGCAATTTAAAACTCATCATCATCTGTATATTTACAACCTTGCACTTGAAGAGGTGGCTGCTGTCATGAGTCACTCTGGTTTTAATTGTACAGATATGGAACATGTGGTTTTAAAGTATTATCAGGCTTCTTATCACCTGTACCGGAGTGACAGGGAGGGTTTGTACAGGGGTAACCGTTAATCAGAAAGCCATAATCTAGATCCTGTGAATCCATTTGGGACATCCTGTAATTAATTCTCTATAATTGTCAGCTTTCTTTGACTGACCTGACAACATCTCAGGAACTATTAAAGATAAAAACCTGAAATCTTCACTATGTTTTTATTTAATAATGGCATATTTTTAGTTTTTAGACCCACTTTGTAGACGTAAACTTTAGTTACATGACTCATGATACAGCAATAATCGATATATTCCAAGACAACCCCATAACGATACATCTACATATCTATACCTTGGATATATTCATACCTTGGTTCCAGTGTGCAGCATTTTTCCAAACCCTTCATTTTCCACCACACTGTACGGGTGGAGGTCCTTCAGATGAACCCAGTGATGGACGTTGTAATGCTGGCGGCCATCTTTGCTTTAAACGTCGTGCGAACGGCTGCAGGCTGACTTGAAACGTTAGCTGCATCAGCCGCTTCCTGGATGGTGGCGTTGCAGGTGGGTTTGTATGTTGGTGGTGTTGCCTGTGTGCTTTACTTTGGCGAGGCACTTCCTGCATATGTCATAGTCTTAGTCCAGCTTGCTTGTTCCCTCAAAGCCCAAATGGGTCCACACTTTAAACGTGGATGGGGCGTCTCTTACGGTAGCGTTGCTGTCCTCCATTAAACCTGTACTAACTGTTGTTGGGCCGATTCATTTCCGCTCCAGTCTCCCTCATTCATGAGATAAACGCCACCGTGTGGAGACATTAAGTAGTGACGCTGGGGAAACGGCAGCTGGCGCCTTATTATATTGATTAAAGTCTGGATATTTGGCGCCACGAGCAATTAAAAAAAAAATTGATATGTCAATCTACATTTTGACAGGTGCCATCTTAAATATCCATACTCTATGCCAAAAATAAGTTTGAAGAAAACCAGAGGTGGCTATGAGATAATTAGCCCACGTTTTTTTGACCCATCCATCGACCCCATCCTCCTCCTCAATGGGATTGTAAAGCTATAAACATTACCTCGGTCATGTTTTGGCTTTTGAACAAGTGTCTAATTCTCTGGTAGTAGAGTCTCTGCTGGCTGAAAACCCTTTCATAAAAAGCCCTACCAGGCGATTACAGACCGTTTGCATGGTTTCCCTCCTCTTTCTCCTGCTCTCATTCAGTTTGTTGTTTTTCTCTCTCCCCCCCCTCCTCCTCCAACCCCCCCGACTCTGTTATGAAATTGAAAGATGGATCGGTGTTGTTGGCATCCAGCGCAGCGAGTGATGAATGAGAGCTGTCCGCCCGGAGAGGGAGACGGTACAGTAGTCTATACAGCACAGTATGGATTGATGTTTTCATATAGTGAGGGGGGGGAAATGTAGGAGGAGATGGAGGGAGGGAGGACGTGGAGCTGAGGGAAGGATGGACGGATGATGACGGAGGGAAGGGAGGATGCTGCTGGGCGGATAAACGAGACAAACTGTACATCAGCGCTCGGCCTCTGGGCGATGAAGCTGCCGGTAAATGTCAAAATACCCCGAGGCCCGTCGGCTGCGAACCGTGGCATTTTCAAACATTCATGAGAGCTGATTGGAAATTGAGTTTTACTTTGTGTTACTGGACAATCAGCAGGGGAGAAGCAGGTGGCAGGAAGCGGCAAGAAATAACGTTTTTCTTCTGACGTCTTGTTTTTCATCAGCAGCGATTTTGAAGCCATGGCAGAGGAATGTTGGGTCAAAGCGTCTCTTACCCCTTTTCCACCACTGAGCTGGTTCCAGGTCTAGTTCGGAGCCAGATCCTGACTTAGCTCCACTTCTTTGTGTTTCCACCACCTAAGCACCGACTCCAGGTTCTAAAAACTGGAGCTCATCAAGCACCAACTCTTTGCTGGTCCAGAGCTAAGCACCGAGTACGTCAGGGGCTGGGGGCGGGGTTATGGTGACCAACCATCAACGGTGGAAAGGGACACACAAGCGCTAATTAGTGTCCTTGTTCTCCAGGACGTCCCTGGTCCCATCACACATGTATTGGAATGACTCCTGGAAGTTTAGCACAAACTGTTGACCTGAAATCCGCTACAGTTGTGTCCCACCAGTAGCGTGATCACGGATGTGTCCAGGCAACAGGAGGACCTCCGCCTCACAATCAGCCTTAAGACCATCTATAGAGATAAACATAGATATTATCATCAACTTACTGCTTTTGTTTAACTGCTATGTAATGGATGCTAGCGTAGTGGTTTTACGGTGACCCAATGGCTCCAACTTGACTCAAAGCAAACAGGTTCTTAGGAGGAACCAGCCTTGAACCAACTAAGCACCAGAACTAGCACCTGGTTCTTCTTGGTGGAAAAGGGGCATCTGGAAACCTTGATTCATATTTTCCTCTAAATTGCAGGAAGCATTGTTTAATATTTTTTTTGGCCTTGAAGGAATTTATTGGGATGAAAGTTTTAGCTTCAGTGGCGCACTCATTAGCTAGCTAGCTACCTAATCACGAAACGGGTGTACATTTGCTAGCAAAATGTGAGGTTTATAGTGCCTGGTTTACATATGAGAGGACCAGTTCATGGTTTTTATGTCCTTGTAAAACTGCAGACTTGATGCCACAGCACTTGACTTGGACGCACTTCTGTTCAGACTATAAACTGTGGAAAACATTCCAGACCTTTTCCATATATCAGCATTTGAAAACGTGATACCAACCTCTTGATGGGAAGAAGAAGAGCTGCTTTGTTTGACGACATGAAAGTCAGAAAGGGAAAATATATAGCGGTACATAGCGTTAAATTAACCGCCTCTCTCTCTGTAGTTACTCCATGATTTCAAGCAGCCGTGTCCCGCCCACAGCTCAACATGATTGGTGGTTGCACATCCTGAGTAGCAGCCAATCAGCAGTGAAAGCGATTGTTTACAGAGAGAGACCGACGAGCACATTTGCAGAAGATGCTGCTGTAGTTCTAATAAACACCACGATCTTACACAACCGAGCCCAGCTTCCCTTTTTACCCTGAAAATGTCAGAGGAATTCACTTGTTGGTGTCAATGCGGCTTAATTAGCTGACAATGCTAGGCTAAGGCTATCAGTAAGAGGTTTGCTGTGCCCCTTAGCCTGTAGCTAATGCTATCTTTCTAAAGTCAGATTGATTTTAAATGACAGACATGTCTCTCTAGAGGAAGCACAACCTGCAAAAACTGAACAAGAAGCACAAATCCTCACCAGAAATCAGGACGTTAGCTGCTTTTACAGCGTCTAAGGCTACGCTAACGGCTAGTGGCTAGGTTAGGAGGCGGCCACAGATTACCTTGAAACAGTGTCTGGAAAACAACTTTTTCTTCTTCTATTCAGTTGTAGCAATATTATAACAGGTTCTCTGCTATCACATGCTGTTTATGTTTAACTTTGGTTGCAGGAAGCATCGCTGTCCTTACTGCTAATGCCGGTAGCTTTAGCTGAAGTTAGCACACAGAGTTATGTGACCTTTCAACTTGTGAGACTGATGTCCCTTCTTTAGAGTAGTGCGCTCATGTACAGATTGGATTTAAAGCTGGCAGAGCTCCGATCACAAAGCAAACCTGATCTGATTGAGCTCCTCTTCCAGGACGCTCTGTGTGCATTAACAGATCCAGATAAGCTGCTCCGATGCACATCACATGTTAATGCCAGGTGTAAATGGGGCGATGCAGGCTGCTGCAGAGCCACTGGCCGAGTTTCCATGACATCAGGAAAAGTTTTAACGCTCAGTTAGCGTCCATGATGGGACGTCGAAGCACCTTTTCTGAACAAGTCCTTGACTGCTTCTGTTGTTGTTTTCGTCTCTGAACAGCCACAAACATGGCGGAAAGCAGCTGATATGAAAGAACGATTACAGCTTTTCAGAATAAAAGCAGTTCCTGAAGACTTCTGTCTGTTCTTCTGTCTTAGATGACTGGCTTTTCTTATGGCTTCTTCTAGCTCACAGCGCCACTTTCTGACGTCATTAGCAGCCTAGTTTAGTCCATGGAAGCAAGAATCATTTGCATTTTCTTTCTAATTCGAAGTGTTTTTAAAAGTTAGCTTCAAATTCCCTTGACAGTAGTTGTTTTGAGACGTTTTGTCATTCAGTTTGGTCCTTTCCCATTTTATTTGTTGTTGTTGTCTATTCCTTTAAGGTGTTTTTAATCACTTTGTGGTCAGTTGGTGTCTCATTTTGGTCACTTTCGTTTTGTGGAAATTTTGCGTCTCTTTTTGGTCGTTTTGAATGAAAGCAGCCAGTTAATTTAGTTAATTTGGTCTCTTCTAATTTGTTTGTTGTGGTTTTCTGTTTCTTTAAGAGTGTTATGGTCATTTTGTGTCTCTTTTTAATCAAGTTGTGTCTCTTTTTGGTCATTTTGTGTAGTTTTATGTTAATTTTGTGTCTATTTGTGGTCATTTGGTATAGTTTTATGTTCGTTTTGTGGTCATTTTGTGTGTCTTTTTTGCCATTTTGGATCATTTTGTGTCTATTTCTGATCATTTGTGTCTCTTTTTGGTCATTTTGTATAGTTTTGTGGTCATGTTGTGTCTCTTTTGGTCAAGTTGTGTCTCTTTTTGGTCATTTTTTCTCTTTTTGGTCATTTTGTATAGTTTTGTGGCCATTTTGTGTCTGATTGTAGTCATTTTGGATCATTTTGTGGTCATTTTGTATCTGATTGTGGTAATTTTGTGTCTCTTTAGGGTCATTTTGTGTCTCTTTTTGGTCAAGTTGTGTCTCTTTTTGGTCATTTTGTCTCTTTTTGGTCATTTTGTATAGTTTTATGTTCATTTTTTGTGTAATTGTGGTCATTTTGTGTCTCTTTTTGGTCATTTTGTATAGTTTTGTGGTCATGTTGTGTCTAATTATGGTCATTTTGGATCATTTTATGGTTATGTTGTGTCTTTTTTTGGTCTTGTTGCATCATTTTGTGGTCATACTGTGTGTCTTTGTGGTCATTTTGTATAGTTTTATGATCATTTTGTGTGTCTTTTGGTCATTTTGTATAGTTTTACGGTCATTTTGTGGTCATGTTGTGTCGCTTTTTTGCCATTTTTTCCTCTTTTTAATCATTTTGCATGGAAACACAACTACAAACATGCAGATTGGCTGGAACCGTTGTCGGGCTAAACAAATACAACAGCCGGCTAGTTTAGCTAACTTAATAACTACACATTACACGCGTTTTCTTCACGTTTGCACCAGATTTTGCTTCCTATAACGTTTTCATCATGCACATGTAAACACTCTCTCCTCGCTAAAACACTCTTTTCCTTCTCTTTGCTGCTGTTTTTCCCTCCTCGCTCTGCAGCCGGTCCGATCCAGCTCTCGTCCGCTAACCAAGTCCCCGACATTGATTTACCTTCACCTCTCATTTAGGCACAAACGGAGGAAGAGCAGGGGGAAAGAAGTGGAGGGCAGATGGCGGAAAAGAAAAGCAAAGCGCAGAGCCGGCCGGCGGTGGTTTCGGCCTGGTGGATTTTAGACGTCGCCAATCTGTCACTATTTCACACCCTCCACTTCCTCCTCCTCCTCCTCCTCCTCTTCCTCCTCCTGCTGCTCTAATCGCCCTCAGTGTGTTAATGTGACATGTTTACTGCCCTAACTAACAGCTCATTACGGCCCACTGATGCTTTGTCAATAGCTATCGGTTCATTCGGGGCCTGCCTTTAAACAAAAGCGTCCTCGGTGAGGAATGGATCCGGAGCGCCGGAGCTCCGATTAAAAGGGGAGGGGCCGTAAATTTGAATCTCGATTCCAGCCAATTAGGGCGCTGATCGCTAACGGCCATCTTTAATTGGGCAGCAAATTACAAAAAAAGAAGGGAGTAGAAGAGGTTTCTCGCTGTCGGATTAAACTCCCATCAGGTTCGTTACAATCCGCCCGCCCACGGTCAAACTTTGGCCTCCTGACCCCTGAAGCCTGTTTTACATCTGGGGGGTGGAAGTGTGAGAAGACCAACACCAGCATGAATATTCATAATAATTCCAGTACAATGAACCTGTCCCCGCTTAATTCAACACATGGCTGCAAGATAAAAATGCAAATTTGCTGATTTAGATCGACTCTTTAAGTTAGATTTGCATGATAGTGTTGCATCAGCTTCATGTTTGGTGCATTAGAACTGAATTCAGATTGAGGAAACTTAATAAAACTGGCTTAATAACTGCATTTTTCTTCACCTCGAGGTCAGAATTTCAAGTCCTCTCCTCTACCTGCTTCACATGTAAGCAACTAAACTGTTAAAATGACATTACAGTCAAGCATCCCCTTTAAATTTGACAAATAATCAACTTAAAGACTTGTTTTTGTGCAGCCACTCGTTAAATAGGTGGTGATAAAAGCTCAGGGAACTCGGTTTGATGTGTTTGTTGAACATAATTTCATCAAAAGTTGTCACAAATGGTAAAAATGTAGGCAAACTGTTGGGTTGAAAGACTTTTTGTTGGACCCGAGCATTATTTTTAAACAGTGCAGCATCATTTTGGGCCTATTTCGCCTGTTTAGTTGCCATTTTGTTTTTATTTTTCCACCAACTTTTACGTGGTTGGATGTTGTTATCGCTTTTATTGTCAGCAAGATTAATTTTTACAACTATTTCCAGTGGATAGCTTCATATTTAGAGGCCGTTTAAAGCAAAAACACACAAAAATGAAAGCCGAGGCAGTAAAATTAAACATTTACATCGATGAGGAGCTGATCAGAGGTGAGAAAAGGCCTAAATTAACGGTGTAACTGCGTGTAATTGATCCATGTGGGGTCTGAGTTTGTAATAATCACTAAGTGAAGGTCAGAGTTCACGCAGCTCCACATCCTGCTGGTATTTATGATCTGCTCCGTTCGTCGACGCCTCCAACAAAAACGTGATTGATTTTAGCTCCAGCCAGTGTTTGCCGTCCTCGCGTTGGGGGGTCAGAGGTCAGCGTTTTGTCGCCGATTCATTCCCAAAATGCAAACCAGTCGCCTCGTCTGCATGTTTCCCTGCTTTCCTGCTTCTTAAAGTCAATGATGCTAACGCGGTTAGCGCTCTATCTGTCACTGCCGGTTTGTAGCGGCCGTAGCCAGCGATGCTAACACGGTTAGCCTCTAGCAATATCTTTCACATCCCTATCTACAGGCTGACTGCATGTGTGTGTGTATGTGGATGTAAACCAATAAGGAAAGGGGAAGTTTTGCCATTTAAGGCGGCCTGATGATGGAATGCCAGGAGATCCAGGTGATGAGATTATGCCTGGAGACCGGAGGACCTTCAGAGCCACCGCGAGGTTTTAACTAAAGCAAACGATCCGCTCCAGACTGTACGTTTCTTCATATTAGGGACTGTTTAGCAGGTGAAAACACAGTGAGGTGTATCGATCTCGAGTCCCCCAGTAGCTCAGCTGACCCTGAATGCATAAACAACCGCCTAACGAATGATTTGATTTGCTGAAAAGTGAAATCCAGATCCAGATGTTGGATCTGCGTTTCTTCGTTTGCTGCTAAAACTCTGGATTCCAGGCGTCTGTGGGTGAGACAGGCTGAGAGAGACAGGCAGTGGTGTCTACGTGTTGGGTGAGGGAGGGTGTTATTGAGGGATGGAGGGGGGGTATTTTCTGGAGTCTTAATGGTCAGTCCGTCCCCGCAGAGACCGGCTCAAATGTCAGGTCGGCTATGAAGCGACCTCCATCCCGCCTGCTGTCTTCATCCCCCCAGCGAGCAGCGCCCAAGTCGGATCGTTTCTGCCGTCGCAACGTCGGGATTTATGGCTTCTTCTCGATCAGAAGAGATGATTCCTGCATGGGAAACGTCTTTGTTTCCAATGATCCCCTCGTAGTAGCCGAGGGACTGGCTCTGACTCTCTGTGACGGTCTTTAAAGACATATTTAAGAATGAAATAGAATCCCTTTATTGAAATGAAGCAGCAGTCCGTCGATGCACTCATAAAATCTCACATTTTATGAAAAGTATGTGCAAAAATGGATTTATTTCTTGTTTTTTGTCTTCCTTTAGTGGATATTTCTTCTTATTTATCAGTATTGAGGTGTTGATCACATTCTATTGTATTCCATGTACAAGTAAAGTCTATAAAAACACAGATGTAGCTTATTTGGTGTATTAAAAACTGATGTTGCAGTGCTATATATATTGGATACATGCAGAAATGCAGTGACTTAAAGCAGTGAGAGTGCAGCTAAGACTGTTTCAGGATGTAAAAAACGTCTTACAGAGCGGCGAGATAATAAAAATATGGAAGGAGTGTCGTATTTGATGGGGTTTACCTTTTCCAGTTGGGTCTACAGGTGTGAATTAGCTGCTGGACGACCTGCAGCGCTCTTAGATGGATGTTTAGAAAGCTTTTTTTATGATTTAACAAACAGATTTTGCATCTTATTCCAGCAAAATCATGCAAATGTGAAATAAAAGGGCTCCATCTCCAATAAATAAATCCAAAAAAATCAAAAATAAAAGCTGAGACAGCAACGTAAAACGTGTAAATATATAAGGAACTGTTTAGAGGTGAGAAAATGGAATGACTTAAAGTAGTTAAGATACAGCTAATATGGTTTTGGGATGTAAAAAACGTGTTGCAGAGCAGCGAGATTATCGAAATATGGAAGGAGCGTGTCGTATTTGATGGGGTTTGCCGTTTCCAGTTGGGACTACAGGTGTAAATTAGCTGCTAGACGACCTCCAGCGCGCTTATATGGATGTTTAGAAAGCTTTTTTTATGATTTAACGAACAGATTTTGCATCTTATTCCAGCAAAAATCTTGTAAATATGAAATTCTAAGGCTTTAAACTCATATAAAGACCCTTATGGCATCTTAATTCCTCTTTATCCTGACATTATTCCCTCATTAAAGTCTATTAAAGGATGAATCAAACGGACTAAGTCATATAAAATGCTGGATGTTCGATCCGTTAGCTTCCAGGTGAGTCTCCGCCTGACTCCGCTCTGACTTCCTGTCTGCAGGTAAAGCGCTGACCTTCCTGCTGCTGCAGCCCCCCAGCCCCAAGCTGCCCCCCCACAGCACCATCCGCCGCACCGCCATCGACCTGATCGGCCGGGGCTTCACCGTCTGGGAGCCTTACATGGACGTGTCGGCGGTGCTCATGGGACTTCTGGAGCTTTGTGCCGACGCCGAGAAGCAGCTGGCAAAGTGAGTCCAAAAGAAAAAAACATCTCCACAGATTAAATGTGGATTTTTAAAAACTGCAAACCTGTTTAACATTTTGAATTCTGATCAGATGAAAACAAACGTGAAAGAACCTGAGGAAATGACTTCCGACTGACTTAAGACTTGTTGCAGTTAACTAGGATATGACTTTTTTGACTCATGGCTTGGGCTTTCCTTCAAGGACTTAAGACCTGTTGCAGCTAACTAGGATATGACTTTTTGACTCGTGGCTTGGGCTTTCCATCAACGACTTAAGACTTGTTGCAGCTAACTAGGATATGACTTTTTTGACTCATGTCTTGGGCTTTCCATCAACGACTTAAGACTTGTTGCAGCTAACTAGGATATGACTTTTTTGACTCATGTCTTGGGCTTTCCCTCAAGGACTTAAGACTTGTTGCAGCTAACTAGGATATGACTTTACGTGACTCGTGGCTTAGGCTTTCCCTCAAGGACTTAAGACTTGTTGCAGCTAACTAGGATATGACTTTACGTGACTCGTGGCTTAGGCTTTCCCTCAAGGACTTAAGACTTGTTGCAGCTAACTAGGATATGACTTTTTTGACTCGTGGCTTGGGCTTTCTCTCAAAGACTTAAGACTTGTTGCAGCTAACTAGGATATGACTTTTCTGACTCATGGCTTGGGCTTTCCCTCAAGGACTTAAGACTCGACCTGAGACTAGCTTTGACAAGACTGAAGACTTGAATAGGACTTTATCATAGACTTAAGGTTCAAGAACTTGGGACTTGGGTATGTTTCTTCAGTGTTCAGACTTGGCTTGGACCTGTCTTGACTTGGACTTTAAGGACTTGGGACTTGATTTTAGGCACTTTAAACTTTACTTGAAACTGGTTTTGATAAAATTTCAAATTTGACTTGAACTTGCCATCAAGGACTCCGGACACAACTTGGACTCGTCTCAGCCGGGTTGAACCGGACTGCGGATTTATCTTGAGAATTGCTTTGACGAGACACGAGACTTGATTTTGCTTGGACTGACTTGGACTTTCCTCCAGAAACTTGAGACTTGACCCGAAACTGGCTTTGACAAGACCGAAAACTTAACAAGGACTCAAGACTCAAGTGCTTGGGTGTCGACTCGACACACTTCCATTGGTGCTGGTTCTGACGAGTTTTGACTTGGACTTGACTGTTGCAAGATTTAACTGCTTTGACAAGACCTGAGACTTGATTTTATCTTGAGTGACTTGACACTTGACTTGGACTTGCACTCAAAGACTTAAACGTTGACTTTAAACTGGCTTTTGAGAAAACTGAATAGTTATTTGTTCTGACTTGGACTCACTTGGCACTTGTTTTGACAAGTCTTCAGGCTTGACTTGGACTTACTTTGTCGATACTTAAGAGTAAAGCACTTTGGACTTTACTTCAGGTGCTTCAAACTTTACTTGGGACTGGTTTTGACTGAAGACTTAACTTGGACTCTGTTGATTGACTTCATCAAAGACTTGATGCTCGAGGACGTCTGACCTGACTCGAAACTAACTTTGGTACTTCGGAGTGGACCGAGTCGTCTCCCAAATGTTGTCTTAATATATCGCTTTTTTGGGTTATGTAGACATGAGACAAACAACATGGAAAAGCCAAAGAAGCCTTCAGTCTTGTGTTTGTTTGGTTGATTTATCACCGTCCGTTCAGCCGTTCGTCTCAGATTCCTCCTTATAGAAACGTACAGAAACACTCAGACGCTATAGAGACTCGGTGACTTATGGAGGCCCGGCGGTAATCAGATTACAGGACATTATGATGATGTAACGACGTCTGTGTTGTAATGACATGAGAGTCCTTCGTCTGTGTCCACATGTTGTGTTCGTCTCGTGTTCGTGTCGGAGGAAAACCTTTTGTTTTAATATATTTTTTAAATAAAGCTTAAAACTGACCCCTAAGAAAACAACGGCTCATGTTTTCAGTATGAGTTGGTCTGACGAGACAAAGGAAACGAAAAACCAAATAAAAACGAAAAACAAATCAAGATACAAAACGACAAATATAAGAAACAAATGAGACACAAAAGATGACAAAATGACGCAAAATGACAGAAACCAGACAAAAACCAACACAAATGAGACAAAAACCAACAGAAACGAGAAACAAAACAACACAAAATGACACAAATCAAGATACAAAACGACTAAAACCAAACACAAAACGGCAAAAATGATAAAAAATATTTTAAAAATGATAAATGAGACGCAAATTGAGAGACAAAAAATGACAATTAACGACAAAAAACGTCTCAAATGGCACAAAACAACAAAAACAAGACACAAAACAGACACAAGTTGAGGAACAAGTGACAAGAATGACAGAAAGCGACAAAAATGAGACACAAAAACGACAAAAATCGCGACGCAAAGCAACACAAATTAAGATTCAAAACAACGAGACACAAAACAACAAAAAAACAGACAAAAAAATAGAAAATGAGACACAAAACGACAAAACTAGACATAAAAGGACACAAAAAACAGCAAAAATAAGACAAAATTACACAAAACATTTAAGACAGGACGCAAAAATATGACACAAAATGACAAAATTAGACAAATCAGACACAAACTGACAAAAACCAGGTAGAAAACAACACAAATGAGACACGAAACAATACAATCGGGACAAAACCGATAAAAATGAGAAACAAAATGAGGAACAAGTGACGAGAATGAGACACTTAAACGACAAAAAACACTGCAAATGAGATGCAAATAAAACATAAAACGACTAAAATGAACCAAATGAGACACGAAATGACAAAAGTCAGACAAAACAACTAAAACAACACAAGAACAGCAAAAATAAGACACAAAAATTACACAAAACAACAAAGACAAGACGCAAAAAACAACACAAAACTAAACAAATCAGACACAAACTGACAACAACCAGGTAGAAAACAACACAAATGAGACACGAAAACCGATAAAAATGAGACACGAAGCAACACAAACGAGACATAAAATGACAAAAACAGACACAAAACAACAGAACTTGACACAAATGAGACACAAAATGAGGAACAAGTGACGAGAATGACAGAAAACACAACACAAAACAACACAAATGAGACACAAATTGAGGAACAAGTGATGAGAATGACAGAAAACACAACGCAAAACAACACAAATGAGACGCAAATAAAACATAAAACGACCTAAAACAACACAAATGAGGCACGAAATGACAAAAACCAGACATAAACAACACAAAATGCCAAAAATAAGACACAAAAATTACACAAAACAACAAAGACAAGTAAAAAAAATGTCAAAATGAGACACAAAACTAAACAAATCAGACACAAACTGACAACAACCAGGTAGAAAACAACACAAATGAGACACGAAACAATACAATCGGGACAAAACCGATAAAAACGAGACACAAATGAAAAACAAATTGAGGAAGAAGTGACGAGAATGACAGAAAATGACAAAAATGAGAGACGAAACAACAAAAAACACAACATAAAACAACACAAATGAGACACGAATAAAACATAAAACGACCTAAATCGACACAAATGAGGCACCAAATGACAAAAATAAGACATAAAACAACATAAAACAGCAAAAATAAGACACAAAAATTTCCCAAACCACCAAGACGAGATACAAAAGGACAAAACGAGACATAAAAAAAACCAAATCAGACCCAAATCGACAACAACCAGGTAGAAAACAACACAAATGAGACACAAATCAAGAAGTAAACCTCCAAACCGCTACAGCCTGTGAGGTGTTTACTGTAATTACAGACGGAGTCACGTGAAGAAGCCGATCCAGTGGCGTCTCCTCGTGTGCGATGCGACACAGAGTGTTTGTGTTGTTGTTGTTGTTGTCGTCCTCCTTCCTGCTGAAGCCTAACTGGCTGATCGCATTAAGGCTGAAACTGGAGCTGAGCCCGTCGGCTTAAATGAGTATCGATACGTCTGCTAGAGGAGGAACGACCCAACCACAGTAGTAGAAAGTCAGGAGAACTTCAGCAGCCACTGTGTTCCTTTCTATAAATAAAAACACAAACATGCTGGAATCAGTGGAGTTCTCTGTCCATGTATCGTCCCTGTAGCAGTTTTCTTCTTGTCTCCTCTCACTGTGATAAATAATAATAATAAACACACACCTGAAGTCCAACAGTAGAGTGTGTTAAATAGAAATAATGCTGTTTACAAGCTGTGAAATCTGAGGTTTGACAGGTAACAGCAGGCAGCGCTAGAAACTGATCCAACTGAAGATTTGACACGACGATGACACAAAGGAGACGGAAAACGACAAAAGCAAGACACGAAACGACAAAAACAAGACACGAAACGATAAAAACAGGACACAAAACGACAAAAACAAGACACGAAACGATAAAAACAGGACACAAAATGACAAAAACAAGACGCGAAACAACAAAAACAGGAAGCGAAACGATACAAACAAGACACGAAACGACAAAAACAAAATGTAAAACGACAAAAACAAGACGCAAAACGACAAAAACGAGACGCAAAACGACAAAAACGACGCAAAACGACAAAAACAGGACGCAAAACGACAAAAACAGTACGCAAAACGACAAAAACGAGACGCAAAACGACAAAAACAGGACGCAAAACGACAAAAAGAGACGCAAAACGACAAAAACGAGATGCAAAACGACAAAAACGACGCAAAACGACAAAAACAGGACACAAAACGACAAACACAAGACGCAAAACGACAAACACAAGACGCAAAACGACAAAAACAGGACGCAAAACGACAAAAACAGGACGCAAAACGACAAAAACAAGACGCAAAACGACAAACACAAGACGCAAAACGACAAAAACAGGACGCAAAACGACAAAAACAGGACGCAAAACGACAAAAACAGGATGCAAAACGACAAACACAAGACGCAAAACGACAAACACAAGACACGAAATGACAAAAACAAGACACGAAACGACAAAAACAAGACGCAAAACAACAAAAACGACAAAAACAGGACACAAAACGACAAAAACAATACAGACAATACAAATTAGACACAAACCAACATTAAAAGACAACAAAACACAAATGAGTCACAAAAAACCAACAACCAGACACAAAATGGCACAAAGAAGACATAAAACGACTCACAAAACAGTTCAAAATAACACAAAACGACACAAAGGAGACACAAAACGACAAAAACAACACAAACACCAAGAAAAAGCCACAAATAAGACATTGATAATGACACAAAACAACAACAAACAGACGCAAAACAACAAAAACGACACAAATGAGACGCAAAACGACGCTAAATGACAACAAAGAGATAAAACAGTTTCACATATTAGACACAGAACAACAAAAACAACACAAAATGACACAGAATGACAAAAACAAAACACAGATGAGACACAAAACAACAACAACCCACCACAAAATAACACAAACAAGACATAAAAGGAGAAAAAGAACTCTCAAAACAACATAAAACGACATGAATGAGACACAAAACGACCAAAACAAGATTAAAATAAGACATAAAACAACAAAACAACACAAAACATCAGAACAAGACAAAAATGAGACACAAAACAACAACAGTTAGCCACAAATTAGACACCGATGATGACACAAAACGACAAAAATTACACACAAAATTACACAAATTGGACATAAAGCAACAAAAACAAGCTACAAATGAGACACAGACACGAACACAGAACGACAACAAGACTAAATGACAAATCCACATAAACACAAACTACACAAAAGACACAAAATGACACAAAATGACACAAAGGGATGGAAACAAGGGACACAAAACAGCAACAACAACAGTTGTCGGTTGATCTCTGAGGTGTTTTTCTGAATACTTTGAGTCATCAGTGACTCATAAGTGAATAAATAGTACAACCAGACACACACACACACACACACACACACACACACACACACACAGGGTTCATGTATAATTAATGTTGTGTGTCTGCAGGTGTGTGTCGTTGCCTCCTGGTGTTGTTGATGTAAACAGCACGAGGGCTGATCAATGACACACACACTGATCATTTCACTGCATTTTAATGCACATGCAGAGAGTACATTAACACACACACACACGCACACACACACACACACAGACACACACACACACGTTGTATTTCCATGCAGCTGACTTGCAGTGAGGCTTTTTGTCCCTGTTGCTGCACCCAACCAGTTGTCAATACACTCCTTGCCGAGCTGTGTGTGTGTGTGTGTGTGTGTGTGTGTGTGTGTGTGTGTGTGTGTGTGTGTTAATCCCTTTTCAATAGGTAGAGATTTGAAAAACTCTCCCTCTCTACCCTTCAGACACACAAACTAATGCGCTCGCTGTGAGTTTTCCACCTGCGACGCTCCGTGTTAATACAGGTGACATCGGCTCCACCTGAACCTGAACACACCTGAGCTGACCTCATGTGAAGGTCATCACGCATCAGAAGATACGAGTGGGCGAGACGCTGCCAGACTGAGACACAAACGACAGGAAACTACACAAGATGACACAAAACAAGATGCAAAGCAGCAACAACAAAACACAAACAACACAAATAGACACAAAACGACACGAAATGACAAACAAAACAAAACAATCAAGACACAAAGCAATAAAAGTGACGTAAAACAACACAAAACGACACAAAACGACACAAACGAAACATAAAATGACTAAAACGAGACACAAAGCAACACAGAATGACCCAAAATGAGAGACAAACTACAACAACCAGACATAAAACAACACAAACACGACACAAATAGAGACGGGAAGCGACACAACATGACAAATAAGATACACAACGGTGCAAAGGGAACACAAAACAAAGCAAACGAGACAAAACAACACAAAACGACACAAACAAGATACAAAGGAGACGTAAAATGACTAAAACAAGACACGAAACAACACAAATTGAGACACAAAACTGCAAAGGTGACAGAAAACGACACAAAATGACACAAATTAGACACAAAACAGTGCAAGGGGAAACACAAAACAACACAAAGGAGCGGTAAAATGACTAAAACAAGACACGAAACAACACAAATGACATCACAATACACAAAATGATGCACATGCGATGCAAAACAACACAAATTAGACACAAATCAACACAAAACGACCCAAATGAGACACAAAACTACACAAACAAGATACAAAGGAGACAAAAAATGACTAAAACGAGACACGAAACAACACAAAATAACACAAATCGAGACACAAAGCTGCAAATATGATGGAAAACGACACAAAATGACAAACAAGATGCAAAACAGTACAAGGGAAACACAAAACAACACAAACTAGACACAAAACTGCAAAGGTGATAGAAAGCAACACAAATTGAGACACAAGATACAAAAGAGTACCTGTAAAACAAAAACAATACAAATGAGACACAAAACAACACAAGCAAGACACAAATAGACAAGAAGTGACACAAAACGACACAAACGAGATACAAAGGAGACGTAAAATGACTAAAACAACACAATGTAACACAAAATAACACAAATTGAGACACAAAATGACAGAAATCAAGACAGAAAGCTGCAAAGATGATGGAAAAAACACAAAATGACAAGTGAGGGACAAAACAACACAAAGGAAACCCAAAACAACAAAACAACAGAAAGACGACGCACAATAACACAAATGAGACGTAAAACAACACAAATGACTCAAACAAGGTACAAAGAAGACACAAAACAACACAAATAAGACACAAAGCACCACAACAATACAAATGAGGTAAAGAGCAATGCAAACAAGACACAATACAACACAAAACAACACAAAGAAGACACAAACTAAGACACAAAATGAGAAACAATACACAAAACAGTACAAAGGAAACAAAAAACAACACAAAGAAGATACAAATGAGACATAAAATGATTAAAACAAGACACAAAACAACACAAAAAACGACAGTAAACTACACAAAACAACACAAATGAGACGCAAATCAAGACATAAAACTGCAAAAACGATAGAAAACGGCACAAAATGACACAAACAGCAAACAAGACGACATAAAGGAAACACAAAACAATACGAACGTGACAGCAAACAACACAACCAAGACACAAAACGACAAAAACAGACACAAAACAACAAGAACAAGACACATGGCTGACATCCATCCTCCCATCTCGTTCCTTTAACTAGTTTCTGTCTCAGGTCTTCGGTATTTTAAATCAGGTTTTTCGTTTTGCTCTTATAAACAAGACGCCAAGAAAACTCCAGGTATTGGAAAAAGCTTTAAGCCCCTGAGTCCCTTCTGTCCAATCAGAGATGTGTTTGCAGACCCCACAGAGATAACCATAGTAATAACCTGGTGCTGGTCATGCAGGGATGAACACGCCTCTTTACACGGCCTTCTCCGGTCACTCAGAGGGAAATGACTGTTTGTGTCGTCTGAGCGTCACGCAGAGGTAAGAGCAGGTTGTCGTCTCCGTGAGGACGACGGGACGTTTCAGCTCAGAGAAGCAAGAATCAGAAATCTGCAGGGCTGATCTATGGAGGAGTGTGTGTGTCTGTTAGTCGGCTCCATTCAGAGCAGATGTGACGGTTTTTAACAACAACACACCAGATGCTAAACAGCTAACGGTTGTTTCGCTAACCAGTGAACTACCTCGTGTGTCCTGGTAGTATTCAGTCCGTAAAGTACTGACAAAACCAGCCAGGCAACAGTTGACATCATGATGCTGCCACCACCATGCTTCACAGTGGGGACGTTGTGTTTGTGATGATGTGCAGTATTTGATGTCCACCAAACATAGTGTCTCATCTGATGGTCTAAAACCTCCATCCTGGTCTCTTCAGACCAAAGAACCTTCTTCCAGGTGACTTCAGAGTCTCCACATGTCTTCTGGTGACTCTAGTCCAGATTTAATCTGAGCTTTTTCCAACAGAGTCTTTCTCTTTGTCTCCATGAAGCTTTGACTGGTGAAGAAAAGACAACAGTTGTTGATGAACAGGAACTCCTTCAGAGGAGTCATAGGAGTCTTGGTGGCCTCCCTCACTAGTCTCCTTCTTCTATCTCCTTCAGAGGAGTCATAGGAGTCTTGGTGTCCTCCCTCACTAGTCTCCTTCTTCTAACTCCTTCAGAGGAGTCATAGGAGTCTTGGTGTCCTCCCTCACTAGTCTCCTTCTTCTAACTCCTTCAGAGGAGTCATAGGAGTCTTGGTGTCCTCCCTCACTAGTCTCCTTCTTCTAACTCCTTCAGAGGAGTCATAGGAGTCTTGGTGTCCTCCCTCACTAGTCTCCTTCTTCTAACTCCTTCAGAGGAGTCATAGGAGTCTTGGTGTCCTCCCTCACTAGTCTCCTTCTAACTCCTTCAGAGGAGTCATAGGAGTCTTGGTGTCCTCCCTCACTAGTCTCCTTCTTCTAACTCCTTCAGAGGAGTCATAGGAGTCTTGGTGTCCTCCCTCTCTAGTCTCCTTCTTCTACCTCCTTCAGAGGAGTCATAGGTGTCTTGGTGTCCTCCCTCACTAGTCTCCTTCTTGTAACTCCTTCAGAGGAGTCATAGGAGTCTTGGTGTCCTCCCTCACTAGTCTCCTTCTTCTAACTCCTTCAGAGGAGTCATAGGAGTCTTGGTGGCCTCCCTCACTAGTCTCCTTCTTCTAACTCCTTCAGAGGAGTCATAGGAGTCTTGGTGGCCTCCCTCACTAGTCTCCTTCCTGCTCGGTCTCTCAGTCTTTGAGGACGTCCTGCTCTAGTCAGATGTCCTCATGGTCCAGGTCCTTCCAGGTCTTAATGATGGTCTAACTGGACTCCTAGAGATCTTCAGCACCTTAAATGTTCTGGTTTCATCTCCTGACTGATGCTTTTCAACAACCTTCTCTCAGAGGTTCTTGGAGGTTCTTCAGTCTTCATGGTTTAGTTCTATCCAGGAGTCCTGATCCTCCAGGGACTGGACCTTCCAGATCCAGGAGTCTTTATACTCCAATCACTGAGACACATTCACTGACCTCAGAGGATCCATTTACTACTTCTAGAACCAACTGGCTGCACCTGAGTCCAGTTAGTCTCTTTAAAGCAGGTGAAAACTTGTGCAACCACTTTATATTTTCAATTAATTGACGTCACTTTGTAGAAATCTGTTTTCACTTGGTGTGTTTTTAGAGACGTCCCCGTATGTGCATCAGCTAGCGTGTGGTGTATAAATGGAGAAAACCAGTCGGTAAATTGGCCTCCAAGCCCGTCAGCAGATCTTGCAGCTTCCACGTCGAGAAAAACCAATCAGCAGGTCGGCCGGTCCCTGAACAGCCAGCCAGCCAGCCAGCCAGCCAGCCAGCCAGCCGTGCACACAGTGTTGGTTTCCTACAGCAGGGACTCTCATCATGTGACCGAGGTTATTCACTCCTCCCTCGCACACAAAAATCAATACCCCCAGCCCTCTCCGTGTGTGACTCGGTATTGACTGGATAATGTCAGCGTGATATTGGCTGTGAATGCGGCCGTGTTGCCAGGTTCACACAGACACACACCGAACCCTCAGCCGGCTTCTCGTCTGCAGCGAAAGTTCATCTGGATGAATCCGAGCTCATAATCCACTCAGAACAGCCACTTTCACACACATTTATCCTTATTTTCTCTTAAAAGACTCATTTTTAGTTTCAGTTTCGTCATAATTTCTGTGGATTGTCGGTCAAACGGAGCGCAGGTTTGTAATAAATCTGTAACCCGGTGTCTGAATCCTACTGTTCGCCCCTGTAGGAGGTATTTAACAGCTTAATTCACGTGTCTGATAATCCAGATCATTTCATTATATGTTCCTAAGTGCTGCTTATTAACCTCAGCAGGCCTCGACACAGTTAGCTCTTAGCGCTAACATCAGCATTTTCCAATTACAGCCACCTCTTGTCGCTTCCACATGCAGCATTCATCCTTATTTGTAGTTAATATTGAGGTTTAGTTTCACTTTTCAGTGGATTTCTATGGATTGTTGGTCTTATGGCAGCATCATAGTGTGAAGCATGGTGGTGGCAGCATCATGATGTGAAGCATGATGGCGGCAGCATCATGATGTGAAGCATGGTGGTGGCAGCATCATGATGTGAAGCATGATGGCGGCAGCATCATGATGTGAAGCATGGTGGTGGCAGAATCATGATGTGAAGCATGGTGGTGGCAGCATCATAGTGTGAAGCATGGTGGTGGCAGCATCATGATGTGAAGCTGGTGGTGGCAGCATCATAGTGTAAAGCATGGTGGTGGCAGCATCATAGTGTGAAGCACGGTGGTGGCAGCATCATAGTGTGAAGCATGGTGGTGGCAGCATCATAGTGTAAAGCATGGTAGTGGCAGCATCATGTTATGAAGCATGGTGGTGGCAGCATCATGATGTGAAGCATGGTGGTGGCAGCATCATGATGTGAAGCATGGTGGTGTCAGCATCATGATGTGAATCATGGTGGTGGCAGCATCATGATGTGAAGCACGGTGGTGGCAGCATCATGAAGTGAAGCACGGTGGTGGCAGCATCATGATGTGAAGCACGGTGGTGGCAGCATCATGATGTGAAGCACGGTGGTGGCAGCACCATGACGTGAAGCACGGTGGTGGCAGCATCATGATGTGAAGCACGGTGGTGGCAGCATCATGATGTGAAGCACGGTGGTGGCAGCATCATGATGTGAAGCATGGTGGAGGCAGCATCATGATGTGAAGCACGGTGGTGGCAGCATCATGATGTGAAACACGGTGGTGGCAGCATCATGATGTGAAGCACGGTGGTGGCAGCATCATGACGTGAAGCACGGTGGTGGCAGCATCATGATGTGAAGCACGGTGGTGGCAGCATCATGACGTGAAGCACGGTGGTGGCAGCATCATGACGTGAAGCACGGTGGTGGCAGCATCATGATGTGAAGCACGGTGGTGGCAGCATCATGATGTGAAGCACGGTGGTGGCAGCATCATGATGTGAAGCACGGTGGTGGCAGCATCATGATGTGAAGCACGGTGGTGGCAGCATCATGATGTGAAGCATGGTGGTGTCAGCATCATAGTGTAAAGCATGGTGGTGGCAGCGTCATAGTGTGAGGCATGGTGGTGGCAGCATCATAGTGTGAGGCATGGTGGTGGCAGCATCATAGTATGAGGCATGGTGGTGGCAGCATCATAGTGTGAGGCATGGTGGTGGCAGCATCATAGTATGAGGCATGGTGGTGGCAGCATCATAGTATGAGGCATGGTGGTGGCTGTATCTATAGTACAGTATCTGAATTTGACTGTTCAGGCCAGTTTATTCCAGTGAATGTTCTCAACGTTGGGTATTAACTTTTGCAGGTGTCAGAACAGTTAACTCACATACAGATTTATTCCTATTTTTGAGGAAATTACTGGTTTTAGTTTCACTTTTGTCCATATTTCTATGGATTGTTGGTCAAACTGAGCTCAGTTTCTTATAAAGCCTCTAACACCATGTCTGAATCTTACAGCTCAGGCCTTTAGAGGTGTTTAATAGTTGAATGTGTTTCATGACATCTTCTAGGCGTTGGTTTTAACCTCAGCGGTACAGTTAGCTCTTTGCTCTCCTGCTGCCTTACATCAACATTTTGATTGTTTCCAGTTACAGACACCTCTTGTTGGTTCTACATACAGCATAATTACAACATAATCCATTCAGAACAGCCATTTTTATACAGATTTATCCTTATTTTTAGGAAATATTGAGGTTTAGTTTCACTTTTGTTTGGATTTCTGTGGATTGTTGGTCTTATCGAACACAGTTTCTTATAAAATCTATAGTACAGTATCTGAATTTGACTGTTCAGGCCAGTTTATTCCATTGAATGTTCTTAACGTTGGTTATTAACCTCAGCGGTACAGTTAGCTCTTTGCTCTCCTGCTGCCTTACATCAACATTTTCCAATCACAGCCGCCTCTTGTTGGTTCAATTTACAGCATTTACAGCTGAATTACAACTTAATCCATTCAGAACAGCCTTTTTCACACAGATTTGCTCTTATTTTGAAGGGGATGACTGGTGTTTTGTCCAGTTTCGTCCAGATTTCTCCATGTTTTTGTGCTTCACACTGATGATGCTTAACAAACCTGTAACACAGTGTCTGAACCTCCCTGCTTCAGGCCTGCAGGGGACGTTTAACAGTTTAATGTGCCGCTTGACGGCGTCACCGTGTCTCTGCTCCTCAGTGACTCCAATGATAATCCAGATTATTTCATTACATGTTCTAAACGCTGGTTATTAACCTCAGCGGGCCTCGGCGCAATTAGCTCCCTGCTCTCCTGCTGCCTTATATCAACGCCGTGACTGTTTCCAATTACAGCCGCCTCTCGGAACGAAATTAAACATTCCAATATTGCTGATATATTGCCAATATATTACCGGCATTAATTACCGTATCTGTGGCCGCCGTGTGTAATCACAGGAGATGAATCGCGCAGCTCGGCCGTCCGTCCAGCCGCCGCCGCCTCCCTCGGCCTCCCCAGAGTCATTTGTTAACAAGGTGGCCTCGCTCGCCCTCTCGGTCTTTCTTCCTCCCTCTCTCTCCGTCCCACACACACACACACACACACAGTGAGGCGTGTGCGGCCAGCTGTTGGGGTGTGTGTGTGTCTAATTCCTGTTGCATTGTGGGAGTCCATTATGCCGTCGTCTGGTGAATGGCTCCCATTGACTCGGCCTTGACATTATAAGCTGCCCGCTAATCTCTTCACTCCATATATTAGTAAGACTCAATCTCTCCGCTGCCTTCCTCAGATTTATCTCGCTTTCCTCGCCTCTCCCCCTCAAGTGCTTCCATTTAAACGTCTCGCTGCCTCTTAAGGCGTCTTAAAAACCTCTCTTTCAAGGATAAGCCCGGCGCTGTTGTGTGTTTTTCTTATTGTCAGCAAAATCTGGTGAAAAGACGCAAACCGACGATGAATATAGTCGACCAGGAGAAGCTCCGGTGTGTGTTTTCCTTGTGTTGTGGTTTATTTGGATTAAACTTTATTAACATCCTGCCGCTTCAAACACTCACTAGTAGTTATTTTAGTCTCCACAGTGGACGTCATTCGAACCAAAGCAGCAAACAAACAGAAAATGCAGCTTTAGTATGACACGGTTTTACCTGACGTGATGACCTGGACTCAAACTCAAAGGGGGACGCTGGTCTTGACTTGTCTACTCGTGTCGTTGACGTGTTCTGTGTTGTTGTTTTCCACATCCAGAGGAGCCTTTGCAGCGTCTCAGGTTCCCTACGTGGGACACTCAGCTCTTAGGTACCGGCTCCGTTCACTTACTCTTTGTGTTTCTACACTAACGTCCCCCCGTGGGGAAAATCTGATCTGATCTGGTCTCACCCTGTCTTGGTCTTGATCTGGTCTAATTCTGATCTTGGTCTAATTCTTATCTTGATCTGGTCTTAATCTAAATCTAGTCTTGGTCTGGTCTTGATCTAATTTTGGTCTTGATCTAAGTGTGGTTTTGATCTGGTCTTTATCTAATTTCCAATTTCCAATAATTCTGGGCTTGGTCTAATTCTAGTCTTGGTCTGGTCTTGATCTTATTCTAGTCTTAGTCTAAATCTAGTCTTGGTCTGGTCTTGATCTAATTTTAGTCTTGGTCAAATCTTGACCTAATTCTTGCCTTGGTCTTGGTCTGGTCTTGATCTAATTCTGGTCTTGGTCTATTTCTGGTCTTTGTCTGGTCTTGATCTAATTCTAGTCTTTGTCTATTTCTGGTCTTGGTCTAATTCTGGTCTTGGTCTGATCTTGATCTAATTCTGGTCTTGCTCTAATTCTAGTCTTGGTTTGGTCTTGATCTAATTCAAGTCTTGATCTAATATATTCTTGGTCTGGTCTTGATCTGATTTTAGTCTTGGTCTGGTCTTGATCTAAGTCTAGTCTTGGTCTGGTCTTGATCTAATTCTGGTCTTTGTCTATTTCTGGTCTTGATCTAATTCTGGTCTTGCTCTAATTCTAGTCTTGGTCTGGTTTTGATCTAATTCTGGTCTTGATCTAATCCTGGACTTGCTCTAATTCTAGTCTTGGTCTGGTTTTGATCTAATTCTAGTCTTGATCTAATTCTAGTCTTGGTCCGGTCTTGATCTTATTCTGGTCTTTGTCTATTTCTGGTCTTGATCTAAGTCTAGTATTGGTCTGGTCTTGATCTAATTCTGGTCTTTGTCTATTTCTGGTCTTGATCTAATTCTGGTCTTGGTCTGGTCTTGATCTAGTTCTGGTCTTATCTAATTCTGGTTTGATTCAATTCTGGTCTTTATCTAAATCTAGTCTTGGTCTGATCTTGATCTAATTCTAGTCTCGGTCTGATCATGATCTAATTCTAGTCTTGGTCTGATCTTTACCTAATTCCGGTCTTGGTCTAATTCTAGTCTTGCTCTGGTCTTTGTCTATTTCTGGTCTTTGTCTAAATCTAGTCTTGGTCTGGTCTTTATATAATTCTGGTCTTCGTCTATGTCTGCTCTTGGTCTAAGTCTGGTCTTGATCTAATTCTAGTCTTAGTCTTGGTCTGGTCTTTATCTAGTCTTGGTCTGGTCTTGATCTAAGTCTAGTCTTGGTCTAATTCTAGTTTTGCTCTGTTCTTTGTCTATTTCTGGTTTTCATCTAATTCTGGTCTTTGTCTAAATCTAGTCTTGGTCTGGTCTTGATCTAATTCTGGTCTTGGTCTGGTCTTCATCTAATTCTAATCTAGGTCTAAGTCTGGTCTTGATTTAAGTCTGGTTAGGGTTAGCCAAAGGTTCCAGGTTCATGAACACGATATCTCAGCAACACCTAGAGGGAAGTTCTTCAAATTTGGCACCAAGGTTCTCTTGGACCTGAGGATCACCTGATAGTAATGTGATGGTCTAGGCTCGCTGTCACCTCACCGAAGTCCACCATGAGTCCAGGACCAGTAGACCTCAACAGAACGGTGTGTTAGCATAAGATGAGGAAGTGTAAACTGCAGCTTGACTTGCTGGACGAGAAGTTTAATGCTAAAGTTGAAGAACAGATTAAAACTTTCTTGTTCCTTTTCTCTCTTTTTCCTTTTTCTGTTTCCGAATTTTCCAGACGAGTGAAGAAAACCTGTCGTCTGTTTCTGTCTGGATTCGGGGTTTTCGAATCAAACGTCTTCTCTGCTCTGTTTCTCCACAGCATCACGATGGGCTTGCCGCTCAACCCCCCGGCAGACTCGGCTCGATCCGCCCGCCACGCCCTCTCTCTCATCGCCACCGCCCGACCGCCGGCCTTCATCACCACCATCGCGAGGGAGGTGAGGTGAAAGTGTTCGGATGTCCTCGCCAGCATCCGAACGGCAGCTTGAGGAAGTCCAAGTTATTCCACCTCGAATCATCAAAACTGCCCGTCGTGTTTTCCAGGTTCACCGCTTCAA
>CM045460.1:28981323-29221037 GCA_024666655.1 Dascyllus trimaculatus
TGCGTTTAGGCCTGGGCTTGTCTTCCTGTGGACGGGGTCTTAACCCACCACTTTGAAAACTTTTGAATGAATAGCATCATGAACTGCGTGTGCAAATCATTTTTAAGAAGTCAGTGGAAAATCTCTGAATGAGCCACGTTTGGTCGGTTGTAGGACACTTTGATTTCCAGTCCACCTTTTTGTGTTCATAGGTGCAACCATATGCTGCTATATAGTATATTATCATTGTAGTTTCTCTTCGATTCAAAGCACAGTTGCTGCGTCCGACAGAAGAAGAAATAAAAGGAGGGAGGATGAATTGAAGCAGGTAAAGGAGGTGAGATTCAAAGACGGAAGAAGGAGATGAGACGACTTTTTGTTCATAATGCATTTGTGTAGTGTGTGTGTGTGTGTGTGTGTGTCCAACCATAGCTAGCTAGTCCCTGCATGACCATCTGCCACAGCTTTGATCAGCCTCCGTGAACAGCCCTTTGTCAGCAGCATTACAGTGTGTGTGTGTGTGTGTGTGTGTGTGTGTGTGTGCGTCCAGCTGCTTGCTCGGCTTCTTTAACAGACCCTACTGAGTCTACTAATTGAACACAAAGAAGCAACCTGACTGATCTCTCTCTCTCTTTCTGCATCTGTTTCTTTCTTCTTGCCACCACTGAAACATCCTGGAGGTGAAGTTCTGCCTCAGAGTTTGTACTTTCTGCTGGACGTCCCATCAGAAGACGACCAGTATAGTAAACCCAGTACCCGCAAAATTACGTATACCTAAACAACTAAACTGCATTCTCAGTTACATTTGTCAGTAACAGAATGAAAATGGAGGAGACACTTCAAACCTCCATTACGCATTGTAGTGAATACTAGCTTGTACCTACTTCAGAAGGGAGTCATAGGTGTCTTGGTGGACGTCCTCACTAGTCTTGTTCCCAAAACCCCCCAAAATGGCGACACTTCGAACATCTATGAAGTATATAGGTGACCACTAGCTTGGATCTACTTGAGGAGGGAATCATAGGTGTCTTGATGGTCGTCCTAACTAGTCTTCTACCCAGAAACCCCCAAAATGGAGGAAACACTCAAACATCCATGTAGCATGTTAGCAAATACTAGCTTGTACCTACTTCCGGAGGGAGTCATAGGTGTCTTGGTGGCCGTCCTGACTAGTCTTGTTCGCAGAAACCGAAAAAGTGAAGAAGACACTTCGAACCTGTGTAAAGGATGGTGATGAATACTAGCTTGTGCCTACTTCAGAAAGAAGTCATAGATGAAGAAGTCTTGGTAGCCGTTCTAAAAATTCGCTTTTCCTAAAACCCCAAAAATGGAGGAGAAGCTTAAAACATCCGTGAAGTATGTTGGTGACCGCTAACTTGTAGCTACTTCAGGAGGGAGTCATTGGTGTCTTGGTGGCCATACTTACTAGTCTTGTTCCCAAAACCCCCCAAAATGGCGACACTTCGAACATCTATGAAGTATGTTGGTGACCACTAGCTTGGATCTACTTTAGGAGGGAATCATAGGTGTCTTGATGCTTGTCCTAACCAGTCTCTTACCCAGAAACCCCCAAAATGGAGGAAACACTCAAACATCCATGTAGCATGTTAGCTAATACTAGCTTGTACCTACTTCCGGAGAGAGTCTTAGGTGTCTTGGTGGCCGTCCTTATTACTCTCTTTACCAAAAACCTCAAAAATGAAGGAGACACTTCAAACATCTGTAAAGTATGTTGGTGACCACTAGCTTGTACCTACTTTAGGAGGGAATCATAGGTGTCTTGGTGGCTGTTCTAACAACTCTCTTTCCCAGAAACACCAGAAATGGAGGAGACGCTTCAAACATCCGTGAAGTCTGTTGGTGAATACTAGCTTGTACCTACTTTAGGAGGGAATCATAGGTGTCTTTATGGTCGTCCTATCTAGTCTCTTACCCAGAAACCCCCAAAATGGAGGAATCACTCAAACATCCATGTAGCATGTTAGCAAATACTAGCTTGTACCTACTTCAGGAGGGAGTCATAGGTGTCTTGGTGACCATCCTTGTTACTGTCTTTACCAAAAACCCGCAAAATAGAGGAGTCACTTAAAATATCCAGAAAGCTTGGTGTTCAATACTAGCTTGTATCTGCTTTAGGAGAGAGTCATAGGTGTCTTGGTGGTTGTCGTTACCAGCCTCGTTTCCAGAAACCCCAAAAATGGAGGAGACACTTCAAACCTCAGTTACGCATGGTGGTGAATACTAGCTTGTACCTACTTCAGAAGGGAGTAATAGGTTACTTGGTGGCCGTCCTAAATGGTCTCTTTCCCAGACTCCCCAAAATGGAAGAGACGCTACAAACTTCTGCGAAGCATTTTGGTGAATACTAGCTTGTAACTACTTTAGGAGGGAATCATAGGTGTCTTGATGGTCGTCTTAACTAGTCTCCTACCCAGAGACCCCCAAAATGGAGGAAACACTGAAATATTCATGTAGCATGTTAGCAAATACTAGCTTGTAGCTACTTCAGGAGGGAGTCATAGGTGTCTTGGTGGCCGTCCTCACTGGTGTTTTTCCCAGAAACCCCCAAAAATGGAGGAGACGCTTCGAATATGTGGTGTAAGACTGGTATTTTAACCCAACTCAACCATGGCCTTTTTTAAACTCTAACCAAGTAGTTTTGGAGCAGAAACTTAACCAACTTCTACTATGAAAAATTGGAATTTTCTTGAGCCAAACCACATGTTGCCTTAATCAAACTAGAAAGTGAGTAAAAACCGAAAGTAAACAACAGAAGATGAAGTTTAATCCTGCGACTGATGGTCTCTCGTCCATCATGGGAAGTCCACCCTCTGGTTTCCAATTACGCCACAACTCACAAATCACGTTTATTTCAAAATTAAATTACTATTATTTTGTAACATGTAATTGGGGATGCAGTTTAGGTGTAGAGGAATGTAATTTTGTGGAGACTGGGCTGTAAGGAGTTAAGTGCAGATGTAGTCTTTAGCCAAGCACGTCATTTCGTCCATTTATGGCGCCACAACTTCGGATTTATGGTCACCGTTTTTGATTCAAGGGTTGCACATTATTGGATTTTACCAACATGCCGATATTTTCCAACTCATTTTGGCCAATTTCTCCTGTCTCTTCCACCTCATTGTGGAGACTTTACCTTTATTATTATTATTGTTAATAAATTCAAACAGAACCGTAAAATTTTCCGATGCTAATGATTCCCTGCTTAAGTCCTTTCATTCGCTGTGATTGAGGGCAGCAGTTGTGCTGAACAGAGGGTTTACTGTTGCCCTGATGTGTGAAGAGTAAACTCACCTGTCAGAGGTTTTAATGTTGTGCCTGGTCGGTGTGTAGTTCAGCCAGATGCAGCCTTTCGGTCTTCCGCATGTGTTAGCATAAAACCGCTATAATGCTAATTAGATCTGCGAGTAGGCGGGTCCAAGTAGCCGAACCGTGTCTGAACTCTACATGTGTGACACCACTGCTGAATAAAACCTAAGCAGATGTTTGTTTATAAGCTTCATCAGGTCAGAATCCACTGTTGTAGCGCCTCCTAATGGCGGAAGCAGAAATGCAGTTACCCAAAAATGGATTAAACAGATGTGAGTGAGCTTTCTATGAACAAAGCCCTTCTATTGGCTGACGTTCACGGAGGAGGCGGGGTTTAGCAGCTGCCAGGAGATGGGAAAATAAACTGGGATGAAGCATCACACAAACACACACACTGAATAACACACACAAACACACACAGTGGAGTCCCCAGGCGTCAGGTGTATTGAAGTACAGAGTGCTGTAAATGGTTTCAGTGTGCTTCACTGCTCTCTGATAGGCTGATTGATTTGGTACGCAGTGCACTGTGACACACACACACACACACACACACTGATCATAATATATATGAAAGCATCAATGTTTAATGCACATTAAACAGTTGGACTCTGCCTCCTGTTTCTCTCTATTGAGGTTTTTCATTTAGTTTTTTTGACTCTCACATTGTTGTCGGCTCCTTGCAGAGTCCAGACACTATTTAAATACCTCAGTCTTACACTCTTTAAATGCTTTAAATACAATTAAACGTAGAAATTCAGTGGTAGACCTCATGTAATGTGCTCTTGGCGCGCTGCTGCAAACCTGCACTCTGTCTATGAAACAGTTTTAATGTGCACTTCCACAGCTTTGTTTACAATCTTCATGAGCTTTCAATACTGCTTTCAGCTGGGTCGTGGTTAAACTCGCTAAGGCCTAGTGCGCATGTATACAAATGTATTTTTAAAAGGGGGTTTTCTCTCCCTAATTAATCTCTGTCCGCATAAAACTGCATCCGTAGTAACCGTCCAGGAGTTCATGTTGGCAAGCAGAGAGCATTGTGGGAGTTTAGCTAGCAGTGGGCACCATGACAAAGACTTCTGTGGTGGTTGATGACCTCTAGCAAGATCTGACGATAACACAACGATTAAGCGAGCAGTGAATTAAGCTGCTTTTTTAACAGTGCAGTAGTCCCTCGCCACTTTTCTCGGCCTCACTGTATCGCAGATTTTTAAATTGTATATATCTAATTTTGTATCACGGATTAAGAAGAATATTAAATGTAAATAAAACACGTAGCGTACAGCAGATGAGCAGACAAAGACTCTCACATATGGAAAATGCAGCTTCCTCTTAAGCTAGTTTGCCCATGTGAGATGCTACACGGCACGCTATTGGCTGATGGATGGGAGGCGACCAATCAGAGCGCTGTGTTCTGCATCCTGGGCTTTGATTGGCTCAGCATCTGGCCTTGTCCGTTCCTCATGGACGTCTGGTCGTTGATCGTAGTGTTGCTCTGCCGTGTGGGATTTATTTCAAGCCCCACGATGTCGAACAAACATTCTGCGCCTTCTGGCACCGAACCCAAGCGCGGGGAGGGTTAATAAAGCCTTAAAATGTATATAGATAATAAAATGATGATTAATTCCATCTTTAATGGAAGATACTTCCATTAAAGATGGAAGTATCTTTAAAGGAGCAGCTGGATTTTAAGTAGTAAAGTTGGTTGTTTGTCGTCTTAAGCAGGACGCCACAATGCCCACGTTCGACACGCTAAACCAGTGGTTCCCAACTGGTGGGTCGGGACCCAAAAGTGGGTCGCGAAGCCATTTTTAGAGGGTCGCAGAAGCAAAAAGTAGTGGTATAAAGTCTTTTATTTTAAAGGACGTGTTTCTTATGACAGTTTGCTTTCAATAGCAGGATATAAATCTGATAAATCTGACCCAGGTGGTCTTGTGTCAACAGCTCAGACGCTGCTGATGGGATAAGACTAGTTCTATACGTACTACCAAAGTCCTCCAAGTGGACTCCAACAGACTGGAAGAGTAGCTTCATACCAACAACTAAGTGTTCATGGTGTCCTCAAGGGAGGATAGTCAACTCTTGATGGTATAAAGAAGGTTTTCTTGGGGCCTTTTGAGCCCCTTAATGCCAGTTAATAAAAGTTCAGACACAACACCGTCTACGTCCCTTCATGGCCACGGTTGACCTTCATCTAATGGTTACGTCCAACAGAAGGACTCATCTCAAACTGGTTTCAGTGGGCGTCAGCGAGCGGATGTGAATCCAGTAGATCAGATTTGGGATGTAGATGAACAGGAATGAATGGGCGGCGGACAAATCTGCAGAGATGATGTGATGTGGAGCGGAATTTAGAGAAACTAGCGACTTCTGTCAATTAATATCCAGGATATGGACGCTTTAGTGTGATATTACCAAGGAATTAGAGACTTTGGGGTTTTAATATCCAGAATTTTGACCATTTTTTGTGTTACTATCCATGTTTTTGACATTCTTGTGTGGTATTATCCAAGATTTAGTCTCTTTTCTGTATTAATATCCAGATTTTTGACTATTTTGTGTGTTAATATTCAAGATTTGAACACTTTTGTTTGTCAAGATCCAGGTTTTTGATCATTTAGTGTGGTAATATCCACGTTTTTGACACTTCTTTTGTGTTACTATCCAGGATTTTTACACTTTTGTGTGTTGATATCCAAGATTTTGTCATGTTTGTGTAGTAATATAGAGGTTTTTGACATTCTTGTGTGGCATTATCCAAGATAATGTCACTTTTGTGTGTTAATATCCAGGTTTCTGACCATTTAATGTGGTAATATCCAAGTTTTTGACACCTCTTATGTGTTACTATCCAGGATTTTGACTTCTATTTAGTGGTGGTGACACCAGTAGTTGTCCACTATTAACCTCTAGATTTGTCTCTGCCAGCTTATGGGAGAAATTTATGCTAAAAACGAGCCAAAAATGAACCAAAATGTGGTCTGAATCTGTCAAAATGGGTCAAAATATGCCCAAAAACTTGGCAAAAACGTCCAAATATACCAAAGTGAGCAAAAAATGTTCCCAAGTTGTATGAAGATGTGTTGAAACTCCACCCAAATAAACCTTAATTTGTTAACAGGAACAGCAAACTTCAATAATTTGGGTCACGACTGTTATTAATGGAGACATAGTGGGTCCTGAGGCTGGACCAGTTGAGAACCACTGCATTAATCCACCAAATGAACACGACAAACGTAGATTTTTAAAAGGGCGTCTGAGGTTCTTGAACACCGGATGCTTCTCGTCGCGTTTCCTCTGATGATTGTTTACCGTCTCCACTCCGTTGGCCTCTTGATCATTTTCCCCTCTAACAGCGAGCAGTGGTGGGAAATGAGATTTGGGATCTCCGAAGAGAAAATAACGGACCGAGAGTGACAAAGGTGAGGGATGGAGGAGGGAAGAACAGCAGCAGGGATGGACGGCTGGAAAGGAATCGGAGTAAATCGGCGTTTTTTCCTCCTCTCAGCCCAAACTAGTGGGATCTAATAGGATTTGCCCTAAGAGGAGGAGGGAGAGGGCGAATTAGAAAGATGAAATTTTCATTTCATTGTGTTATTACGCTTTTTTTTCCAGCTTTAATCGCCACAGACGGGTTATTATTTCAGGGTCTCGCTGCCCGAGGCGACGCGTCTTAATCTCATCTGGAGGTGAGAGTTTGTAATCCCACATGCAGGCGGCGGCGGCGGGTTTTCTAGCGGGGGGGGGCGTTTATTGCGTTACACGGCCTGCATCTGGCGGGACGGTTTATTGCGTTACACGTGGCGCCGCGTCCCGTCCCCTGAGCTCTGGAGGCGAACGGCAGCATCTGTTGGACCAGAAGCCGCCACTCATCTGATGGAATTATCTCGTCCGAGCCAAACGGCCGCCGCGCTGAAATTTCAGCGAGGACTTTATCGCACTTGATCGCCGAGTTTATTGAAGTGTGGCTGCTGCTGAGGACGATGAGGGAAGATCTGGAGCTGCTTCAGAGACACTTGAGGGGTTTTTTCCCTCGATAAAAACACTCGTGGCGCTGGTTTAGGCGTTCTGAAACAATAACGCCGCTTTACACTTCATAAAATGATGGGATCGGATCATCTTCGAGGTGTTTTGTTGATTTTTTTGGAGCTAAAACCCAGCAGGAAGTAGCCTCAAAACGTCGACGCGCAGTTCGTTTTCCATTTAACGAACAGCTTCTTGGGGGTCGTGTCTTCGTCTGCTGCGAAGTCGTCGGAGTTTTTACAGTGCGCGAAGAAAATACGTCACAAAAAAACTGTAAAACTGCAGTTTGAGTTGCGGCTTCTTCTCAGCTTCATCCTCGCTGTGCAAAGAGGCTAAAAACCAACCAGCAACTCTCTAATATCCGTGGCACACATGAGGCCAAGCGTTTGGACGTCCAGCCAGATGTTTTCCATGTAACGTGCAACAAAAATAACACTATAAAAACCTGCAGCTCTCTTTTATTCCCATTAAAACTCACATAGAAGACGTCTGAGTAAACAAAAACCATCCCTGAATAAGAGTAAATGAAGTCAACAGCTTCCCAATGAAGGCCTCAACGTAGGACATTAAGTTGAATTAACATGTTTTTTACAGTGTACCAGCGTCATGTAGTGTAGATTGGATTTTCTCAGTTAAATATGCCAATTAGTAAAGTGATACATGGAACAGAAGCCGCCGCGGTGAACCGACAGCTGGAGGGATCCGACTCCCTCCAACAGAATGAACCAGACTCCACAACGATTCGTCCTTTAAGGCTCAGTGAAAGTGCAGGAACACCTGAACGCCTCCGTAGTCATGGAAACATCCAACCAGCCAATCACGAGGCGGCAGCACAGCAGGTCAGGGGCTCCAGTTGACGGACAAAAGACGATCCGAGTGAGTGAAGACGTGACCCGGTCTGATAAATCTGACCCAGGTGGTCTTGTGTCAACAGCTCAGACTGCTGCTGATGGGATAAGACTAGTTCTATACGTACTACCAAAGTCCTCCAAGTGGACTCCAACAGACTGGAAGAGTAGCTTCATACCAACAACTAAGTGTTCATGGTGTCCTCAGGGGAGGATAGTCAACTCTTGATGGTATAAAGAAGGTTTTCTTGGTGCCTTTTGAGCCCCTTAATGCCAGTTAATGAACGTTCAAACACCGTCTACGTCCCTTCATGGCCACAGTTGACCTTCATCTAATGGTTACATCCAACAGAAGGACTCATCTCAAACTGGTTTCAGTGGACGTCAGCGAGCGGATGTGAATCCAGTAGATCAGATTTGGGATGTGGAGCGGAATTTAGAGAAACTAGGAACTTTTGTCAATTAATATCCAGGATATGGACGCTTTAGTGTGTTATTACGAAGGAATTAGAGACTCTTGGGTTTTAATATCCAGGGTTTTGACCATTTTATGTGTTAATATCCATGTTTTGGTCACTTTACTGTATTAAATTCCAGGTTTTGACTATTTTGTGTGTTAATATCCAAGTTTCTTACCATTTAATGTGGTAATATCCACGTTTTTGACACGTCTTTTTTACTTAATATCAAGGATGTGGACACTTTTCTGTGTTAATAACCACATTTTTGACTATTTTGTGTGTTAATATTCAGGTTTTTGACGTTTTTTGAGTTAATATAGTTAATATAATATTATAGAGGATTTTGACCATTTTTTGTGTTGATATCATGTTTGTGTGTTACTATCCAGGTTTTTGACATTCTTGTGTGGTATTATCCAAGATTTTGTCACTTTTCTGTATTAATATCCAGATTTTTGATTATTTTGTGTTTTAATATCCAGGATTTTAACACTTTTGTTTATTAATATCCAGGTTTTTTTTTTTTTTTTTAACATTTTGTGTGGTAACATCCACGATTTTGACACTTTCGTCTGTTAATGTCCACAATTTTGACACTTTTTTGTGTTGATTTTCAGGATTTTAACACTTTTGTATGTTAATATCCAGGTTTTTGACATTCTTGTGTGCTATTATCCAAGATTTTGACACTTTTGTGTGTTAAAATTCAGGTTTCTGACCATTTTATGTGTTAATATCCATGTTTTGATTATTTTGTGTGATAATATCCAGGATTTTAACACTTTTGTCTGTTAATACCCAAGTTTCTTACCATTTAATGTAATATCCACGTTTTTGACACTTCTTTTTTACTTAATATCAAGGATGTGGACACTTTTGTGTGTTGATATCCAGGATTCTGACATTTTTATGTGGTATTATCCAAGATTTGGTCACTTTTGTGTGTTGATATCCAGGATTCTGACCGTTTAGTGTGGTAATATCCAGGTTTTTGACATTTTTTGTGTTAATATAGAGGATTTTGACAGTTTTGACACTTTCTCAGAGCAACTTCTTCTGCATTTGAATCTAAATGAGTTTTGACTGAAGGTTTATAACTGATCAGTGATTAAAGGCAGATCTCGTGGTGTTGTTTAGATGTTTACTGGTTACGTTGCTGACTTTAGGCTGTTGCTTTCATCCAGATCTGATCATTTCCCTTCTCAAGTCACAAACATCCAGCCGTCGTCTTCTTCTTCTTGTTTTTCCCCACAAACGCGCTGCAACATAAAACAAACATGACAGAACATGACAGAAAGCCCTTCACCCACCGACTCACTGCAGGAAAGCTTTCTAGAGAACCCGTTTATGGGCTTTTACTTTGACAGCCGAGTCCACTTCCTGCTAAAGTTGCTTCCCTCCATGTCTTCTCTCTCTGCAGAACATCCACGGACATAAAGGCCCGATCACCGCCGTGTCCTTCGCCCCTGATGGCCGTTACCTGGCAACCTACTCCAACGCCGACAGCCACATCTCCTTCTGGCAGGTAAGAAACCAGAACCTCTTCAACGTCTTTCTAAATATAATTTAACAATAATAACGAGCGGAGAAGGAGGGGAGAACTTTACCCTCCAAACTCCTCTTTGTCTAAAAGGATTTTATTGAAAGTCAGATTTAAGAAGGTGTTTCTGGTTTAATAATCAAAGTCTTTTTCAGGCTCAAAGCTGCAGGTTTTCGACTTTTTTACATGCTGATAATCAGGATTTTGACACTTTTCTTTGCTAATTTCCAGTTTTTTGGCACATTTTTGTGTTAATGTCCAGGATTTTGACACTTTTGTGTGAAAAAATCCAGATTATTGACACTTTCCTTCATTAGTAGCTTGGATTTGACCTTTTATTGTGTTAATATTTTGAATTTTGATGCTTTTGTTTGTTAATATTCTGAATTATGATGCTTTTGTTTGTTAATATTCTGAATTTTGACACCACTGTGTTCTAACATCCAGGAGTTTTATACTTTTGTCTCCTAATATATGAGGTTTCTGAGACTTTTGTGCATTAAAATCCAGGATTTTGACACTTTTCTTTGTTAATATCCAGTTTTTTGGAACATTTTTGTGTTGATGTCCAGGATTTCGACACTTTTGTGTGAAAAAAATTCAGATTATTGACACTTTTGTGCGTCAAGGTTGAGGATTTTTGGCACTTTTGCATGTTAACATCCAGATTTTTCACACCTTTGTTCTTTAGTAGCTTGGATTTGATTGTTTAGTGTGTTAATATCCAGGTTTTGTTCATTACTTTTCAGTATTTTGATGCTTTTGTCTGCTAATATATGAGACTTTTAAATCCAGGATTTTGACACTATTGTGTGTTAACATCCAGATTATTGACACTTTCTTTCATTAGTAGCTTTGATTTGACCTTTTATTGTGTTAATATTCAGGATTTTGATGCTTTTGTTTGTTAATATTCTGAATTTTGACACCACTGTGTTCTAACATCCAGCAGTTTTATACTTTTGTCTCCTAATATATGAGGTTTCTGAGACTTTACCGCATTAAAATCCAGGATTTTGACACTTTACTGCATCAATGTCGAGGTTTTTGGCACCTTTGTGTGTTTTTATTGAAACTTTTGTCCGTTAATCTTCAGATTTTTCACACTTTTGTTCTTTAGTAACTAGGATTTGAACTTTTGTTTTATCCACATTTTGGACGTAATTTATTCATGTTTTATTCCATAGTTTGGTTTGTTTGTTTATTTAGCTGCTCGAACACAAACCGAACACAAAGCAGCGTCTAAATAAACATTAACACACACCCAGACAGACACACACCTTTTATCTGCTTCCCAGAACTGTTATTTTGAATGAAAGGTCTTTACGACCTCTGACACGACTGTCTGCACACACACACACACACACACACACACACACACACATGCTAATGGCATTACTGTAAGCATAAACCGCTGCTCGCTCGCCGGCAGGACGGCTGCTGTGGTAATGAGCTGGCAGACGCTCTGTCGGTGTGTCGGTGAGGGAGGGGCGGCGTCTCGGGTATGATAGGGTTTCTGCTGCACAACACACACACACACACACACACACACACACACACACACACACACACACACACACGCTGTGGCTGTGTCCAGTTTCAGGCCTTCGTCATCGGAGGTCTCGGGGGTTAAACTGCAGCAGACGTCTTCAGATGGACGTTCGTATGATGATGATGACCTTCAGTTAACAAAATAAAACCAGAATCTGAAAAACTTTATTAACACCTGACGGGGAATGGAGGATTCTGACTCCTGTCTGTGTGTTTTATTCATGTTTTCATGGGTTTTAACGCTGTCGTTCATTATTATGTAGGTTTGTACACCTCTGTGTGTTAATATCCAGGATTTTGACGCTTTTATTGTGTTAATATTCTGAATTTTGACACCACTGTGTTCTAACATCCAGGAGTTTTACACTTTTGTCTCCTTATATATGAGGTTTCTGAGACTTTTGCGCATTAAAATCCAGGTTTTTGTCTTTTTTTGTGTCTTAAATGAAGTTTTTTGGAACATTTTTGTGTTGATGTCCAGGATTTCGACACTTTTGTGTGAAAAAAATCCAGATTATTGACACTTTTGTGCGTCAAGGTTGAGGATTTTTGGCACTTTTGTGTCTTAACATCCAGATTATTGATACTTTTGTTCATTTATGTCCAGTTTTTTTTACACTTTTGTTCATTAGTAGCTTGGATTTGACCTTTTAGTGTGTTAATATCCAGGTTTTTGAGACTTCTGTTCATTAATTTTTTGTATTTTGATGCTTTTGTCTCCTAATATATGAGGTTTCGGAGACTTTTTTAGCTGCTAATATCCAGGATTTTTTACACTTTTCTTTGTTAATATCCAGTTTTTTGGAACATTTTTGTGCTAATGTCCAGGATTTCGACACTTTTGTGTGAAAAAAATCCTGATTATTGACACTTTCATGCTTCACTGTCGAGGTTTTTGGCACCTTTACATGTTAACATCCAGATTTTGTCACTTTAGTTTATTGATATTCAGGTTTTTGAGACTTCTGTTTATTAACTTTCAGTATTTTGATGATTGAGGTTGTTAATCTCCAGGTTTTTACCTCTAGTAATCTGCTCCACCAGACCAGGTACTGATGGATGTTAAATGTGTGTCTGGTCCTCAGATGAACACCAGTCTGCTGGGCAGCATCGGCATGTTGAACTCGGCTCCTCAGCTCCGCTGCATTAAGACCTACCAGGTCCCCCCGGTCCAGCCGGCCTCCCCAGGCTCCCAGAACCACCTGAAACTGGCCCGGCTCATCTGGACCTCCAACCGCAACGTCATCCTGATGGCCCACGACGGCAAAGAGCACCGCTTCATGGTCTAGACCCCACCCCATCTCCATCTGAGCCCCTGACGTCTGACAGACCTGGACCTGGTGTAGGGGTTTTTCTTTACTCTGAAGCAGATCCTGAACTCACCTGCCGAGTCTTACAGCCAGCAAAGGTTCAGGTGTTCGTGTTAGAGCTCTGAAGGTAGGACAGAGAGGTAAAAACCCAGCCCAGGTTCAGGTCTGGATCAGTTTCATCTCATTGTGAGGAAGCTCCCTCTGATGGTGTCTGGGCTCGTTTACATTCTGATTTGCATTGATGTGTTTTTAATCCTCGACATTCCTATTTATTTGCTGTTCTTGCTGGACGTCACATGTCGAGTCGTTGCAATCATTTAGCTTCTCGTCTGGTTTTTAGTTCCAATTCTGAATAAAAAGCTTCTCATCCTGAATTGTTTTCTACGTATCGCAGGCGTTGGTGGATTTACTGTGATTAAAACGTGTTTATTTGGGAGTCTGAGGATGAATTCCTCTTTCTCACTGCTGGAGTGAATCATTTCTGGTGGCCTCCTGCTCCGACCTCGACGACCAGTACAAGCTTTTCACATTTCGAGCTTCATAAATGTGAGTGCTTCGGCGTTTGCCTTCACTTTTGCGACACCTTCCGAAGCTTCTTTTCCATCCTCCCTGAACTTCGTGTCGATGTGTTTGCACCCAAGTGTATTTCCACTGTTAAACACACATTCTCACTTCAGGCTGCTCGTCCTAAAAGCTCGAAACCTTTCGATGCTGCAGGTGAGGCACTGCAGAGATAAAAAGAAGAGTCCCCAGAGGACACAGCGTTGCTATTTTGGATAATCAATTGGATTCTTTGGCATTGGTCATCGCTAGAATCAGGTTTTGGAACTGCAAAGTAATACAAAACGGCTCAGACGCAACATTAAAAGCAGCTGTAGGTCCCTCTGAAGCTCAATCTCAATTTAATTGGTGTTTTGACAGCATGAAGTCATTCTTTTTCTTCATTTTGACTTGCATGCACAATAACGCATCAGCGTTTTGAAGCCTCAGGGCGCAACACGTGGAGCTAGTCCTATTTGTCGAGTGGTTCTTTTCAAAATATCCACATTTTGGTCCGAACCTCCAGATAAATCCCTTCTTTTTATCCCTTATTTCTGCTTTTCCTGGACTCTCTGTCCTCCTGTGAGCCTAAGAACTCACCTGGAGGTTCAAACATGCGAAGGAAAAACTCCAGTCTTTCGTTTTTTGTGCCGGATTGTGCGTTTCTTTGCAGACGATGACGCTTTATATCCGCCTCATAGATAAATACCTTCTTTTTATCCCTTATTTCTGCTTTTCCTGGAGTCTCTGTCCTTCTGCGGGCGTAAGAACTCACCTGGAGGTTCAAACACGCGAAGGAAAAGCTCCAATCTTTGTTTTTTTTGTGCCGGATTGTGCGTTTCTTCGCAGACGATGACGCTTTATATCCGCCTCATAGATGTGAAAACTTCTCTTCTTCTTGCAGCTCTTCTCTTTCATTCATGTGACCTTTAGGAAGAAAAAAAATGTACATATTCAGTAAATGCACCATCAGAACCTCTGAATTAATGTATGTAGTCTGTTCATCTTGTACAGTGGACGTAGATCCTGTTTGGTGTATTTATTGCGGTCGTCTGCCTGACGCCGACTAGTTCCTCAGACGAGTGAAATTACATCAGTTTAAAACTTGTGTGAGATGTTTTTTCCAAACTGTTAAACACTTTTTTGTCAAGTTAATTGGAAATCGAGAGGTTTTCCTTCAACTAGAAGCATCAAAAGGCCAAATTTATGTAGGATTAGTTTAAAAAAAGGCCCAAAAACAGCTGAAGAAAGGGAGACGCATTTTAATATTGGTTATTTTTGTCTTCTGTTAGACTTAATCAGTCTTTGGCAATAACAGCAGGTAGAATCGGGCGTCACTTTTCATGATAAACACTATTGAATCTGTTCAAATAGCAGCCTGACAGCAGCTGAACGTCTTGTTTTTGCACTGTAACGCCACCGTTAGCTTGCAGATGCAGCAAAGCGTCCTCACATATTTGCACATTATCACCTTAAATGTTGTTAATGGGTTGAATTTTTAGCTTTAGCAGAGTTTTATGCAGATAGAGAATATATAGATGCTCTATACAGATATATTTATATGGTTTTGCGGCTCTTCCATGTGGTCGCCGTGTCTGAGGAGTTTCTTTACTTGCCTTTGCTTCCATCTTTCCCATCTCCTCGTCCTTCCTCCGTCTGCTGTCAGTTTCATTAGTGCTGTCAGAAAGCTTCTAACACCGTTACACACCTGTAAGCCCGAGCGTGTCAAAGCTTTTCACAAGTTCTTCCTCTCTTAAAAAGGAAAAAAAAAAAAAAACCCATCCAGCGTCTCATCAGAAGGATTTTTGAGAACACACTCGCGCACACAGACACAAACGCGTCCGGTCCGGCGGCTTCCTGACAGCTCTGAGATCTTAATCTTTCGTTTCCTCCGCCACCCTTAACAGTTTGCGAAAAGATGTTTTTGGCAGCCTCTCGGGGGAGGGAGGGTGAGAAAAGTAAGGGAGGCGGATGAGGAGTAAGTAACAAGTGAGGAAGATCAGGTCATCCAGCCAGAAAAAGACGCCGCTGTGGTCGAGGTGGTGAAGCAAAATGTCTGGAAGTACCTTCAGGGGATAAACAAGAAATAAGACAACAAGTGGTGCAGTTCCTGAAAACATCCACGAAGCTGCTCTGCTGCAATTATTCCCAACACTATGAAGCTGTTTCATGCCATGATTTGCCCACTAGATTTTACTTTTTTTTACCGATTTTAGGTCCATTTCTTTCTCCCATCATACTCGACGTGATCAGCAGCGACCTCCTGATTTAGTTGTATGTATTTATTGTTTACAGTAACCTCAGTCTGCATATTTAAAAGTGAGTGTGAGTGAAAGTGCTGCATGTATATGAGCTTCCCTTGATGTAACACAGAGCAGGTTGGATCATATAAACATGTGTTGTGTTAAAATGTGTTGTTGTTGTCGTTGTTGACTTTGTGTCCAATAAAGATGAAGTGAGACAGTGTGTGTTGGACGTCTGTGTTTTATTCAAACCTACATCGATACAGTTTAGGCTCCAACTTATCCCAAACCATGTCAAGTGGGTTTAGGTGGGTCAACGTTGAGTCCAGAGGTCTGTAATGCGAAGCAGGATCGGAGGTTATCGAGATAAGTTCAGGTTTAACTCTGGGTTTTCAACAGTTTTTAAAGCAGCAACTTCAAAGCCACTTCATCTTTCATTAGGCCTTTATATGTAAATACTAAAACCTTGTACTTCATAAGCTTTGCAGTAAACATTTCCTAACAGTTTAAAAATAATGTTTTATATTTGTTCTTTACTTGCTTCCAAAACGCCGCCAATCAGCTCAAAGAATAAGGCGACAAATGTCACTGTAAGATGACACTGACCGTGATATAACTGAATTTAACCTCCACATAACCGTGACAATAGTTTTATTTTTATTGTTTGATTGTTTATTCTTAATATAATTTGTCTTTTTTGTAAGTAGCATGAAGGAACTACTTCTGTAAGTTTGCCATCCAATCTTGTGCTGCAATTTTTGGTAAGGAATGTGTGTTTCTTTGCAGATGATGACGCTCTGGATTTGGAACTAGTTTCATCTGTCAAGTGGTTGTTTTCAAAATTTTGTTTGAAAACCTCCAATTCACCAGTTCTTTATACTCTCTTATTTTTGGTTTCTCTGGTATTTCTGTCCTTCTCTGGTCGTGAAGATTCTCCTGCAGGTTTATACGTGTTCAGGAAATGTTCCAAACTTCCAATTTTTGCAGGATATGTGTTTTTCTTTGCAGATGATGACGCTTCTTATTCGACTCATAGATGTGAACATTTGTCTTCCTCTTGAAGCTTTTCTCTTTTATTTATTCTGCTTTTGTCTGACTTTAAAAAAGATAAATGTACATATTCAGTAAACTGGCATGTAGAAAACATAATTACTGAAGCTAGTTTCATCGATCAAGCTTTTTTTCCCCCCAAGATGTCCACATTTTGGTCGAAAACCGTCAATGAACTACTTCTTTTTATCACTTATTTCTGCTTTCCTTTGAGTTTCTGTTCTTACCTGGATGTGAAATCTCTCCTGGAGGTTCAAACATGTGAAGGAAATGTTCCAAACTTTAGTTTTTTGCAAGTCTGTGTGTTTCTTTGCAGATGACGCCGCCTTATATTCCCCTTATAGATGTTAACACTTCTTTTCTCTTTAATTCATTCTGCTTCCATCCAACTGTCAGGAAGATAAATTAAATGTAAAAAGGATCGATTTAAAGTAAAAAAAAGTGTGGAAATTCATCTAAAATCCAACCACAGAATTCTGCACTTCATCTCTTTGCGCTCGTCTCCCTCATTAGCCTTATTGGATGCTGTTTCCAAACAGAACCAGTGTATTTTAACTAGTTCAGTCCTGTGTAATGAGCCTCTGATCTCCGAGCAGCAGATCAATTCCTTCCTTTAATCTCAGCTCTCTTTAATTATCTGACAGATTCTGTTTCCATCCGTCTGAAAGTCAAACCGGGCTTCACGTGTTCATCCCCCCCGCATTAAAAACACGAGGCGCGTTCATAATTTAAAGGTGGAAAATGATTAAAGTTGTAGTTCTGCATGTAAACTTAACTGTGTGCTCAATAATTCACTTTTAACTTGAGAATCAAACATGGAGAGTGAATCTGTAAAAACAGCAATTAAATACAGACTCTGATCTTCTGTTTTATTGTTGGTTCTTAACATTTTCATTGTTATTTGCAAATTAAAACAGCAGATCTTTGGAGAGTTTCGGGCAAAGTTTCAGGATTGCAGGGCCTCAAACTTGTTTCATATATTTAAACAAATTAATGCTGTTGTTTTTAGACTTGTTTTATTCAACCTGAAAAACATTCATAATAGAAAACTCAACAGATTTTATGCTTTGCAGTGTTGTTGTCAGATATTTTGAATAAAATGTCAGTCCCTCCAGGAATCTGCGATGTTGCGATCGCAACGATTAACGCTAATCCAACCAATCTCCATGAATTCTGCGTGACCTTGCAATTTTGTCCAATCGCCACGACTTTTCCGCAATTTTGTCCCGCCTCCTGTGAGTTCCACCAATCACAGCAGTCCCCAGTAATGAACGTACGTCACCGGATTCACTTCCTTGTTTATGGCTTGAAGATACAGATGCAACAAAAACTACTGCAGAACAATTCCCTGATGTTCTTCACCAAAGCGGAGCTAAACTGTTTGCACCCCGTGGAATATTGAGGTGGAACACAAACCAAAACCATCCACTGACAAACACTTTTCTACCGTAAACATATCAGGAGAATGGGTGAAACCAGCGGACCACAGACCAGACAAACCACCGTGATGAAGCTGTTGCATCCAGATCTGTGGCAGCACTGAAACAATGAAGGTCAGTTAGATTCATTAACTGACGTGACGAGCTGTGAACGTGTGTGTGTGAACACGCGTGTGCCAGGATGTGATATTAACTTTTTAAACTTAAACATTTTTAATGAATTATACAAAACAAAGAAAAAAATGCAACTTACATCGTAATTTTTTAGAAAAGCTGCTGCGAATTCAGGCATTTTTGGAGCAACAATCTGGAAAAATGCCCACGAAATCCTGGAGGGACTGAAATATGGAGAATAGCATTTCCTCTAGATTATGTGTAATTTAACAAAACGGGGAAAAATGCTAAGTAATATGTACCATCCTTCAATTCTTAATATACATTTTTTCTTTAAAATAATAAAAAAAAAAATCTTAAATATCATTTTTTGCTGATTTAAATACAGTAAAGAAAAAACTGCACTTTAAACTCAAACAGAAAAGCTCCAATCTCCTGTTTTTTGCAGGATCGTGTGTTTCTTTGCAGACGATGCCGCTTTCTATATAACACAGATATGAAAACTTCTCTTCACCTTGCAGCATTTTTTTTTCATCTGTTCTGCTCCCACCTGACTTTTTAGGAAGACAAATGCACATATTTAGTATCTGCATCATCAGAACATCAGGAAACATCTGTGGAATAACAGTAAACTGTTCGAAAAACATCCGAACCATGTGCAACATTTTGTTTTCATTCGCGATGTTGCATTATCATACGGGATATTACTTTACTATGTCAATATTACTTCTTACTTTGTAGTTTAGTGTTATTGTATTAACCTTATTTTCCGTAATGTATCACACTCTAACATCTTATTACTTTTCTATTCGGCTCTGCATTTTCTACGGTAATTTTATTTTCAGAGCAACATCTGTACGAGAAGTGTTCTTCTGGATTTGTAAAGTTGTTTTCTTTTTAGTTAGACCTGTTAATAACGAATTCTTAACAGTGTACGAATGTTTTCTCTGTCTCTTTACTATTATTATCATGATTTATTTATAGTTTTCAGTCTTTCTGTCCACTTTGTTTTTCTCACCCTTCATCATTTTGTCTTTTTCAGCCCATATCTCCCTTAAAATAAACCTCCAGCAGCATTAATCATCATTTACTATCCGTCTCTTTTACTGTCTCACTGTTCGTACGACTGTCGGGATTCCTCCTCCTCCTCCTCCCTCCGTGGCTCCTTGGTTTCTTCCTCTCGCCGTCTTTAATCACTTTTCATATTGAACACCCTCAGGTATTGGCGGTATCGATCCGGAGCTGCAGTTTAACAGTCCAGCGTTTTTTCTTGTTTCCTTTGATAAAGTTTGAAAACTTCATTCAAGGAAGGGAAGCAAGTAAGAAAGTTCTGTTGACTCGTGTTCTTTAGTTGGGGGATTTTCATTCTGTGTGCGACATCATGAAGAGTAAAAAATACAAAATCAAATAAGAAAAACTTCGGATCTCAGCACCAAACGTCGCTGGGTCCTTAAATCATTCAGTCGAGCTGTTTAGAAACACTGTCAACTTATTTTCACGTATTTTCCAAGTTCCTGTTGTTAAAATTTCCCAGAATTCCTTCTTTTTTTTTCCTCAACCAGGAACTTCTGGGGCTGAAACATGAATCCAACGTGAAAGAATCCAAGAAACTGCAGTTCCTCAGATGTCCACTAGAGGCTGGTTCTGAACTGAGTCCGTCCCCATAGACCTCCATGTTAAAATGTCCACCTTTACAGCACAAATAAACACATTTACAGCCTGGAACAAAGAACGGTTTTGGTCTCTAAATAATTATATGTAAAGTGTCTTGTGAATAAATGTCAGAATGCTGTTGCAAAACTAGTCATTTAGTTTCAAACTGCAAGAATCTGCTGGGTTTCTTTATTTTCTCCATGTAACTTTACATAAAATAGTCTTGTTAAAATAATGTTTAGAAGGTGTGTCCACCTACAAAATTAAATAATCATCTTTATAATTACAATAATATGCTGTTAACTGTAGATCATATCAATGTAATATGAGTTTTTACATATAACTTTACATAAAAGTCTTATTTTTAATGCTAAAAACGTTAAGCACCTATAAAATAAACCGATTTACCTTTGAAAAACGGGGACAACCCTGTTATTAAACACTTAAAATTATAACTACATTAATAAACTGCTTATTTTAAGTACGTCCACCTATAAAATAAACTGATTTACCTTTCCTTTACTTGACACTGTGATTATATTTCAATAACTAGAAAAGCCCTCATAGAGCGCAGACCTCCACCAAGCAGCTTCAGTCCACCTCAACACAATCTACCAATGACTAAGTATCATTTTGTAGTCTGGTGAAATTAACAGGACACAGAAATATATGTTGGTTCTTTATTCTGAACAAATTAATTGGATAAAATAAGTAGGATAAAACCAGAAATGTTCCTCTGGAGAATCTGGTTTGGTTTTGCTAAATAGGACTTCTGTTGCAGCTGCGTTTGAGGACAAACAGCTCTATGTGAAAAACAACTACTTAGTTTGAACAAGACGTCCCAATTTACAGCTTTGTGACAAGAAATAAGCAGCAAGATGAAATAAGGCTGACCTTAAGGCCAAGTACGGTGTAGTGCTAAGTAGCCTAGAGTGGCTAAGTTAGCTAACCAACAGTATGGTAGCTTAGCTACTTTACAAACCTAATATCAGGGCTGGTCCCTAATATAGGAATATCTGAATATTGGTTGGTTGTGGTGGGATTCTGATAATAATTTTGATATTCAAATAGTCCTGCGTGCCGCCGCCGAGCACCGCCGAGCACCACTGAGCGCCGCCAAGGCCGTAGAACGCCGCCGTGGTTCTAGTACGTGGACCTGCCAACTCCGGTGTCAGAAACTCTAAATGCTTTCCAACAGCACAGAGTTTCAACTTAAGGTAGATAAAAATAAAAGTAGAAAAGCACTCAGAGATCCAGACCTCCACCAAGCAGCTTCAGTCCAACCCAACACAATCTCCCAACGACAAAGTATCCTTAAGAAAAGCTAACTGTCCAGTAATCGCTCTCACACCGTAGCACTGCTGTGGTTGAGCACAAGCGGCCGACGTCAACCATATATGTGCAATGCACTTTCCTACCACAAGGCGGCACTGCAAGGCTTCCTAACACTCCCAATGTTAAAGAATCTTTTAAAAAATCCTGGATCCAGACGGTGATCCGGATCAGTCCTAAAATGCCATCATCTGTTCCTTGAACCGTTTCACACATTTCCTGAGCATTTCATCCAAATCCGTCCTTGAGTTTTCGAGTTATTTTGAACACAAACAAACAAACAAACAAACAAACAAACGCCAGCAAAAACACAACCTCCTTGGACAAAGCCTTTGAATACTGAATAGATCCCGTTTCTTTATGTTATTTTTCACTAGATGTGTTATAAGATCGTACGTTTTTCTTATTCCATTGGTATTTTAGTGTATTTCACAAAAACAGGGGAAAAATCTAAATTAAAAAGCAAAAAAATATAAAATGATCCGTTTCTCCTTTGCATTGTTTGGTAAATATGTGCAGCTTTAACTGAATGAGATGATAAAATCTGAACCAGGTGTTGAAATATAATAATAGTTCAGTATAACTCAGGTTAAGTTCATATTTAATTCAACACTTCCTTCTTTATCTTATTGTTTATTGTATTGTCTCATTACTGGGGAGTCAGTCTCACTGTTTACCGACTTTATTCGTGTTTCTTTTGTGTCTTTTGTCCACAAACCTCCTTCAGGGTCAATGTGGAAAAAAGGAAAGTGTAAAAAGCAGCAGGAGGTTCAGTTTCTTTGGTCTCGGATTTTCCTATTGATCGGCCGAGTTCTCTCCTCACAGCCTTCCCTCCGCCGCTCGTTCCTCACCTCTTCCTCCGTCTTTGTTTCGTCCGTCTAGAAAAAGAAGTAACACAAACTTCCCAGCTTTTATTGTGAAAGGAATCAGGACGTGTTCTTCTCGTCTTTGCTTTAAGTTGCCGTGGATGTGAAAGTTTTGTCGAGATCAGAAACTCGTGCTGCTGCCGCTCCGTTCTTCATCCATTATTGATGTTCCCGAAAGTTCCTGCGTTTTGGCTGCGAGTGATTTTCTTTTTCTTTTTTTATTATTATTCCTCAAGATAAAAAGATTATCAAAAGATCTGCGGTTTGTTTGTGGTCGATGCGATCTCACAGCTGGATGGGAGAGTTTCAGGGCGAAAACACGGAATGAAACTCTTCATCTGCGAACGTGTTGCAGGGACCCGACGCTCCGATACGACCCAGATACAGACGGAGCTTCACCGCCGTCTGAGAAGTGAAGCTTCAAAGACGTCTCTCAACCTTTAACATTACTCTGAAAGTCTGTTTTTAAAACTAAACTACAGCAAATGTGAGTTTGGGGTTACAGCTCGGTTGACGACATGTTTCATTAGACGATTCTTACATTGTGGTTTTCAGCGAGTCTTTATAAAAGCATAAAACTGACTTTCTTCTCGCCTTTTTCTTTAATAAGTAACTAGAAAAGTCCTCAGACAGCTCATACCTCCACCAAGGAGCTTCAGTCCACCCCCAACACAATCTCCCAATTCACATATTTTGTATGGAACGTTACAGAAAAAAATGTAATTACATACAGTTCAAATGTCCTACCAACAATGCGGCCTTCACCCCATCCGACCTAATGAACAGGTGCGGCCTCTAGCGCGGCAGCTCCTAACAGCCTCCCAGCTTCTTAGACAACCGGAGATAAGAATGCCGGTCCAACCGTGCGTATGTCGCTCAGGAAGGAAAGAGAACTCCGTCACTGTCGCTGTCTGTCGCCCAAAATGTCATGTGGTCAGAGGGGGTTACCCTTTTTAGAAAAGCTCCCGCAAATTCAGACATTTTAGGAGCAACAATCTTGAAGAACGCCCAAGAAATCCTGGAGGCACGACATAACGGACTTCGCACCGCGTGATGATGACAAAATTATGCGGTTATAGCGAGAAAACGGAGTGAAAAATAATCCAGTTGAGCCATGGCCGTTTAGGGCCTCCGTAGGTAACTGAAGTCTGGATGAATTAAGAAACACATGGAGCTGGTCAAAAAGAAATATCCCAAAGACGACTAAAGTGCAGGAAAACATTGACGCAAGAAGTAAAGTAACAAATTCAGAATCAAGATTTAGATGAGGAAGATGAGAAACGCCGGACAGGAAAGCAAACAGTAGAATTAAACAGGACAACCTGACAAAGACAAAATGACTCATACAATAAGAGCTGACTGGGGAGACACGACACTGAGGAAGGCCATCAAAAGAGGAGGGAAACACCGACAACGGGAGGAAGTTAAAACACAAGCAACGCAGCAAAACTTGAAACCAAACCCCTCAACCACAACAGTGTGTCTCTAACCATGTCTTTGCCCTTATTTTACTGCGTCACTGTCGCTCCTTTTCAGCACAACCAATCATATATTAGAAGGACTTGTCACCATGGTAACCCAGAAAATGGAGGACAAGCTGCAAACATGTAGTTTTAACCCAAACAGGGCCGTTTCTCAAAACCTTAAACAAGGAATTTCGGTGTCTAACCTTAACGAAGCTTCTAACGTGTATGAAAGTCAAACAAAGCCTTATTCTCACGGGATCAGTATTACCTGGGGACCTGTTGTTGAGGTCATTAGTGATGTTAATCCTGTGAGAATCGGCCATGTTGGTAATTTGGAAAGTAAAAATTCCCTTTCAAATTACCTCCTATATTTTGCTGAACTCCGATGTCCTGGGATTATTTTAATCCCGTGAGAAAACACATCTCGGTGATTTGGCCAGAAATGGGCGGGACCCAATGGGCATTTGGCAGTTTTTGTTTACGAGACGCATTTTTATTAATTTTTGGTGAATGATGGAGGCTGCATTGGAGTGTTTAGAGGAGCTTTTAGGTCTGGTAAGAGCTTATCGGCCCGTCACGTACGGGAAAGAAGGAGCAAATTCACCTCCAAATGGTGGATCACTTGCCTGACAGCGCGTGGTAAGAATAATGTTTTCTGTTTTTAGCCTACTGTAACACACAGCTAGCTCAATAACCAAGAACATTTCCAAGCAGTGGCTGCATCAGTGAACGTCATTCCCCGACTTGAAGTGTGCAACCCAACAAACCCGAAGTTAAAGTAAAATACTGCTGATTCTAAAACTGCTGCTGTTAGTTGCTGCTGTGCTTCTGTTACCACAGTTTATTTCCAATCAAGCCGTGGTGAAAACAAAGCGAGCTGATGTTACGTAACGCGCCGACATCATCCAGTAGAAGTCAGTAAAATCTTGGGGAGAAGCTGACTTTGGTGATGCCATGAGAATGGGCTGACGTAAGTGGGCGATTTATTTATTACACGGGGTCCCCAGGTGATACTTATCCCATGAGAATAGGGCTAAAGTGTGATATTTTCCTAAACTGAACCATTAAAAGAGTAAAAACCAAAAGAAAACAAACTTAATTCTAAAACTCAGGGTCTCTCATCCATTACAGGACACAGACTCTGGTCTCTGGTTTCCAACTACATTTCAAAACAGAACAAAATTTCAAAACATAATTGGGAATGTCTTTTAAAGCGTAGTCGTGTCGGACCATAACTTTGCATAAACTGTTTTGATTTTTCGGGACAAGCGACCCGGTGGTCGTTCAGGTCGAAGGATTTGTTGGAAAGTCTTGATTTCACTCGTTTGTTTGTGGCTGATAGGATCCGAAACGACAGGAGATTTAACGTTGGTGAGCAGAAATGTGTCCTTTGTCGCTCAAGCGCATAAAAATGCAACTAAACCTGTTTATTTTTCTGATTTTCCTGATCTCGGCTGTTTTAGTGGAGCTTGAAGGTGACTGTTTTAACTGCTGGCAGCAGGTTTTAAGGCTCTGGGACCTGATTTTCTAACGGCAGCCTGGTAAAACACAGGTATAGTCCTTTAATTTGACTCGTCGTTCTTCATTGTTTTAAATTCAGACGTGGGATTAAAACTTCTCGCTCTTAGCAGATCTTTATCCCTACAAACAGTTTTAAGTAGTCCACTTATCCCCCTGCATCTCCTCCTCGCGGCCTCCTGACAGCATCAACATCAGAGCCTTCAACCTGCTAAGTTCCCTTTAATCCTGAGAAAGTATCCGCGCATACTTAAACGTGGGACAAAGTCCTGCGGTGTCGACGCTCTAAAGAGAAGCACGAAGGGAAGTCGATGTTAAGTGCGGCAGCGAAAGGGGAGATCAAAACCGGGACCATGTGTGTGTTTAGCTCCGACAAGCCTGGAGTTAGTTGGAGAAGTTGGATGGAGGATGGAGGATGGAGGATGGAGGATGGAGGAGGGGAGGCTTCGATTAGTTAAGAGCAGAGAGGCTGTGATTCTGCTCAGCTGGAGAGAGAAAGTATCGACGTGGAGTCAGAGAACCTCGGCTTCCCTCCCCTCCGGTCCCTCAGGTGGGCATTAAAACCCGGCCGAGCGGTGGAGGGATGGATGGATGGATGGACGGGTGGATGGATGAAGCCCCCCCAGAGCCCATGCGGAGCTTTGATTCACCAGGGTTTCTCACATCCACCGCAAGAGCCTGAGGAAGGGGGGGGGAGCCGACTCTGGAAGAAAAAAAAAAGCCCCACAACGCTGTCAAAAATTAATCGCCGCCGCTTTACTTTTCAATTATCAATTCAGCGTCGAGCCGCGCTGCAGCTTAGAGCCGGCTTAAGGTTACTAACGGAGGTAAAGACGCCGAGGGTTCGGGGGTGGAGGAGGAACGGGGGGTTTTAACGAGCAGATGCCGGATCAGGAAACACTCGGGGAAGTTACGAGGCCTTGAGACGATTCGATGTTCGGATTGTTGACTGGTCGTTATTAAAGAGGCTCAAGCGTGGAGCTGAAGTTGAGTCCGATGATTACAATGGGAAGAATGAAGTAAACCCAATTACATTTCTTTACAACCAAACTCCATTTCCAGCTGGGTTTTTGGGGAAACCTTCTTTTTGCTAGATTACATACGTTTCTAATCAACGTCTACAGACTCCTATAACTCTGAATTTTCCTTGCTGGAATCATCAAGACAAAACAATCACGCATTAAGGTTCTTTCATAGATTTATTAAAGGTCTTCTGGACAAATTAGTCCGTTTCCTCCTCTGGGTTCTTCTGGTTCCCGTCTACAGTCGTCTGGTTTCTCTTCGACCCCTCTGGACAGAACTGGTTCAGTCCAACTAAATGTGTCGTCTCCATGACTCAGACTGGTTTCTTCAGGTTCTTGATGGTCTAAGTCAGGACTTTCTTTGGGGGGGGACCAGTCTAGAACCTTCATTCCAGCCTGATGGAACCATTTCTTCACCACTTTGATGTGTTTGGGCTCATTGTCTGGTTGGAACATCCAGCTGTGTCCCAGATCAACCTTCTGCTGATGGGTTTAGGTTCTGATCCTCCTCCTTCATTGTTCTATTGACTTTGTGTGAAGCTCCAGTTCCACAGAGCATGATGCTGCCACCTCCATGCTGATGGTAGGTCTGGTGTTGTTGGGGTTAAAAAAGAGTCTAAGACCCGCCCAAGACAGTCTGAAACCAGTCCTTAAAAAGTCAGATATCAGTGCAAAATCAGGACCCAAACCAAACCTAAACTACTCCTAAAGAAAGTCCAAGACCCCCCAAGACAGTCTGAAACCAGTCCTAATCCAGGGCCAAGTCCACTGTAAAATAAATCCTGAACCAAATTTAGATCACATTCAAAACCAGGTCCCAAACCAGCTCAGAACCAAGACTGAAACCATACAAGAACCTGTCCTAAGAAAGTCCAAAGCCAGTCCAAACTACAGTCTGAAATGAGACCAGAAGGACGTCTAGAAAGCTCCAGAGCATGATGCTGCCACCTCCATGCTGATGGTAGGTCTGGTGTTGTTGGGGTTGAAGGCCTCACCTTCTCTCCTCAGTCTTTGTTCCATCTGACCTCAGAACTTTCCTCCAGAAGGCCTTTTCTTTGTCCATGTGATCAGTGGAGCTTTAAGGTTCTGCTTCTAGAGGAAGAACTTCCTTCTTCATGGAGCCTCTCAGCTCATGTTGATGTCCAACCCTGTGGACACTGACAGCTGTGTTCCAGCAGCTTCTGGTTCATCCAGACCTGCTTCCTGCTGGTTCCTGGTTGACTCTGGACCATCCTGACCAGGTGTCTCTCAGCAGCAGGTGGTAGTTTGTGTTTCCTTCCTGATGGTGGCAGCAACACACCTGGACCATGAACTTTATACTACAAACAGGTGATTCTACGACCTGAAGCTGCTTTGAAATGGATCCAAGGGACTTTCTGACTGGTTCTAGTCGATGATTTGCTTCTTCAGATCTTTGCTGAGCTCCTCAGACTTTCGCACTGTAGTGTCTGAGTCTAATGAGTGGATCAGTGGTTCTCAGAGGAGTCAGCAGCTGTAGTCGATTGTAATCACTCAGGAGAAGTTAAGAAGCCATGAAGCTAAGAAAATTAGACTAACACAACTTTCTACATCATCAAAACTGATAGTTCAAGTTGCTGTATGTTTATTTTTGACCCAGTGGGTTTTATTTAAATGGGCTCAGAGGAGTCAGCAGCTGTAGTCGACTGTAACCATTCAGGAAGATTTAAGAGGCCATGAAGCTAAGAACATTTTACAACTTACTTCATCACCAAAGCTGATAATTGAAGTTGCTGCATGTTTATTTATGACCCAGTAGATTTAATTATATTTCCAAAATGCATGATTGTTTCTTGTTAGATTGTCTTTCAGTGATTCCATTGGAGACTACAAACTGCCACGACACATATCTGAAGATTAGTTGATGTTGATGGTTTCAGGACTGAAGATGTCAACTCCAGATGTGTTTTCTCCCCTTTAGTCCGAACTTCTTCTACTTCTTGCAGTGTTCTGACCGAGCACACTGGTGAGCTCTTCTCATGATGAAAGGTAGCGGCGCCTCAAAGAACAAACTTTCTAATGTTACTCATTGATCGAAAATTACTTATGCAACAAGTTTGGGCCTCGTTGCTTCGCCCCGCTCCGCTTAACTCCTTTCATCAGTCGGCGTGGAGGCTTTTCTCCATCGAGCGCTTCGCCGCCTCCCGTCGAGGAGTTTTTATCTTCCTGACCTCATTATTTATCATACAGAAACCAAAGTTCATCAGCTGCACAGCGCTTCACTTTCTTAGAACAAGTTCAGGAGAGACCGAACAAGTTTCCTCCACAGTAAGTTTAGGAGCTGCAGCGCCACTGTGTTGAAGCTGTTCTCAAACCTGAACGCTGAACAAATAAGGAAAGAGCTTAATGAAGAAAGAGGCAGCTAAAACTGATCGAAGTACGTTGATTTAAATTCACAAAAACTGTAATTTTTGCCGTCACACACTGTAAATGAACAATTTGCAATTTTTAAGAAAACAGATTTTCAATGTGGACGTTATTTACAGTTTTAGCGCCAACGACCAGGTTTTTACCAGAGTTTAGGCACCAAACTACCTGGTTCAGGTCAGGAAAATACTTCTACACTTTCACATGTCAGTAGCTTAAATAAAAAGGTTAAAATGTGACTCTTTCAGCTACATGTTTAAAGGTTCTCCTCCATTTTCTGGGTAGTGAAGACGGCCACCAAGACACCTATGACTCTTTCCCAAAGTAGATACAAGCTAGTATTTACCACAAAGCTTCACGTCATGATGCTGCCACCACCATGTTCCACATCATGATGCTGCCACCACCATGCTTCACATCATGATGCTGCCACCACCATGCTTCACATCATGATCCTGCCACCACCATGCTTCACATGATGATGCCACCACCATGCTCCACATCATGATGCTGCCACCACCATGCTTCAAATCATGATGCTGCCACCACCATGCTTCACATCATGATGCTGCCACCACCATGCCTCACATCATGATCCTGCCACCACCATGCTTCACATGATGATGCCACCACCATGCTCCACATCATGATGCTGCCATGTCATCACTATACTTAACATCATGAAGCTGCCTCCACCATGCTTCACATCATGATGCTGCCTCCACCATGCTTCACATCATGATGCTGCCTCCACCATGCTTCACATCATGATGTCATCACTATACTTCACATCATGATGCCACCACCACCGTGCTTCACGTCATGATGCTGCCACCACCATACTTCACATCATGATGCTGCCACCACCATGCTTCACATCATGATGCTGCCACCACCATGCTTCACATCATGATGCTGCCACCACCATGCTTCACATCATGATGCCACCACCATGCTTCACGTCATGATGATGCCACCACCATGCTTCACATCATGATGATGCCACCACCATGCTTCACATCATGATGCTGCCACCACCATGCTTCACATCATGATGCTGCCACCACCATGCTTCACATCATGATGCTGCCACCACCGTGCTTCACATCATGATGATGCCACCACCATGCTTCACACCATGATGATGCCATCACCATGCTTCACACCATGATGCTGCCACCACCATGCTTCACTTCATGATGCTGCCACCAACATGCTTCACATTATGATGCCGCCACCTCCATGCTTCACACCATGATGCTGCCACCACCGTGCTTCACATTATGATGCTGCCACCACCATGCTTCACATTATGATGCTGCCACCACCATGCTTCACATCATGATGCTGCCACCACCATGCTTCACATCATGATGCTGCCACCACCATGCTTCACATCATGGTGAATGTTCCATCTTTCAGCTCATATTAACAAAAACACTGATACTCCAGAAGTCAACTAGTGATATTTTCTGAACCACATGTAGCTGCATGAAACAATAAGACAAAACTAATCATGTAGAATATTTTAAATATGAAATACTTGGACACAAAAATGAGAATAAAGTTATTTTCGCTGAACTTTCATAACTGACTGAGCAGGTTTGACAAGATGAAGCAAAAAAACTAAGATATTGTTTGATAGTCTGATCCAAGTAGAGTTCTGGAGTTTTAAATACTTCTCTGAATAGAAAATAACAGCAGCAACAGATGGTTTTGGGGGTTATGTTAATAATTAGAGACGTCACGTTCAGCAGCACATCCATAGAGACTTACAGGAAATAATCCTAAACAGTCGGAAGCGACGAACTAAACTTAAAGCTTCTGTTATCATTTTGAGAACTATGTGTCGCCTCCATCAACCAGAATCAACAAACTGTGTTTCGTTAACACAGTTGAAACTGTAGAGCCTCTAAACACTAGTTTTATTGCATTTACCTTTAAATTGCGAAGAAGAGTAAGAGTTCCAGTAAACAGCGGCTACAAAGGACATGGAGTTTTATTAAAGGACAAATACATGCTTGGACTCTTTGAGGTAAATGGGCATTTTCAGGAATTAGACAGAGCCAGAATAAGAGGAGATGTCTATCATGTTGGACTTTAGAGTGTGAGTATATGGCTATTTCCTGGAGGCTGCAGCTCTGATATACATGGAGCTTTAAAGCCCCGTTATGACACTGTATGGTCATAATTCAAGTTTCTACACAACCTGATAAAAACTATCTGTCCTTCTTTTCCTATCTGCATGTCTTAAGTCTGAATCCAACCTTGATCTGTTCATTAGGATGTGATTCAACCTTCCTCCTCTCCATCCTCCATCCTCCATCCTCCATCCTCCATCCAACTTCTCCAACTAACTCCAGGCTTGTCGGAGCTAAACACACACATGGTCCCGGTTTTGATCTCCTCTTTCGCTGCCGCACTTAACATCGACTTCCCTTCGCACTTCTCTTTAGAGCGTCGACACCGCAGGACTTTGTCCCACGTTTAAGTATGCGCGGATACTTTCTCAGGATTAAAGGGAACTTAGCAGGTTGAAGGCTCTGATGTTGATGCTGTCAGGAGGCCGCGAGGAGGAGATGCAGGGGGATAAGTGGACTACTTAAAACTGTTTGTAGGGATAAAGATCTGCTAAGAGCGAGAAGTTTTAATCCCACGTCTGAATTTAAAACACAGATCTGGAACAAAAGACCCAGAAGGAGAATCAGACGTAACATTAAAGGACAATGCCAGTGTTTTTATCCATTAACTACAAGGCTTCAGTTTCTTATCTCAACTAGTACCTCATGCATGTAGTCCTCATTAGATATGTTAAGATAAGCCTTCTTTAGTTCTACAGTGGGGAATGATTCTAATGACAAAAAGCTGTCTAGAAGGCGCTTCCTGTTTTTTAAAAGAGCCGCCTGAAGATTAAAACTTGGTTTCAGGGTTGAGGTTGGGAGTTAAGGTTAGAAGGTTGAGCTGTCCTCACAAAGCTAGCACAGAGTGGTGTTTGTCCTAACGGGGACAGATGGGAGGTTTTCCAGGAGACTCCTCTCGGTCTCCGTCCTCTCAGCGACGTTCAGATCGGAGGTCAGAGGACACGTGTGGAGGTCTGACAGTTTAAATAGGAAGTAGAGGCTGTTTGAGTCAGAGGGAGATGAGCTCAGAAACACAACCTAACAGACTTTATAACATCCTAGAAACAAATCCTTTCAAGTAAGTTTGGAATTGCAATCAGGAGTGTAACCAGGATCCTGATCTGGATTCAGACTGGAGAAGTTGGTGGTTTCGTGAGTTTAAAACCAAAATCCTGACAGCTGCTCACAGATTCAGGTCTGATTCTGTTCCCTCATTAACCCAAAGCCCCTTTAAGACCTGCTTTCAGGCAACTAAACATGTCGGCTTTGTGTCCGAATTTCTAGTTTTCCATAAAAATCTTCCTAGATCAGTCTGGATACCATTTTTGTTTCACTTTCCGAATCCCCAACTTAGTCTCTATAAACTTATGTTCCAGTACAACTAAACTGCATTTTCAATTACATTTCAATGGGAACACCTTTTCTGTTCTTTGACATTATTTTTACTGCTTCACTGTCGCTCCTTTTCTGCCAGCCAATCATGTATTAGATGGACCTATCACCATGGTAACCCAGAAAATGGAGGAGACGCTTCAAACATCCATGAAGCACGGTGGTGGCAGCATCATGATGTGAAGCACGGTGGTGGCAGCATCATGATGTGAAGCACGGTGGTGGCAGCATCATGATGTGAAGCATGGTGGTGGCAGCATCATGGTGTGAAGTATGGTGGTGGCAGCATCATGATGTGAAGCATGGTGGTGGCAGCATCATGGTGTGAAGCATGGTGGTGGCAGCATCATGACGTGAAGCACGGTGGTGGCAGCATCATGACGTGAAGCACGGTGGTGGCAGCATCATGATGTGAAGCATGGTGGTGGCAGCATCATGGTGTGAAGCATGGTGGTGGCAGCATCATGACGTGAAGCACGGTGGTGGCAGCATCATAATGTGAAGCATGGTGGTGGCAGCATCATGGTGTGAAGTATGGTGGTGGCAGCATCATGATGTGAAACATGGTGGTGGCAGCATTATGATGTGAAGCACGGTGGTGGCAGCATCATGGTGTGAAGTATGGTGGTGGCAGCATCATGATGTGAAACATGGTGGTGGCAGCATTATGACGTGAAGCACGGTGGTGGCAGCATCATAATGTGAAGCATGGTGGTGGCAGCATCATGGTGTGAAGTATGGTGGTGGCAGCATCATGATGTGAAACATGGTGGTGGCAGCATCATAATGTGAAGCATGGTGGTGGCAGCATCATGCTACGGGAGCTTTCTCAGCAGTAAGGACAGGAAGAATGACTGAAGCCAAACACAGATATCTTTAAAAATATCCAGATTTTATGCTATGACAATTTCAGACATGGTTGTGTAGAAATTGCTGCAAAACTGTGATGATTTGAGTCAACAGATAAGCTAGCATGACAGCTAACAGGCTTTGTTTGCAGCATTATGGGAGACGTTCTCTTCTCTGACAAAGTTTTCACCACTGAAACATCATTTTTGACATCTCTGAAGTCTTTGTGGACTTGCATGGAGCAGTTGTGCTGTGTTAAAACCAGACTATTTTACTGCACACACTTCGCATCACTAATACCATCCCTACTGTGAAGCATGGCGGTGGCAGCATCATGCTACGGGAGCTTTCTCAGTAGTAAGGACAGGAAGGATGACTGAAACCAAACACGGAGAGAAGAAACCGGCTCCTGTGTTAATTTAATATCCCAACTCTGCAACTTCCCACCCTGCTCAGGTGCTTCTGAGCAAACCGCTGAATTGTTTTCCCATCAGAAACAAGCAAATTCTCATTCTGAGGCTTCATCTCCACGTTCACATCACGCTCAGCCTCGTGAACGAGATCAATAAGTTCTCCTGTTTGATGCCTCGAAGACGAATCCTGCTCTTAACCGCCGTGATTTGTACACCGGAGGGCAAAACTGATTGATCACGTTCCCAAACTAAGAGCTGCTTCATAATAAATATTTCACCGGCGCGTCCGTCGATAAACGGCTCCCTAACAAACCTACGTTGCTGTGAACCGGACGCAGACGATGCGAGTGAGGCTATCGACGGACTGTTTATGAGCGGCTGATGGGAGATGAATTGGTTTTGTGGCGCAGCATCCGCTTGGTGCGTCGGAGCTGCTGCTCATAATCACATCCAGATGACTGACAGGAGGCTCCTTCAGTCAGCATCAAGGAAAACACATGAAAAACACCAAAACTCCAGTCTGCAGCTGCTGGAGGATGTGTGGAGGCTGTGGACGCGTTACAGGCTTCAAATGCAGTTTATACTTGTTCTGTGTCCAGTTTGACTCATTATTAATATGAATATTGACAAATCAGAAGAACAAAAAGACACTTTAACATCTAAGTTATGTGAGTTCTTTACTGTAATATCAATAATAACTTTATTTACATGGAATATGTTAACGTACAGACAGCAGCATCATGACATGAAGCACGGTGGTGGCAGCATCAAAATATGAAGCACGGTGGTGGCAGCATCATAATGTGAAGCACGGTGGTGGCAGCATCATGACATGAAGCACGGTGGTGGCAGCATCATAATGTGAAGCACGGTGGTGTCAGCATCATGATGTGAAGCATGGTGGTGGCAGCATCATGACGTGAAGCACGGTGGTGGCAGCATCATGATGTGAAGCACGGTGGTGGCAGCATCATGGTGTGAAGCACGGTGGTGGCAGCATCATGATTAAAGCACGGTTGTGGCAGCATCATGGCGTGAAGCACGGTGGTGGCAGCATCATGATGTGAAGCACGGTTGTGGCAGCATCATGATGTGAGCACGGTGGTGGCAGCATCATGATGTGAAGCATGGTGGTGGCAGCATCATGATGTGAAGCATGTGGTGGCAGCATCATGATGTGAAGCACGGTGGTGGCAGCATCATGATGTGAAGCAACACGGTGGTGGCAGCATCATGATGTGAGAATGGTGCAGCATCCGATGTGAAGCGTGGTGGTGCAGCATCATGATGTGAAGCACGGTGGTGTCAGCATCATGATGTGAAGCATGGTGGTGGCAGCATCATGACGTGAAGCACGGTGGTGGCAGCATCATGATGTGAAGCACGGTGGTGGCAGCATCATGGTGTGAAGCACGGTGGTGGCGGCATCATGACGTGAAGCACGGTGGTGGCAGCATCATGATGTGAAGCACGGTGGTGGCAGCATCATGATGTGAAGCACGGTGGTGGTGGCAGCATCATGATGTGAAGCACGGTGGTGGTGGCATTATGATGTGAAGCACGGTGGTGGCAGCATCATGGTGTGAAGCACGGTGGTGGCAGCATCATGGTGTGAAGCATGGTGGTGGCAGAAATCAGACAAATCAGAAGAACAAAAAAGCACTTTGACATCTAAGTTCTCTGAGTTCTTTACTGTAATAACAAACTTTATTTAGAATTTCAAAATAAAACAACACACCAACACCAGATAAAGTAATAAAATCCCAGATCCAAGAGAGGAAAAAGAACAAAAAGAAAATGGAGGGTAAAACCACAAAGACGAGGCTAAAAATAGTAAGAACAGTAGTAATAGTCCATCCAGACCCCGAGGCGTCCCCCTTGAACTGCTACCTGATCGTGGTGGGGGAGTCTGAGAGCCCGATCCTGGGAGCTATGCTGTCGCGGGCTTTATGCCCCTGGTTTGGTCTCCCAAGGCAAACAGGTCCTAAGTGACGGGTCAGACCAAAAGCAGCTCCAAAACCCTTATGGATAGTAGAAGATCGAGGACCAGGACGTCGCCCTGGTGATTCGAGAGTTGTTATTATGCAACAGGAGGGACGTGTCACTTACAGTTTCCTCATTGTGTTGACAGAAATGTAGTTCAGGTGGCTCTAGAGTTCTCTTTTAAGATATTTAGTGCTGCACATATACATATAAATAGATGTAAGTCGAGGTAGAAACACGGACGCTGCCAGGATGTATGACAACTAATTGCTTTAACAGGGAAATAAAAGTGCCACAGAGCAAAAGGCGCCTCAAGTTGCTGCAAACTTCTGGCGAGAAACATCGCAGCTCTTCTTCACAGGCGTTGAAGATCCTCAGCAGGAGCCTCGGAGGAAGCGGGGAGATTTATTTACACTCCAGCTAAATGGCAAATGTCAATTCCAGCGATGCCACCACATCAGCTCGGCCCGCAATTCCACCGCCGACGACAAACAACAGCAGCAGCAGCAGAGCCGGGTCACCCGACGGCCGTAAATCGCCTCCACACCAGATTCCTCAGGTCTATTAGAGCCGGAAGCCGAGCCGGAGAGACGGCGGCCGGCAGGATGTGACCGGCAGCAGCATCGACTGGTTAAGGCTGAAGATTGGCCAGAGCGGACGGATCGATGAGCTCGGAGCCCGGACGGACGGAGGGCTGGACGCCGGACAGACGTGTGATTACTGCAGGAACAAAGGAGGGGAATTCTATCGCCCTCTGCTATTGCTTCTGTTTCCGCGCTGACAGGAGGTTTTGATGGTTGTCGGAGTCTGAAAAACTACACGAAGCAGAGATCGAACCTGAAGAGTTTGTTTTTAAAAGTTCGATTTCCAAAAGTGAAGGTTTCATGGAACTTAAAGTGAGAGAAAATCCACACAGGAAGTATCCAGACCCCATTATTTGCAGCCTTTACTGTGTTTAAATGGATAAAACCATCATTTTGTTCTACGTTTAACAACCTATGGCAACATGAAATTGAAACCTAATTAGATCTGGCATTTTTGGTACTTTTAGTCTTTTATCTGGTGGAGTCGTGTTGATCTATTTCGTAAATCTTTCACCATGTTGCTTCTCTGGCCTTTTTTCTTTCTGCTTGGTGGCGCAGAGTTCCTCCTTACTCTCCTCCTTTTTTTGTCCTGTCCTCAAAGCTCTTTGTAAGTTCAGTTTTTAACAGGTGGTATTTAATAAAGTCGTTATTTCTTTTGTCAGTGTTTTTGCCAGTGTTTATCTGTCTGTTAGCAACTTTACGCAAAAAGTTCTGAACGGATTTTGATGAAATGTTCAGGAAAGGTTGATGATGGGACGAGGAACAGATGAATAGATCTTAGTGCTGATCCGGATCACCGTCTGGATCCAGGAATGTGATGCAGGATTCTTTAGCATTGGGAGATGTGCATGAATATGTGCATGTAACTCCACAAACATGTCCAGACTGCTTAGTAAAAAATACAGGATCAGTTCCCGCTAATTTCTGCAACATCTCAAAGTTTGATCCGGATCCAGGTAAAATTCCAGATACTAGGATCCAAAACAGGAAAACCTAGAGGGCCTGTGGAATGGTCATCACTGTAAGGTAACAGATGAAGATCCAGACATGCAGCCAACACCAACATGTAGCTGAGACTCTGCTGAATCAGGAGGATCCAACAGATCTGTTGTAGAATCAACAGCTATGGAGCTGGATCCAGAAGAAACCACCATTACCCAGAAAGAGATTCTGGTGAATAACTATTGAACTAATGATGAAATTAATGTGGATCCAGATGCTAAGGGTTTGTTTTCTGGGTCAAGGAGTCTAATAATGTAGATAAAACAATCCTGGGACGATTATTTCTGGGTGTAAATCCCAACATGGGGTGAAATGAGCTGCTTGGAGGAGGTCTGAGCTCTCCGAGGACTTTTCTAGTTTTGTCCAGTGTTGCTTTATTTCGTAAATCTTTCACCGTGTTGCTCCTTCGGCCTTTTTTCTCTCTGTTTGGTGGCGCAGAGTTCTTCCTCACTATCCTCCTTTTTCATCCTGTCCACAAAGCCCTTTGTAAACGCCTTTTTTAGCAGGTGCTATTTAATAAAGTCGTTATTATTGCTTGTATTATAATATCTGAGAGTATCTGGAACTTTTCTTAAGTTTGAAAGTGATTATGTTGAGATGTTACTAGGACTTGACTTGAGTGGACGTCAAAAATACACTCCATAAGTTTTAGTGCAACACCTAAAATGTTAGCATCACTTTGTTTGTTTAGAGAAAAAAAGTCCACAATTTATCATAATTTTGGGGATAATCTACCCAGAATAATAGATAAAATGACAAAAATGTTAAATCTAAGTACCAAAGACAACTACCCCATAGTTAAAGGCTTCATGAATGTATTCAAGCAAATGTGATCCAGATAAAGATGCTCTGAAAGCCGTTTCATGGTCTCTGTTCACCTACTGGTTGTCTAGATCCCACTGAAGTGACCCTCAAACCTGAATCAAAGGGGATCATATGTTCTAACTGGATTAGTGGCTGGATAATCCTTAAAAATCTGATGATCTCCTGCTCTCAGGACTTCAAGGGTAATTCTGGCTTCTTTCAAGCTGGTTTATTTCTCATTAATGTGGCTCAGTGGGTGATGCTAACTTTGGATTTGGGAATGAAGAGTCGCACAAACGTCTGATTGCTTGGAGATCTCTGTTGTGTTCTGCAAAAAAATGTCTGTTCCAGTTGGTTAATTCTGTGTTTATTCTCATTGAGACTAAAGTCTTTTGGAAAGCTGCAGGGATATTATGTCCTCATGCTGTTTTGTGCAACTCCTAGCTTCCCCGAGTACAAAGTTAGCATGATGCTAACGGTCACAACGCCCACATTAATGGTAAATAGAGAAGGTTCAAACTAAATGATCCTTTCAACGACGAATATCTGACAAAACCCAACATTTTACCACCTGGATCTTAACCGTTTGTGCTTCTTTATTGGTTTGGAGTCCAGCAGATCTCCACTAACCAACGTGTCTCCATCTGTTCTTAAAGCATCTGGAGTACAAATGCAGAGAAGATCACAGTCAACCCAAACCGTTTGCTCTTTTCCAACCTTTGACAGACATTTCCAGACAACCGTTGTAACTTTCACCTTAGTTTTCCTCTCTAAATGGACGTTTTCTCTTTTCGTGTTGTACTGCACATCTCAAAAATCAAAGGCTTATAAAAGTAGTCCGTGACCAGAAATGCTGAAAACATCAGACTCAAACTGCTCGTTACTAAAGTGAGGCCTTCAAAATAAAATTCATTCTTTGAGCTACTGTAGAAAAGCTGATTTGTTTGCAATTTCATGTTCTTGTATTTAGATCCATAGAGCTTTTATAGACACTGGAAAGAGTCAAATTGATTTAAAAGTTGGATTATTTTAAAAACTGTCAGAATAAATAATAAAATTGCATTTGCATTATTCAGAGTGACACTTTTTCCTCTTAAAATTCAAATGGTTGCTAAAGATTGAGGTGACGTTTTGTTAATTTAAAGCATTTTACTTACTCACTAGTCTGATTCACCAGATGTAGATTTTGTCTCCACCCCTTCTGCTATTTGTATGCAGCTCTTTTCAGAATCAGGTGTCTTCAAACAACAACCTGCACGCTGAAAATGGTAGCTCTTAACCATTCTAATGACATCTCGCCATATCTCGGTTCACTTCTCGTGGTCTCACTGTATCGTGGATTTTTAAATTGTGTATTTCTGATTCTGTATCAAGGATTAAAAAGAATATTAAATGGAAACTAGAAAAAGCCCTCAGAGAGCTCATACCTCCACCAAGGAGCTTCAGTCCACCCCCAACACAATCTCCCAGTTCACATATTTTCTATGGAACGTTACAGATACAAATGTAATTACATACAGTTCAAATGTCCTACCAACAATGCGGCCTTCACCCCATCCGACCTAATGAACAGGCGCGGCCTCTAGCGCGGCAGCTCCTAACAGCCTCCCAGCTTCTTAGACAACCGGAGATAAGAATGCCGGCCCAACCGTGCGTATGTCGCTCAGGAAGGAAAGAGAACTCTGTCACTGTCGCTGTCTGTCGCGTGGAGACCCAAAATGTCATGTGGTCAGAGGGGGTTACCCCAAAAACAAGAGTGCCCTCTGGTGGCTTTTAGAGTAAACCGCATTTAATTGTCCACCCGGTTACACTTACATTAAAAAACATCCTGGATCCAGACGGTGATCCGGATCAGTCCCAAAATTTCATCATTTCTTCCTTGTCCCATTTCACACATTTCCTGAAAATTTCATCCAAATCCGTCCATGAGTTTTTGAGTTATTTTAAACACAAACCAACAAACAAACCAACGCCGGCCATCACATGACCTCCTTAACGGAGGTGATAAAATACGTAGCATACAGCAGATGGGTAGACAAAGACTCGCACGCATGGAAAACGCAGCTTCCTCTTGAGCTAGTTTGCCCATGTGAGATGCTACACGGCACGCTATTGGCTGATGGATGGGAGGCGACCAACCAGAGCTCTGTGTTCTGCATCCTGGGCTCTGATTGGCTCAGTGACCGTAGCATCGGCCTCCTCCGTCTCCCGTGTACAGCAGCGTTCAGCATCTGGCCTCGTCCGTTCCACATGGATGTCTGGTCGTAGTGTTGCTCTGCGGTGTTGGGTTTATTTCCAGCCCTACGATGTTGCCCAAACATTCTGCACCTTCTAAGGCTTCTGGGACCGAACCCAAGCGTGGGGAGGGTTTATAAAGCCTTAAAATATATATAAATAATAAAATGAATATAAGGTCGCTACTTCGTGGATTTTCGTGGTTCTGGATCCTAACCCCCCGCGATAATAAACGAGAGACCACTGTATTTGTATTTTACAAGGGGCACTGTTGCTGCATCCCGGGCTAAGCTCCGCCCAGACAGACTGTGATTGGTTTAAAGAAAAACAAACAATCCAGATAGCTCTTCCCCGTCCATATAGAGCGATAATATGGTGCAGTCAGACCATTCTACGGCACAGACACAGTTCTGCTGAGATAAGTCTGGATTTGGTTTAAATATTTGAGGAAGTGAACAATAAACATCCACATTTTATAGTTTTTTAGCAGCTTGGATTAAAAAAAGCACAAAGGACAGGATGAAGAGTTAAGAGTTGGGATGTGTGTGTGTGTGTGTGTGTGTGTGTGTGTGTGTGTGTGTGTGTGCGTGTGTGTGTGACCTTGACACTGACAGAGTTGTAGCCTCAGGCCTGTCCTTTAGCTTAGGGGAACAAGCACACACTCACTACCCCTCTGAACATGAACACATAAACACAAACGCACACATGCACACAACCACGCGTGTGTAGCGCACGGCAACACACACACACACACACACACACAGATTCTTACACGGAGATGAAAACGTGCACGGTCGCTCACACACACATCCAGTGTCCATCCAGCAGGGCTGTGGCTCATTAATATTGCATTGATCGGACAGAAAGAGGCAGTGGACTGGAAGGACCGTGTGTGTGTGTGTGTGTGTGTGTCTGTTTGCATTTTAGTGAGGGCCAGTTTCAGTTTTGGACCTCGCATTTAAGGACAGTGAGGATGTTTTGGGTGGTCTTTGCTGTGTAAAAGGTTAAAGTTCCAGGTTTGAGCGTTTAGTTCTGAATATTATAGAAGACATATAATCGGGTAAAGAGTCTAGAGAAAGATGAAACTAGACGGATTGAGGCCTGGCAAAAACTGTCTAGACTTTTCATTCAGCTCCTATGATGTACCTGATGTCAAATCAGAGGCACAATCCCACATTAGAAGACCTTAAACTCCAGGTTTAAGGTCTATAGGTTGAAATCCAAGACCATGTTGGCAAAAGACTCAAAACCTATGACAGTCTGACAGCAAACGTACCGTACCATCTTCTGGACTGGTCTACTTCAACACTTCCTCTCCACACATCTCTGCGTTCGTATACGAATCAACTGGAACTCCATTCATTCCGATGGGAACCTTCGGGATCTCTGCTGTATTTTAAGCGAAACTCCTCCTTTTGTTTATTTCTGTCAAGAATTTGCCTCAAATACATTAAAAATGTGAACTTTTCCGCCTTTTTCCACGTTATACAGAATTCCAGTGAGGTGCAGCCACACTGTATGGGCAGAAACGGTGAGAATAGTCTATTACCCCTTCTCCACCAAGAAGAACCAGGTCCTAGTTCTGGTGCTTAGCTGGTTCAAATCTGGTTCCTCCTAACAACCTGTTTGCTTTTCCATTGACAAGGAGTCAAGTTGGAGCCATTGGGTCACCATAAAACCACTACGCTAGCATCCATTAAATAGCAGTTAAACAAACGCAGTAAGTTGATGATAATATCTATGTTTATCTCTATAGATGGTCTTAAGGCTGATTGTGAGGCGGAGGTCCTCCTGTTGCCTGGACACATCCGTGATCACGCTACTGGTGGGACACAACTGTAGCGGATTTCAGGTCAACAGTTTGTGGTAAACTTCCGTGTGTCCCGGGAGTCATTCCAATACATGTGTGATGGGACCAGGGACGTCCTGGAGAACAAGGACACTAATTAGCGCTTGTGTGTCCCTTTCCACCGTTGATGGTTGGTCACCATAACCCCGCCCCCAGCCCCTGACGTACTCGGTGCTTAGCTCTGGACCAGCAAAGAGTTGGTGCTTGCTGAGCTCCAGTTTTTAGAACCTGGAGTCGGTGCTTAGGTGGTGGAAACACAAAGAAGTGAAGCTAAGTCAGGCTCTGACCTGGAACCAGCTCGATGGGAAAGGGGTATATCACAAACCAACCAGTTTACGTTAAAATCAACAGTTTGAGGAAAGTGACTCCAGCGTCTAAGAGAACCAGTGATTCTAACTTACCTGCAGCAGTTTAAGACCTTTGATTAAAGGAGTTAAAAACTGTCACAGTTCCTGTCTGAGCTCAGTTTCGGTTTCACTTTTCACTGTCCGTCCTCATCTGTCCGCCGACGTTCTTCCTGCTTCCTGTCAGCTGACTCTCACCTGTGCACGATTCCCCAGTGGGCCTCGGTGTGTTTAAACCTGCCAGGCTGCCGTTATTCATCGCCAGCTCATCACTCACATGCAGGCAGTGTTCTGCTGTTGGCGTCTGGTTTTCCTGTTTCCTGTTTCCTGCCTGCTTGTAAGCCTTAATTTTGCCTTTGAATAAACCACAGCTGACTGGTTGTTTCTGGACTTCCTCCTGCTCTGCTTGAACAAACTGTGACAGACACACAATTCAGTCCTTAAGGTTTTGTTTTTCATGTGTTTGGTTGAGTTTTCTAAAAGCAGGAATTGAGGATGATGATTTGAAACTGCGTCATTTTCTGTTTTGCAGTCTGACTCCAATGCATGAATGACCAACACAAACTACACTGTAAAAAGTTGACTTTTTAGAATAGATTGAAACTGTAATATGTTTTAACAGTTTACTGTTTTTGTTTAGTTTTTTTGTTTCTTTGTACACATTTTAAATTCTAACAATAATCTTCTGTTGTTTAAAATTGAATACTTGTTGTTGGAGCCAAAAAAAGACAAGAATGGCAGTTTAAAACAAGACGTAACGGTCAAACGACAAAATGACAAAAACCACACAAATGAGACACAAAAGGAAAGTGAGACGCAAAATGAGACATGAAGTAAGACAAACAAGACATGAAACAACAAAAACGAGACACGAAACCACAAATACCAGATACAAAACAATGAAAACCGCAAAATGACATGAATCACAATGATGGATGGATGGATGGATGGATGGATGGATGGGTGGATGGATGGGTGGATGGATGGGTGGATGGATGGATGGATGGATGGATGGATGGATGGATGGCGGGATGGACACAGGGACAGATGGATGATGGATGATGGATGGAGGAAAAAGGGGAAGGAAGCATGAAGCCACCATTTAAATTGAAGACGGAGGAAAGGGGATAAAGGGGTGTAAAGAAGGAAAGGAAAGATGTGACCAGAGAGGGGATGGATGGATGATGGATGGATGGATGGATGGATGGATGGATGGATGGATGGATGGATGATGGATGGATGGATGGATGGATGGATGGATGGATGGATGGATGGATGAATGGATGGATGATGGATGGATGGATGGATGGATGGATGATGGATGGACAGAGGGATGGATGGATGGATAGATGATGGATAGATGGATGGACAGATGGATGGATGATGGATGGAGGATGGATGATGGATAGATGGACGGATGGATGGATGGATGATGGATGGATAGATGATGGATGGACAGAGGGATGGATGGATGGATGGATGGATGATGGATGATGGATGATGGATGGTTGGATGATGGATGATGAACAGAGGGATAGATGGATGGATGATGGATGGATGGATAGATGGATGGATGGATGAATAGATGATGGATAGATGGATGGATGGATGATGATGGATAGATGGATGGATGATGGATGATGGATGGTTGGATGATGGATGATGAACAGAGGGATAGATGGATGGATGATGGATGGATGGATAGATGGATGGATGGATGGATAGATGATGGATAGATGATGGATAGATGGATGGATGATGGATGGATGGATGATGATGATGAACAGAGGGATGGATGATGATGGATGATGGATAGATGGATGGACAGATGGATGGATGATGGATGGATGGATGGATGATGGATGGATGGATGGATGGATGATGGATGATGAACAGAGTGATGGATGATGGATAGATGGATGGACAGATGGATGGATGATGGATGGATGGATGGATGGATGGATGGATGGATGGATGGATGGATGATGCATGGATGGATGATGAACAGAGGGATGGATGGATGGATGGATGGATGGATGATGGATGATGGATGGATGAATGGATGGATGGATGGATATATGATGGATAGATGGACGGACAGATGGATGGATGACGGATGGATAGATGATGGATGGACAGAGGGATGGATGGATGGATGGATGGATGGATGGATAGATGATGGATGATGATGGATGGACAGATGGATGGATGATGGATGAGTGGATGGATGGATGGATGATGGATGGATGATGGATACATGGATGGACGGATGGATGGAGGAAGAAAGGGAAGGAAGCATGAAGCGATCATTTAAAGATGAGTGAAAGGAGATAAAGGGGTGTGAAGAAGGAAAGGAAAGATGAGACCAGAGATGGATGGACAGATGGATGGACGGAAGAAGAAAGGGAAGGAAGCAGGGAGCGATCATTTAAAGAGGAAGGAAAGGAAATAAAAGGGTGTGAAAGGAAAGATGAGACCAGTGGGTCTCATCCATCCTTCCTTCCATGGATGGAAGGATGGATGGATGGAGTGGTGACGGAGGGAAGGGAGGTGAGAAGACAATTAAAACAGTCAACAGGCACTTTGAATTCCCCCGACTGCATCTCCTCATCACATCACACACATCGTTTACAGGCGGAGTGAGACGGACGGCCAGACACCAAGCTCTTTGGTTGCCGCGGGAAACACTTCCTTGTTTGCCCTAACGCCCTCACTTCCTGCCCGCTGAGACGTTTAGAGAGCTGTGTGTGTGTGTGTGTGTGTGTGTGTGTGTGTGTAGTTTTTATGTTGCATGGCTAATTTTGACAGCATGGGAATGAGAGAGTAAGTAATGGTCCCAGCAGACAGAGTTCCATCCATTAGTGATAATGGGGAAACAGAGCTGCTATTAGCTGTTAATGGACAAACACACAACCACGCTGCAGGCTCTCTCTCTTTGACCCGCAGGGCCGAAGGATGAACGTCTAACCCAGCGGTTCTCCACTTTTGTTTGGCGCTGGACCTTCTGCGAACAGCTACAAATGAAATGTACGTGCAGAAAGTCAACGGTAGTCGTCAAAATTACTGTTTTATAATGTAGAGCGATGCCGTTTCCATCCTGGTTGAGGAGCAGTGGACCAGTTCTTTACCCTTCTAGAGCTACTATGGGGGTCTTTGTGTGTGTTTTTCATGGGTTTTTGGTTCTGTTCTGTTCAATTCCTGTTTTATTTTGACATTCATGTCCTTTTACTTCCTCCCTTTGTCTCCTTTTCCCTCCTCTTTTTCAACTGCCCAGGTTTGTTTTACCTGTAGTCCCCTGTGTCTTGTCTCCCCAGTCAGTTAAGAGTGTAGGAGGGTTCTTCAAAAAGTTGGAGAAGGTTAGGTCTTGAGCATCCAGATATCCCGCAACAGCATGCACGACCTTTTCATCACTCTGACAGTGGCAACCAAGCAAGGGGGACTTCGGTTTGACTTCTTCTATGTGCTGCATGTGCTACTCGGGTTCACCAGATTTGAGTTTTGCGTTTCAGTTTTGCTTACTTTTTAATTCCTACTTGGGCTTTTATTTTGGATTCTTCCTGGAACTCCAGTCGTCTTTTGTTTACTCTCCTGCCGTCCTGCGTTTCTACCTGTTGAATGAGTTTGATTAAAGTTTCTTTTGTACTTTTGCCTGCTTGTCTGGCGTGTCTGCAGTCGTTCGCTGCTAGTCCCTGACAGTTTATCTTTTTCAGCTTTCCTCCCGTTGTCACCTCGTCATCCTTTACCCCCTTTTCCCTCCTTTTTTGTCCCTTTTCTTTTCCCGCCTTTTTCCAACACGAACTTTCTCCTTTCCTTTTCATGTTTTACCCCCTTCCTCTTCCATCCTCATTCCTTCCTTCCCATGTCTGTGCCATTCTCTCCTTCTTTTTCAGCTTTCCTTCCGTTGTCACCTCGTCATCCTTTACCCCCTTTTCCCTCCATTTTGTCCCTTGTCTTCTCCCGCCTTTTTCCAACATGAACTTTCTCCTTTCCTTTTTATGTTTTACCTCCTTCCTCTTCCATCATTTTTCTTTCCTTCCTTCTCATGTCTCTTCCATTTTCTCCTTCTTTTTCAGCTTTCCTTTCGTTGTCACTTCGTCATCCTTTACCCTGTTTTCCCTCCTTTTTTGTCCCTTGTCTTCTCCCGCCTTTTTCTGACATGAACTTTCTCCTTTCCTTTTCATGTTCTACCTCCTTTCTCTTCCATCTTCCTTCCTTCCTTCCTTCCTTCCTTCCTTTCTTCCTTCCTTCCCATGTCTCTGCCATTCTCTCCTTCTTTTTCAGCTTTCCTGGCGTTGTCACTTTGTCATCCTTTACCCCCCTTTTCCCTTCTTTTGTTTGCTCTCCTACGTTTCTACTTGTTGAATGACTTTGATTAAAGTTTCTTTTGTCCTTTTGCCTGCTTGTCTGTCGTGTCTGCAGTCGTCGTTCCCTGACAGTTTTGCGGATTTGGAAAAGGCTTAGGATGATGTCCCTTGAGGGGTCTTTTAGGGCGTCTTCGATCCTTTTACCCCTTTCCTTCCTCCTCCTTCCTCTTTCATTCTCTCCTTCCTCTTTAAACATTCCTCCCCTTGTCACTATCCCTCCTCTTCATCCCAGTATCATCCTCATCTCCGTCCTCCCTTCGTTTTTTCTACTTCCTACCTCTCCTACTCTTCATTTCCTCCTCTTCTTCCTTTCCCTTGTCTTCTCTTCTCCACATAATTTCTCTCTCGTCACCCTTTAACCCCCTTTTCCCTCCTTTTTTATCCTGTCTTCTCTAACCCTTCCTCTTTCTTTGCCTTTCCTTTATCCTCACTCCATTGCCGGTCCTTTTATCTCCCTCCTCTTCCATCCCCTTACCTCTTTCCTTCATCCTCGTATTGCTTTACTTCTTTCCCTTCCTTCTTCACCTCGTCACCCTTTACCCCCTTTCCCTCCCTTTTTGTCTTTCCAAGTCTCCCCTCTTTCTTCAGCTTTACTTTTTCCTCTTTCATCCCTCCTTTTACCTTCCTCCTCTTCCATCCCTTTTCCTTCCTCCTCACATCTCTTTGCTTCTTACCTTCTTTTTGTTTTCCGCTTCCCTCCCTTTGTCACCACCCCTCCTCTTCTTCCCGTCCTCCTTCTTTCCCTTTTCCAACCAATTTTCCCTCTAACTTCCTTTTTTTCATAAATTGTAAGACAAACTTCTCCTGTGTCCTTTTTCCTTACCTCTGTTCTTCCCCCTTCCCTCCTCTTTTCTGCCTTGTCTTTTCCCAGATTGCCGCTTCTTTCTCCGTCTTTACTTTTTCCTCTCTCCTCACCTCCTCATTCTACCTTCCTCCCCTCCCATCCCCGATCCTCCTAGTTTGTATTTCCTTCCTTCCTTCCTCCTGATATCTTTTCCATTCTCTCCATCTTTTTGTCTTTTTTCTCTACTTTCAACCATCCCTTATTTTTCTCTACCACCTTTCCCTCTCTCTCATCGTCCTTTTACCTCCTTTTCCCTCCTTTTTTGTCCCTTGTCTTCTCCCCAATACTCCCGTTCTCCTTTCCTTTTTGTTTTACCTCCTTCCTCTTCCATCCTCTTTCCTTCCTTCCCATGTCTCTGCCATTCTTTCCTTCTTTGTCAGCTTTCCTGGCGTTGTCACCTCGTCATTTTTTACCCTGTTTTCCCTCCTTTTTTGTCCATTTTCTTTTCCCGCCTTTTTCTGACGAACTTTCTCCTTTCCTTTTCATATTTTACCTCCTTCCTCTTCCATCCTCTTTCCTTCCTTCCTTTTCATGTCTCTGTTATTCTCTTCATCTTTTTCAGCTTCCCTCCCTTTGTCACCTCGTTGTCCTTACCCCCTTTTCCCTCCTTTTTTGTCCCTTGTCTTTTCCCGCCTTTTTCCAACTTGAACTTTCTCCTTCCTTTTCATGTTTTACCTCCTTCCTCTTCCATCTTCTTTCCTTCCTTCCCTTGTCTCTTTCATTATCTTTTACAGCTTTCCTCCCTCTCTTTGTCACCTCGTCATCCTTTACCCTGTTTTCCCTCTTTTTTTGTCCCTTGTCTTCTCCCCAATACTCCCGTTCTTCTTTCCTTTTTATGTTTTACCTCCTTCCTCTTCCATCTTTTTTCCTTCCTTCCTATGTCTCTGTCATTCTCTTTCTTTTTTAGCTTTCCTCCCGTTGTCACCTCGTCATCCTTTACCCCCTTTTCCCTCCCTCCTTTTTTGTCCCTTGTCTTCTCCCATCTTTTTCTGACATGAACTTCCTCCTTTCCTTTTCATGTTTTACCTCCTTCCTCTTCCATCCTCTTTCCTTCTTATGTCTCTGCCATTCTCTTTATCTTTTTCAGCTTTCCTTTTTGTCACCTCGTCATCCTTTACCCTGTTTTCCCTCCTTTTTTGTCCCTCGTCTTCTTCTCCCAATACTCCCGTTCTTCTTTCCTTTTTATGTTTTACCTCCTTCCTCTTCCATCTTCTTTCTTTCCCATGTCTCTTCCATTCTCTCCTTCTTTTTCAGCTTTCCTCTCTTTGTCACCTCATCATCCTTTACCCCCTTTCCCTCCTTTTTTGTCCCTCGTCTTCTTCTCAGTTCTCCCTTCTCTTTCTCCTCCTTTACTTTTTCCTCTCCTTTAACTTCCTCTTCCTTTTTGCCTCCTCCTTTGTCGCCTTCCCTCCTCTTTCTCCCGTCTTTTTTCTCACGCCTCTCCTGCTTTTTCTTTCCCTCTTCCAACCTATTTTCCCTCCATCCTCCTCCTTTTTCTTGCACTTTCCAAGAAAAACTTCCTCTCCCTTCCATCCACGGTTTTCCTCCCCTCCTCTTCCTCCCCTCCATCCCTCCCTCGCCTCCCTCGCCTCCCTCTCTATTAAGGTCAGGATGGTGCTAAGTGTCTATCAGTGCTGATGAGGCTCAGGAGACTCCTTTGTTCTCAATGAGGGTGAAAATTCGAAACAGCCACAAGAGCGAATAGCATAACCCTCCTCCTCCTCCTCCATCACCTCCACCCCCGTCATCCCTCCATCCTTCATCCTGTAGTCCGATCAATTGCTCCCTCTCCCTAACAACTCTATTGATCAGATGCACTAACAACATCTTTCATTTATTAATTATGAGAGAAAGTCTTCCTGGGATTTCGCTCCCTCGGTTTGTTCTGCTGACCTCCCCTCCTCTTCCTCCTCCTCCTCCTCCTCCTCCTCCTCCATCTCTCTCCACTTCAAACCTCCGATTTCTTTCAGTTTCAGGGCCTCCAGTCATGTTTTCTCATAACGTTTTGTTTTATAGTTTATGGATGAAACTGTGAAAATGCCAATTTGGAACTTTGTCACTTTCAAGAAATTTGCACATTTGTCATATGTAACATCTAGAGTCACATCTTTTTTTAGTTTTTGCAGGTAAAACAAACCAAAAAAACAAACAAAAATCGCAAAAATACTGTGACATTAAAAAATGGTAAAGGTCATCTGTAGAAAAATGATATTTATAGCTGATTTAAATGCTGTAAAACCGTAAAAATACAAATTGTTAATGTAAACGTTTCTTACAGTTAACATGTAAATCAACACTTTCTTCAGCTATTTTACTAGATATTAAAATAAAGTCATTTTTCCCTAATTTTAAACACTAATAAAACATTTAGCTGTGTGGTTAAATGTGAAAAAGCGAAATATTATTTGCAAAAATACATTTTTCAATGACGTTATTTAAAGGAGTTGTCTTTTCTCACTGATAACATGTAAATTAATGCTTTTTTTCCCTGTGATTTTACTACATATTATCTGTGATTTAACAAAACAGACCCCTAACTGTCGCCAGTTGTTGCTCAGTTGTTGGGTTTCTCTTCTTTCTACTGTCAGGTCTTGACCTTGCTATGTGAACTAGCCAGCAGTGGCGGCCGGCCAATAGAGGGCGCCAGGTTTTCGCCCCACCACTCACCACTTTAGCTTAAATAAGATATAAAAATAATAATAAAAATGAAATGATAAAATACAAATATTTTAAGACGAGGAAAATAAATGTTATATAGGTAATGATGGTGAGTAAAGTTGTTTCGTTCATCTGGTTGTCCGATTGGTGACGTATTAAAATCTTTGCCCATAGACTCGAATTAAAAGTTGTACATGTACAGTAGCTCCTCTTCAATACAAGGATAGGGCCAAGTTGGGGAGCTCCTTCCCACAGCTGACGTAGCTGGATTATCTAGATACCACCACCCTCCCGCCATGGGAGTTGAAGACGATAGACGGAGAAGCAAAATGGAGAAAGAGACATTGAATAATTCAGTGAAGTCACTTAAATCCAAACCTTTGGAGAGGAGAACAGATCAGGAGAAGCTGCAGGTGAAAGAGCTCAGACCTGATCAGCCGATCATCCTAATTAATCAGCAGTCCAAAGACAGAGGGGACAACACAGGACCTGGTTTAGCAGTAAGGCTAGGCTAACTGATGTAGCGAGGCTGATGCTTTATTCTGCTTTCCCTGCCTCCTTTTACAAACATCAGGATCTGACCCAGCATGGATCAGGACAGGTAGGACTGATTAAAGCACTTCAGAAAAGGCAAAGAAGCATGAACAAACTAGGATCCACGACCAGCCGTGTTAGAAGAATAAACATGTCATGTCAGCTTGATGAAGGCTACAGGATGGAGATCTGTAGCACAATGAGGAGGTTGAGGATGGTTTCTGGGTTCTGTGGCAATAAATTTAGTTACTTTGGAAGCAGCTCTGTGATGCAATGTTGCTTACTTTTTCTGGAGTTGTAGCCCCCCCCCTGGAGAAAACTGCACCAGCCGCCACTGCTAGCCAGACATAACATATTGCAATCTAATGCCACGTGAATCCTAGCTTGTACCTACTTCGGGAGGAAGTCATAGCTGTCTTGGTGGCCGTCCTGACTAGTCTCTCTTCCACAAAACCCAGAAAATGGAGGGGACACTTCAAACATCTGTGAAGCATGATGGTGAATCCTAGCTTGTACCTACTTCGGGAGGGAGTCATAGGTGTCTTGGTGGCCGTCATCGCTAGTCTTTTTGCCAGAAACCCAGAAAATGGAGGAGAGACTTCAAACTTCTGTGAAGCATGGTAGTGGATACCATCTTGTAACTTCTTCAGGAGGGAGTCATAGGTGTCTTGGTGGCCGTCCAGCCACTCTTGACCAACTGTTCATTCTCCTGAGCTCATGCTAAAGCCTACAAAACCCATTTAATTAACCCAGCCTCCACAAACTTACGTTGCTCCACCGCTAATAGCTTCTAACCTCTTCAGGAGGGAGTCATAGGTGTCTTGGTGGCCGTCCCCACCCGTCTCTTTCTCATAAACCCAGTGACAGAGTCGCACTTTAACCCAACACGTGGCGTTTTTTCGGACTCACGTATGGCGTCCAAACTTACCCAAGCTTCTAACACGTTCGAGTGTCCAACAGAGTGGGATATTTTCCTAAATCGAACCAGAAAGAGGGTTAAAATGAAAGTAAGCGACAGAAGACAAAGGTAGCTCTGAGACGGGTTGCCATTATGCCGCCATCCATCACAGGCCCTTATTACGTTTATTTCAAGATCAAATATCGTTTGGTTGCACATAAAGGTGGTTTTGTAGCTTTTTGTTTCTCGTCGCCTCGCCTTCGCTCCTGCCGTCGTCCTGCAGCAGCGTCCGCCGGCTCGCCGAGGCTTCGCTGACTGCAGGAGTGAAGCGCTGACAGACTGACAAATAGCCTTTTTATTAACGGCCTGTCTGTGCCTGGTAGCCAGAGATCGCAGAGAAGAACAATTCAATTCGGCTCAATAGACTTTATGTCTCCCTGCAGGGCCATTTTCATTACAGGCATAAAAACACTGATTAAAGACAAAAAATAGACATCAGTCTTATGAACTGAACCTGGACAGAGCAGCTTCCTCTGGTGGTTTACCTGCTTTAACCTGCAGGTTCTCAGGCCTCATAGGTTGTTGTTTAGAATTTATCTCATACAGAATAATATGGATTTAAAATCAGTTAGATTTTTATAATAAGGAGCCCATTTCTGGTTGCTAGTATGACGTTTCCCAAGCGTCCTATACAGGATAGTAGATGAAGTCCTGCTAGAACTGAACTAGACCAGTGTCAAATGTCCAATATTAGTAAATGCATCTACTTTAATACTATTTATCAACCCAGAAGAACCCAGACACATTGGATATACTGGATATAGAACAGACTAGAAGGACCACATAAAACACATTTCTGATGTTATTTTAGAAAAGCGCCCCCTAGTGTCCAAGATAGTGTCACATACATGTCACATTGGGCGTTAAAAGGAAATTTATTATAGATTATATGTGTTGTATGAAATTAAATCCACCTGATAGTTGCCTTTTTATTTGTATTTTCACATCATAAATCAAAATTACTTCTTTGTTAATAAGATTTAGCAAAAATATTTACTCTAATTAGTTTTACAGCATGAAAAATGTGCAAACTGACCAATAAAACAGCCTCGTATTAGAAGTATTGACATTTCTGTGGAAAACTGAGCAACACATTTATACAGTAAACATAAGACATAGAGCAAAAACAAAACACTGAAGGGAACCTGAAGGATTTTATTCTCCACAACATGTCATGACTTTAGTTTTCTTTGTTTATATTTGTTTCAAACGAACCACAGAAAAACACACTGATGCAAATGAACTGATTGAGCTGAATTATTTGAGCAACTCATTGCTATTTTTCTCATTGTGACAAATACGAATGTGATCAGAGCTGCTTAAATGTGATCTTGGACGTGTTACTGGAGGATTATAATCGTTACATGGGTTGAAATTTACCTTTGCTGTCGAAAAACAAGCTTTTTAAATCAGCAGGTGCTCACCTCCATTCTGGAAGTTTGTTGCAGACGGATCACTGAGTTGTCTTTTTAGCTTGTTAACAGTGTCGATTTTTGAAGAAACCCACTAAATCTCGACGTCTGGACACGAGTTCTTTCTGTTTACTGTCAGACAGGCTGGAAAACAAACCTTTAGAGTGACTTTTGGAGAAGTTAAAGCTGCACGAGGCTCATTTCCCTCATTTCATCTCCACATTAGAGGCTCCTATAGCTCTTTATTTGCTCCACCTCTTCTTGTTTCTTTGTAAAACTCTGATATTTCAATGCTTCCTGTGAGTCTGTTCGGCATCAGACTGGTTCATCCTCCTTCAGGACACATTCGCTCTCCCCTCTCTCTCTCCCCCCTTTCTCGCTGTCCTCTGTCTCACCCGGCCCTCGGGGGTGCCGTCGCGCGATTGGTCGGTGACATGACAACCAATTAAGGGCTAATTAATCAAGCTCCAGTTGATGGGTAATATCCTGAGCCACTCGGGGTGAAACTCTGGGCGTCACTGTGTGGATGTGGCGGTTGGGATGGACGAGAACAAACGAACGCCGTCGAATCAGATTGTGGAGCTTCCTCACACTTCGTCTCTCTGTGGTTGTTTTGTGTCTCTTTGTAGTTGTTTTGTGTCTTTTTGTCGTCGTTTTGTGTTTCTTTGTAGTTGTTTTGTGTCTTTTTGTAGTTGTTTTGTGTCTTTTTGTAGTTGTTTTGTGTCTTTTTGTAGTTGTTTTGTGTCTTTTTGTTGTTGTTTTGTGTCTCTTTGTGGTTGTTTTGTGTCTCTTTGTAGTTGTTTTGTGTCTTTTTGTAGTTGTTTTGTGTCTTTTTGTAGTTGTTTTGTGTCTCTTTGTAGTTGTTTTGTGTCTTTTTGTGGTTGTTTTGTGTCTTTTTGTCGTCGTTTTGTGTTTCTTTGTGGTTGTTTTGTGTCTCTTTGTAGTTGTTTTGTGTCTCTTTGTTGTTGTTTTGTGTCTCTTTGTGGTTGTTTTGTGTCTCTTTGTGGTTGTTTTGTGTCTCTTTGTTGTTGTTTTGTGTCTCTTTGTTGTTGTTTTGTGTCTCTTTGATGTTGGTTTGTGTCTCTTTGATGTTGGTTTGTGTCTCTTTGATGTTGTTTTGTGTCTCTTTGTTGTTGTTTTGTGTCTCTTTGTTGTTGTTTTGTGTCTCTTTGTGGTTGTTTTGTGTCTCTTTGTGGTTGTTTTGTGTCTCTTTGATGTTGGTTTGTGTCTCTTTGATGTTGTTTTGTGTCTCTTTGTTGTTGTTTTGTGTCTCTTTGTGGTTGTTTTGTGTCTCTTTGTTGTTGTTTTTTGTCTCTTTGTTGTTGTTTTTTTTATCTCTTTGTTGTTTTGTATCTCTTTGTTGTTGTTTTGTGTCTCTTTGTTGTTGTTTTGTGTCTCTTTGATGTTGGTTTGTGTCTCTTTGATGTTGGTTTGTGTCTGTGTGTAGTTTTGCATCTTTTTTGTAGTTTGTCTTTGTAGTTGCTGAGTTTCATTTTATGAGAATTTGAAACCGACTTCTGACACGATGCAACAGAGGGTTAGGAAATTGCAAGTTAGGCTTGTTTCTAACAGTTTTGCAGTAGATAAATAAAGCAGAAGGGGGCGCTGGAGGCTTCACGGCTGTAATAACTAGAGTAGAAGAACCTCGAAGCAAAACCACAATAATATAAAACTAAACTTATAGAATGTGTTCGAAAAATTGAATAAAGAAATTGAGTTTTCGTTGAACTTTCACACCTGGTTGAGCAGATTTGACGAGTTGTTCCACAAAAAGCAGCGTTCAGCATCCGGCCTTGTCTGTTCCACATGGACGTCTGGTCGCTGTGCGTAGCGTTGGATTGATTTCAAGCACTACGACGTTTCCCAAACGTTCTGCACCTTGTGAGGAAAGGAGGAGCTACTCGACTGTACCCATGTAGAATGTTCCATGTTGTTAGAGGGTTTAAGAGGATAGGAAGTGTTTATAAGAGCGTGGGAAAGGTTAATAACAGCGTGGGGAGGGTTTATAGAGCCTTAAAATGTATATAAATAATAAAATAAATATGGAACCTAACCCCAGCGATGGATGAGGGACTGGGAGAGACGTCACGTTCAGCAGCACGTCCATACAGACCCAGAGGAAATAATCCTAAACAGTCGGAGGCGACACATTAAACGTCAGCTCCTGTTACCTCAGCTGTACATGGAGGATATTTGATCTGCTGGTCCGATATTACAGATTCTGAATCAGCGACATGATGAGAAACAACAGTGAAGATTTCAGGTTTTTATCTGTAACGGTTCCTGAGATGTCGTCGTTCAAACAGACTCAATGAAAGGGGGGCGGCTTTGGACAGTGTTTGATGTATGAATGTAAAAATCACAGGAGCATCTTCATAAATGTCCGAACTCGATGCCTGAGAACGTCCAGGCAAATCAGAGATGGTGACCTGATGAATCAGTGGCAGGTCAGAAGCGACCCTCCTCCTCCTCCTCCTCCTCCTCCTCCTCCTCCTCCTCCTCCTCCTCGGCCTGGATCCAGGTAGAAACACATTAGAGCTCCTGTACATCGACTGCTGGAGTCCAGCTGCAGAACAAACACATGCAGCTCTGATCAGCCTGCAGTGAAACTCTGTCGGCCTCTAAAAATAAATGTGATCACTGTGGGGGGGCCCGGAGCCCTCGGGCCCACCGAATGGAAGTATTGATGAGGCACGCACACACACACACACACACACACACACACACACACACTAACACAGCAGCAGCAGCAGAGTGTTAGAGCCGCTGGCTAGAGGCCACAGTAAACCTATTGATCCATTGTTGTTTTCAGCCCATCTCTATACGCACTAACACACACACACACACACACACACACCTACACACACACACACACACTCAGAGGGATGCTATTATTGCAGGTTTTCTCTCCTTTGTTTTCTGCTTTTGTCTCCATCCAGGCCTCTGTTTTAACCTTCTAATACCTGATCTAAACACAACAACAACAACAACAACAACAACAACAACAACAACACTCTGACTTGTAAAAAACACACACGTGTAAACAAATAAAAACTCAAAGCCTCTCCTCTATAAAACACACACTCCGCTCTACGTTCGACAGCACATGCATCACTAGAGCTGCTGTAGTTCCTTTAACTGATGAACAATGATACCTAAAACCAAAATTCATTATTTGGATTTATTATTAAAGTTTATTATCATTGGGACGCCGCCGTATCTCTTTAAAGAAGTCCTGGAATAACAGTACAGTGAGTCAATAAGAGCAATAATGTGACTAAAGCAGGTTTAAATATGGAGCTCTGCACAAACAGGAAATTATTCACACGTTTTATAGCAATAAATAAAAATAAACTGATGTTCTGACAACATTAACTGTGGATCTGTTCTGTTTAAGACGTGACAGTGAAGCAACCAAATGGATTTTCATTATATTATATTAATACGGACGTGTCAAAATGTCCTCCCTAAAAAGGCATCAAAGTGAACATAAACCACAATAACGTCAGTAATACAAATAAAGATTCCTTTACAGCTCTTTGTGGTTGTTTTGTGTCTTTATTGTTGTTTTGTATCTTTTTGTAGTTGTTTTGTATCTTTTGTAGTTGTTTTGTATCTTTTTGTAGTTGTTTTGTGTCTTTTTGTAGTGGTTTTGTATCTTTTGATGTTGTTTTGTATCTTTTTGTTGTTGTTTTGTGTCTCTTTGTAGTGGTTTTGTGTCTCTTTGTGGTTGTTTTGTATCTTTTTGTAGTTGTTTTGTATCTTTTTGTAGTTGTTTTGTATCTTTTTGTAGTTGTTTTGTGTCTCTTTGTAGTGGTTTTGTATCTTTTTGTAGTTGTTTTGTATCTTTTTGTAGTTGTTTTGTATCTTTTGATGTTGTTTTGTATCTTTTTGTTGTTGTTTTGTGTCTCTTTGTTGTTGTTTTGTGTCTCTTTGTAGTGGTTTTGTATCTTTTTGTAGTTGTTTTGTATCTTTTGATGTTGTTTTGTATCTTTTTGTTGTTGTTTTGTGTCTCTTTGTTGTTGTTTTGTGTCTCTTTGTAGTGGTTTTGTATCTTTTTGTAGTTGTTTTGTATCTTTTGATGTTGTTTTGTATCTTTTTGTTGTTGTTTTGTGTCTCTTTGTTGTTGTTTTGTGTCTCTTTGTTGTTGTTTTGTATCTTTTTGTTGTTGTTTTGTGTCTCTTTGTTGTTGTTTTGTGTCTCTTTGTAGTGGTTTTGTGTCTCTTTGTGGTTGTTTTGTGTCTTTATTGTTGTTTTGTGTCACTTTGTTGTTGTTTTGTGTCTCTTTGTGGTTGTTTTGTATCTTTTTGTAGTTGTTTTGTATCTTTTTGTAGTTGTTTTGTATCTTTTTGTAGTTGTTTTGTATCTTTTGTAGTTGTTTTGTATCTTTTTGTAGTTGTTTTGTATCTTTTTGTAGTTGTTTTGTATCTTTTGATGTTGTTTTGTATCTTTTTGTTGTTGTTTTGTGTCTCTTTGTAGTGGTTTTGTGTCTCTTTGTAGTTGTTTAGTGTCTCTTTGAGGGTGTTTTGTATCTTTTTGTAGTTGTTTTGTATCTTTTTGTAGTTGTTTTGTATATTTTGTAGTTGTTTTGTCACTTTGTGGTCGTTTTGTATATTTTTGTAGTTGATTTGCATCTCTGTCGTCGTTGTAACGTTGACTCTCCTGCTGAACCTGCACTATTCCAGCCAGTCGTTAAGTCATTAATTAAGTCGTCCTAACGACTTTAATTCAGTGATAATTCCCAAAGAGATGACACAAAAGCACATGGCAAGTCTCCTCCTAACCAAAGTATATATATATATATATATATATTAATGTACATGTTGACTGTAAAAGAAGCAGGTCAAAGCTGTAAAATAATGTCCACATTATATAATCTGTATTTTTACAAATGCTAAAATGGTTCTATTAGATGTGACCATAACATAACACTGGTTTACTGTATTAAAGTCAACTAAAATTCTAATTATTTCACAGATATTCTAATTATTTTCCCCGTTTTTACAGTTTTAAACGTTCCACTGTTTCTTTTTCCAGGTTTTTAAAGTGTATTAATTTATCTTTTTACAGTGTAAGAAGTCAAAATGAAGGTTTAAAGTGAAAGACATGACGGAGACATGAGTCCAGCAGCAGACAGGAGGCGTTTCATCAACAGATGCATCTGAAACACCGACGCCTGGTTCTGGTTCTGGTTCTGGTTCTGGTCCTCTTCCTTCAGCTCTGAGGCTGCTGCTGCTTCATGAACTGGTTCACACTTGAACATGGCCTCTGGTCTGTTCCCTTCTCTCAGGCAAATCGATAGACAGCATGTTGAGCTCCATACAGCCTCAGCCGCTATGGATCCGAGGCCTAATTGCATCTCTGTCCCGCAAACTGGGCCTGAGTGTGGAAATCCAGGAAGACGCGACAGTCGAGTGCTTCTGTTGGATCCTGAAGAGTTTTAGTTGTTTTTACTGGATGTTGCTGCAGTGAACTCGCAGGAAACAACATGCTGGGAAGGAAAGGCTTTTTATTTAAATGAAGATATTCAGGAAAAGTTACAGCAAACATTCAGTTTTTCTGTCGGATTTGTCATTATTTTTATATTTTTGTGGTCAATTTGTGTCTTTTTGAGGTCATTTTATTTCTTTTTATTTATTTTCCATCATTTTGTTGTTGTTTTGCACCTCATTACGTTTGTTTTGCATCTTTTTCTGGTTGTTTTGTGCGTCGTGGGAGTTTTTTTCTCTCTTTGTGCAACCGTTTTGCATCTTTTTAAAATTTATTTTACATCTCCTTGTTTCTGTTTTGTTGCTTTTTGTGGTTCTTTTGTGTCGCTTTATTGTTGTTTTGTGTCTCTTTGTGGTTGTTTTGTGTCTGTTTGTTGTTGTTTTGCATCTTTTGTAGTTGTTTTGTGTCTCTTTGTGGTTGTTTTGTGTTTCTTTTTTGTTGTTTTGCATCTCTGTTGTTGTTTTGTGTTTCTTTGTGGTTGTTTTGTGTCTCTTTGTGGTTGTTTTGTGTCTCTTTATAGTTGTTTTGTGTCTCTTTTTTGTTGTTTTGCATCTTTTGTAGTTGTTTTGTGTTTTATTGTAGCTTCTTTGTGTCACCTTGTTGTTGCATTATATGTTTTTGTGGTTGTTTTGTGTTTCTTTTTTGTTGTTTTGCATCTCTGTTGTTGTTTTGTGTTTCTTTGTTATTGTTTTGTGTTTCTTTGTTGTTGTTTTGTGTCTCTTTGTGGTTGTTTTGTGTCTCTTTGTTGTTGTTTTGTGTTTCTTTGTTGTTTTTTTGTGTCTCTTTGTTGTTGTTTTGTGTTTCTTTGTTGTTTTTTTGTGTCTCTTTGTTGTTGTTTTGTGTCTCTTTGTTGTTGTTTTGTGTCTCTTTGTTGTTTTGTATCCTTTTGTTGTTGTTTTGCATCTTTTGTAGTTGTTTTGTGTCTCTTTGTTGTTGTTTTGTGTCTCTTTGTGGTTGTTTTGCATCTTTTTGTTGTTCTTTTCTGTCTCTTTGTTGTTGTTTTGTGTCTTTTTGTAGTTCTTTTGTGTTTTATTGTAGTTTCTTTGTGTCTCCTTGTTGTTGCATTATATGTTTTTGTCGTTGTTTTGAATGTCTTTGTATTTATTTTGTGTCTCTTTGTAGTTGTTTTTATATTTTTTGTAGTGTTCGTGGTTGTTTTGCGTCTGTTTTGTAGCGTTCTTTGCAAATTTGCAGTTATTTTGCATCTGTTTGTAGTTGTATTTTTATCTTTTTGTTGTTGTTTTGCATCTTCGTTTTTTCATGTCTTTATATTTGTTTTATTTTTGTTGTTTCTTTTGTCTCTGTTGATTTTTTATGTCTCTGTAGTTGTTTAACATGTCTTTGTAGTTTTTTTGCATCTTTTTATGGTTATATTTTTGTCTTTTTGTAGTTGTTTTGCATCTTTTTTTGTTGTCTTGTGTCTTTGTAGTTGTTCTGGATCATTTTTTTCATGTCATTTTACTTGTTTTGCATGTTTTTGTAGTTTCTTTTGTGTCTTCTTGTTTATTTTGCATTTATTTTCGTGGTGTTCTTTGCAAATTTATAGTTTTTTTTGCATCTCTTTGTAGTCGTTTTGCATCAGTCATGATATTGAATCTTTGCATAGTTGTTCTGTGTCTTTGTAGCTGTTGTGTTTTTGACTTTCCATCAAGGAACGTCACCCAGTGCTTTAATCTCAGACTCTGACCTTCATCATCCAAACACACGTGTCATTTCTTATATTTCTGCCAGGTTTAAAACAGTTTAAAGAGACCGGACATGTTTCTTTCTGCCTTTACATGCTGCCAGTTTTTAAGCACTTCTAATAAATGTGTTTTTTCTCTCACAAAAGAGCAAAAGATGAGTTTTACTGACGACCTTCAGAGCTTCAATCCCGCTCAGGACGTTTCCAAACAGTTGCTGCAGAAATGAGACGGATCAAGGTGACCTTCACCATCAGACGTGATGATGTCACGGTGATGTCATCTATCAGGAAAGGTAATTTGCGAGGCGACGTTTTGTAATAACCGCAGCTCATCTGAGATGTTCGGCCTCGACCCACAATCTGTAACAGAGAGGAGAGAGGAAGACGGGACAGGAAGTGGACAGAAAATATGAAAAATAAGCTGCAGGTCGTAATAAAAGAAAGAAAGGGAGGAAGAGAAAAACTGGAAAGGTGAAGAAGTGGAGGACGGTTTAGAACAAGGACCGGTCCAGATGTTGACCTCATGTTTTATCATTAAAACGCTTCATTTCAAGTTTTTTTTCTTTACTAACAATTAAAAACCACTAAGATTTGATTATAACTTTGTTTTTTGGAATTGAATTACGGAACTTTTTAAAAACAGTATTGGAGATGTTAGTAAATGAAAGTTGTAGAGGCTGGTTGCATCTTGTTGTAGCTGATTTGAGTCTTTGTAGTTGTTTTGCATCTTTTGCCATCAGTTTTGCATCTTTGCAGTCATTTAGCATGTTTTTATTTAGTATTTTTGAGTCTGTGTAGTTGTTTAGCATCTTTATATTTAGCAGTTTGAGTCTTTGCACTTGTTTAACATCTTTGTAGTTTTTAGCATCTTTTTAAGCAGTTGTGAGTCTTCGTAGTCGTTTAGCATCTTTTGTTAGCAGTTTTGCATCTCTGTAGTTGCTTAACATGTTTTTTTTTAGCAGTTCTGGGTATTTGTAGTTGTTTAGCATCTTTTTGTTTCAGTAGTTTTGAGTCTTTGTAGCTTGGCATCTTTTTTTAGCAGTTTTGCATCTTTGTAGTTGTTTAGCATCATGTTTATCAGCTTTTGGTGTTTGTAGGTGTTAGCATCTTCGTAGTCATTTAGCATCTTCGTAGTTGATCAGCATCTCTTCTAGCAGTTTGAGTCTTTGTCGCTGGTATCTTTTTTTTAGCAATTTCGCATCTTCGTAGTTGTTCAACATCTTTTTAAATCAGTTTTGTGTCTTTGTAGTCATTTAGCATGTTTTTATTTAGCAGTTTGGGGTCTTTGTGGTTGTTAGCATTTTTCAGCAGTTTTGAGTTGGTGCACTTGTTTAGCATATTTTGTTGGTAGTTTTGCATCTTTGTAGTTGCTTAGCATGTTTTTTTTTAGCAGTTCTTGGTCTCTGTAGTTTTTTGCATCTTTGCACTTGTTTAGCATCTTTTTTTTTTAGCAATTTTGAGTCTTTGTAGTCATTTAGGATCTTTGTAGTTGATAAGCATCTCGTTTCTAGCAGTTTGAATCTTTGTAGTTTGCCATCTTTTTTTTTTAATCAGTTTTGTATCTTCGGAGTTGTTCAACATCTTTTTTTAAAATCAGTTTTGAGTCTTTGTAGCTGTTTAGCATCTTTTGCTATGCGTTTTGCATCTTTGTAGTCATTTAGCATGTTTTTATTTAGCAGATTGGGGTCTTTGTAGTTGTTTAGCATCTTTATTTTTTAGCAGTTTAGCATCTTTGTGGTTTTTTAACATCTTTGTAGTTGTTAAGCATCTTTTTTTTAGCAGTTTTGAGTCTTTGCAGTTGTTTAGCATCTTTGTAGTTGCTTAGCACCTCTCCTTTTTTTTTTTTTTTAGCTCTTTTGAGTCTTTAAACTCATTTTGCATATATTTTCAAGCTGGTTTGTGTCGTTGTTTTGCATCTTTGTGGTAAACAGGGAAAGTAAAAAAACTGCACAGACAGGTTCAGGTGTTGAAGCATTATTATCATTATTATTTTTCATTTTTGTCCAGAATAAAACAAGTTTCTTTCTTTACTGAACATTAAAAACACACTCAGATGTGATTGTCAGTTAAGTTTTCTGCCATTAAATGGATTTGAATCTGAAGTCCAGGTCCATATTTACCAAACTGTTCAGGAAGAAAGTCTCTATTTTATTCGGGAGCATCTATAATGTTGTGGAGGACATTTTTCTTATGTTTGAAAAAGGAGGAAAATCGCTGCTGCAGGAGGAGAAAACGACCCGAAAGGTGAAGAAACGTGTTCGGAAAAGTCAGAAAAAATAAGACACGAAGGCAAAGTGAGACGGAAAACCAGTAGAAGCAGAAACGAGTGGACGAACTGGAGGAGAAGCAGGTCCAGGTGTTGACCTCTGCAGCGTCTCCTCATGTATCCGTCGTCCTTCATCTCCAGGATGAGGCACCGGCGTATGATTTGCCCTTTCCCATCCAGCCTCCATAACTCACCTCCACGCCTGCCGCCTGCTGTCACCTCGCCGGGACCCACGTCGGCTTCGGGGTGAAATACTGCCGCCGCCCCCGTCCCCGCGGCCCTCTCCAAAACAGCGTTAGCATGGAAAAATTGCGGGAGGGGGCTCGGGGTTAATAGAGCGGTCCTCCTCTTTTAATTGAAAAAGTTAAACGAGGCGACGGGGCGAGGATGTTATTACAGCGAGCCAGGAGATGAATGGCGGCCTCCGAGGTTGGGTTAATGAGGACACTGGGGAGCCTGTTGGACGCTGGACACCGGGATCCAACCGGCCTCTTTGTGTGTGTTGGAAATCCAGGTTCACGAGGATGAAAGCTGCGTCTCCTGGACAGTTTCCATGTTTTAACGGCAGCTACACGTTGGGGCCAAACCATTTCCTCTCCTGTCTGTCGCTAGAAAAGGCTTCGGATCATCACTTTCATCGTGTGAAGTGACAAATACCATCTGTCACTAATTACCCCAGGAGTGACTTGACGGCACTCCAAAGTAAAACTGACTTATTGCTGAGTTAGCGCCTCCCGAAGGTGGTTTAAAAGGTGAGAAGGCATCGCTCACTGCTGCAGAAAACTGACTATTTCTGCTTTCCGAACTGCCACAACAGATGAAGGCGTCTTCTCATATTTAAGGACCCTCGACTGCTTCAGTAGTTCTACTCAGCTCAATCCAAAGAACTCAGTTTTGTAGTAACTGTGCATTTTTGTAAAACCCCACAGATGTATAATGTAATCTGGTTGGTTTATTTCATGGTAAAGGAAGTTTGTTTCATGCAAACACATTATTGTAAGTTAGTTTTGTGACATTAAACTATTAAAGTCTTTGGAACAATACTGGATAAAGTACTGAATCAGAGTTTCAGGGACTGGTTTTGTATATTTGGGGAGACTGTGGTCCGACTTTCTGCCGACAGATGAGTCTACGTTAATGCAAAGGTTACTATAAAAAAATCCCACTAGAATAATAATAATAACTAGAAAAGCCCTCAGAGAGCTCATACCTCCACCAAGGAGCTTCAGTCCACCCCCAACACAATCTCCCAATTCACATATTTTCTATGGAACGTTACAGATACAAATGTAATTACAGGCAGTTCAAATGTCCTACCGACAATGCGGCCTTCACCCCATCCGACCTAATGAACAGGCGCGGTCTCTAGTGCTGCAGCTCCTAACAGCCTCCCAGCTTCTTAGACAACCGGAGATAAGAATGCCGGCCCAACCGTGCGTATGTCGCTCAGGAAGGAAAGAAAACTCCATCACTCTGTCGCGTGGAGACCCAAAATGTCCTGTGGTTAGAGGGGGTTACCCCAAAAACAAGAGTGCCCTCTGGTGGCTTTTAGAGTAAACCGCATTTAATTGTCCACCCGGTTACTCTTACATTTAAAAAAATTCCTGGATCCAGACGGTGATCCGGATCAGTGCCAACATTTCATCATTTGTTCCTTGTCCCATTTCACACATTTCCTGAAAATTTTATCCAAATCCGTCCAAAAATCATCCAAACAAACCCAAGCCCAGCCTATGCTAACTAAATGATTTTTAACCCTGGTAATGAAAAAAATGCTTGCTCCACTATGCTAATGTACGGCAGAAAACACCGACAAAACCCCAAAAAACACCCCGCAAATGAAATGACAACTCAAGGCAGAAGCCCCCCACCCTAAGAAAACGTAAGGAAACCAAAAAGCAAAGCTAAAGGAACAGAAAACCTCCAAACCTCCCCAAAAACGCCCAGAAAAGCAACAACTCCGTCACTGTCGCTGTCTGTCGTGTGGAGACCCAAAATGTCATGTGGTCAGAGGGGGTCACCCCAAAAACAAGAGTGCCCTCTGGTGGCTTTTAGAGTAAACCGCATTTAATTGTCCACCCGGTTACTCTTACATTTAAAAAAATTCCTGGATCCAGACGGTGATCCTGATCAGTCCCAAAATGTCTTCATTTCTTTCTTGTCCCATTTCACACATTTCCTGAAAATTTCATCCAAATCTGTCCATGAGTTTTTGAGTTATTTTGAACACAAACAAAGAAACAAACAAACCAACGACGGCCATCAAATGACCTCCTTGGTGGAGGTAATCATGAGTTAAAAATGGAACTCCAAATTCAACATAACGGTTTCTTTAAGAGCTTTTCTGAAGGCAAATTTAAGCATCTCAAGACATTTCTCCACAGTGTCAATGGTGAGGAACCCCAGAAGGTTCCTTGTGGTTGTTCTACTTATAAGAGTGTCCATTGACGCAGATGCTTTTGTTGTCTTCGCAGTTATTTTCCATCGCTTTGTAGTTGTTTTGTGTCTTGTGGTCGTCACTGTGCATGTCTTTGTTACTCAATAGAAATCAGATCTCTCGGATATGACAGAGCTATAGTTAAATGGTAAATGGTCTCTGCTTATGTAGTGCCTTTTTCTACCTTAGTGGTTCCACAGCGCTTTACAATGTGTTTCTCATTCACACTCCAATGGCGGCCATGCAAGGTGCTAATCTACCATTGGGAGCAACTTGGGGTTCAGTGTCTTGCCCAAGGACACTTCGGCATGTGGACGGGCCGGGGATCGAACCACCAACCTTGCGATCAGCGGAGCCACAGCCGCCCCTTATGTTAGTTAAGGTTCGGTTACAAACCAGACACTGGAAAAACCTCTAGTTAGAACAAATTGCAATGTTGCTAGCATGGATGTAAAGATAACATAAACCCATACTGACTGTTGGTGGGTGTTTGGTTGACCCATCCATCCACCCCGACCTCCTCCTTACGCTGAATGTTGCTCTTTAACAACTTCTTCAGACAGAAATCCTCCTTCTTGCATCCACAGGGGAGTTTTTTTTCTCATCGGATGCTCAAATAACAGCTGGTTTTTGTATTTCTCAGGTGGAACGTTCAGATAAAATGAAGTTCCAGTAGTTTTCCTTTTCTTTACGAGCTTTAAACGACCTGGAATTTATTCAGCTATCAGGGACGTGCTGTCATCTGAGATTAAATACACCATAATTCCCCTTTTAAACTAACTAACTAACCTAAACTATTAATTATCAGCCGGATATCTGTCTTCATAAATCAGCCGTGACACTAGTTTTACATGAATTCTCCACAGATTTGTAAAAACTAAATCCGTGCAGCCACCGAGGAGAAAAAAAGATTTAATCACCTCGTCGCCGCAAAACGAGACGAATCAAGCGCTCCCCTTTTTTCCCCGTTTAATATCTGAAACCGATCCGGGCCTCCGTCAGCTCCCCTCCTCCCCCCCTCCTTTACATGCCATCATTTATTAATGGTGAGACGTCTGCGTAAAGCATTAGCCGTGTTTGTGATAAACCATTAGTGATGTATTTCATTCCTCGGTAGGAAACGCTGGCGGAGCGTTGGGGGCCGTTAATATCCGTTAATGTTAAGAGGCGGCGGAAGGGGAAGAGGTTCCTCCCTCTGAGGTGATTAGACCCGTCCATTTAGTTAGAGCGCACACATGCACGGTTTGGTGTGCACGTGAACATGTGTCATTAGCGGGGTGTCCATGATTTAGTCCTGTCGCTGCTCCTTTACCATTGGGTGGAGCTACGAGCAGAAGTAAGTGCCAGCAAAAGTCCATTTTCTCCCATTTTACTTGTAAATATGTTGATTTTTGGCAGTAAAACCAACATTTTACATGTTTTTTTAAACAACAAAACAAGTAAAAGCCATTTAATTAGACTGTAGTTGTGACTTTACCACACATCACTAATGGTTTGTCACTAACATGGCTAAATAAGTATAGTAAGTATCAGCAAAAGTCCATTTTTTCCCATTTTACTCATAATAATGTTACATTCTTGGTCGTAAAACCAACATTTCACATGTTTTTTAGCAGCAAAACAAGTAAAAGCCATTTAATTAGACTATAGTTGTGACTTTACCATATATCAGTAATGGTTTATGGCAAACACGGCTATAAGTATAGTAAGTACCAATAAAAGTAAATTTTTCCCCATTTTACTCATAATAATGTTATATTTTTGGTCGTAAAACCAACATTTCACATGTATTTTAGCAGCAAAACAGGTAAAAGCCATTTAGTTATGACTTTACCGTACATCAGTAATGGTTTATGGCAAACATGACTAAGTAAAAATAGCATTTATCGGCAAAAGTCCATTTTTTCCCATTTTACTTGTAAATATGTTGATTTTTTTTGCAGTAAAACCACCATTTCACATGTTTTTTTAAACAACAAAACAAGTAAAAGCCATTTAATTCGACTGTAGTTGTGACTTTACCATATGTCAGTAATGGTTTATGGCAACATGGCCATAAGTATAGTAAGTATCACCAAAGGCCATTTTTTCCCCCCATTTTACACATAATAATGTTACATTTTTGGCAGTAAAACCAACATTTCACATGTATTTTAGCAGCAAAACAGGTAAAAGCCATTTAATTAGACTGTACTTGTGACTTAACCATACATAAGTGATGGTTTATGGCAAACATGGCTAAGTAAGTATAGTAAGTATCAGCAAAAGTCAGTTTTTTTCCCATTTTACTTGTAAATATGTTGATTTTTTTGCAGTAAAACCAACGTTTCACATGTTCTTTTAGCAGCAAAACAAGTAAAAGCCATTTGATTGGACTATAGTTGAGACTTTACCATACGTCAGTAATGGTTTATGGCAACACGGCTATAAGTATAGTAAGTACCAATAAAAGTCCATTTTTCCCCATTTTACTCATAATAATGTTATATTTTTGGTCGTAAAACAAACATTTCACATGTGTTTTAGCAGCAAAACAAGTAAAAGAGTCATAAAAGTCATAATTCTTATGTCCAAAAGGGAGTTTTTTCACTTGAAGGTGACCTGAAAACATATTCTGTTGGATCACATGCTGAAATAACAGAGTTTTTTAGGTTTTCTCGGGTGGATGTTCAGATTAATCCATCCTACATGCAGATGTATCAGCAATAGTGCATTTTATTTTCCATTTTACTTGTAAATGTGTTGTATTCTTGGTAGTAAAACCACCATTTCACATGTTTTTTCTAAAACAAGACAGGTAAAAGCCATTTAATTACACTGTAATTGTGACTTAACCATACATTACTAATGGTTTGTCACTAACATTGCTAAATAAATATAGTAAATATCAGCAAAAGTCAATTTTTTCCAATTTTACTCATATTAATGTTACATTCTTGGTCGTAAAACCACAATTTCACATGTGTTTTAGCAGCAAAACAGGTAAAAGCCATTCAGTTGTGACTTTACCATACATCAGTAATGGTTTATGGCAACATAGCTATAAGTATAGTAAGTATCAGCAAAAATCTATATTTTCTTCCCATTTTACACATAATAATGTTACATTTTTGATCGTAAAACCAACATTTCACATGTATTTTTGCAGCTAAACAGGTAAAAGCCATTTAAGTAGACTGTAGTTGTGACTCTACGTACCTGAAATCAATAAAAGTCGTAATTCTCATTCCCAGAAGGGAGATTTTTTCTCCTGAAGGTGACCTATAAACACATCCTTTTGGATTAAATGCTGAATAACAGGCTGTTTTTGGATTTTTTTGGGGTGGATATTCAGATGAAATGATGTTCTGCCTTACACGCCATAGTAAATACCAGCAAAAGTCCATTTTACTTGTAAGTATGTTGTATTCTTGGTAGTAAAACCACAATCTCACATGTTTTTTTAACAACAAAACAGGTAAACTTCTTTAAACTAGACTCTAGCTGTGACTTTACATACGTGAAATCAATAAAGAACCAGGTTTGAATCCAGTATTAACACTGTTTGGTTCATATTGTCCGTCAGAAGCTGCAGATCAGTCTTTCCAGGTTATCAGTCCTCTTTGACTGATATTCACATGCATGTAGGGGACGATGTGATCAGATCAGAGGAAGGAAGATGGAGATTAGGGCTTTATCTCCACCGACTACAACATTAGATCCTTCTCACGGGTGTTTCTGTGCTTGTTCTGGTTGATCTCAGCGCTGGAACATGTTGTTGGGACTAAAGGAACCACACTAAACTGGCTAAACTCATATTTGTATTTCAGATTCCAGTTTGTTCATGTTAATGGTTGTTCTTCCACTTGTACTGGAGTTAATTATGGAGCTCCACGTGGTTCTAGACGCTCATATGGATCCTACTACTGTCTGATGTCGCAGGTGTTTGATAAACTCAGAGGAAATAATCCTCAACTAATTAAACTTCAGCTCCTGTTAACATTTTGAGGTCTGAGTGTCGCCTCCATCCACCAAAGGTAGCAAACAGTGTTTAGCTAGCATAGTTAAAGTGATATAGCCTGTTGACGCTAATCAGTCATACCATTAAACTCGTACACGCTTCTCTTATTAGGAAACACTGCATAAATGTCTATCGATATGCAGATGACACCCTGTTGTATTTATCTGTGTGACAGCTAGCGTAGTTAAATTGATACCCATACCATTAAACTCGTACATGCTTCTCTTATTAGGAAACACTGCATAAATGTCTATCGATATGCAGATGACACCCTGTTGTATTTATCTGTGTGACAGCTAGCGTCTCGGAGGTTAAGGAAAGTACACCCTGTGATCCATCCTGTCTCCATGTCGGGGATCATTTATAATTCTAAGTAATTAATGACATCACCAGTGTACTTCGATCCTACGACTGTCCGACGCTGCAGGTATTTGATCAACTCAGAGGAAATAATCCTCAACTAATTAACTTCCTGTTAACATTTTGAGGTCTGAGTGTCGCCTCCATCAACCAAAGGTAGCAAACAGTGTTTAGCTAGCATTGTTAAAGTGATACCCATACCATTCACCTTGTACATGCTTCTCTTATTAGGAAACACTGCCTAATGTCTATCAATATGCAGATGACACCCTGTTGTATTTACCTGTGTGGCAGCTAGCGTCTCGGAGGTTAAGGAAAGTAAACCCTGTGATTACCGCTACATCCTGATCTATCCTGTCTCCATGTCGGGGATAATTTATAACTCTAAGTGTGTAAATTAACTTCTATCTCTTTGCAGATGCTCACGTCGATCCTACGACTGTCCGATGCTGCAGGTGTTTGATCAACTCAGAGGAAATAATCCTCAGCTAATTAAACTTCAGCTCCTGTTAACGTTTTGAGGTCTGAGTGTCGCCTCCATCCACCAAAGGTACCAAACAGTGTTTAGTTCGCATAGTTAAAGTGATACCTATACCATCCACCTCGTACACGGTTCTCTTATTAGGAAACACGCCTAAATGTCTATCGATATGCAGATGACACCCTGTTGTATTTACCTGTGTGACAGCTAGCGTCTCGGAGCTTAAGGAAAGTAAACCCTGTGATTACCGGTACATCCTGATCTATCCTGTCTCCATGTCGGGGATAATTTATAATTCTAAGTAATTAATGCCATCACCAGTGCACTGTGTTGTGTGTAAATGAACTTCTATCTCTTTGCAGATGTTCACGTCGATCCTACTGCTGTCCGATGCTGCAGGTGTTTGATCAACTCAGAGGAAATAATCCCAAACAGTTAAATTCAGCTCCTGTTGACATTTAAAAAGGTTAGCGCGTGTTTTTTTTTGTAATATAGCCAAAAAGTAACGCATAATTCAGTCAGATTTTCTTGCTAACTCAGCTTTTCGTACTTTAGACGCAGCAGAAACGACGTAGGTGTAAATTACAGAACAAGAATGATGATTTAGCTGCTTCAGTTTCAGGGAGTTTTAATGAGTTTGTTAATATTGCATGTTCATAACATGGTAAAAATGACACTTTTGTAGTGGTTGCATGAATTAATGAAGCCTTTTTATGAATTAGTGTTTAGCAAAACCCCCTATAATACAGATTTAGTGTATTTCCTACATTGTGTGTGTTGATATTTCTGCGTTTTAGGGTCAAACTGTAAATTATTTGTCTTTTTCTTGTGTCTCTGTAGTCCTGCTGGTTTACCCTTTAATCTCAGACCTGTGTGTGTGTGTGTGTGTGTGTGTGTGTGTGTACTGTATATTTATATATATATTTATGTGTGTGTGTTGGTCTCTGGAGTTTCGGCCGACAGGATCAGATATAAATTAATAATGAGGAGCATGCAGCTGGCGTGACTCCGTTTGTCACTTTAATGTTCGTCCTCACAGCTCGACTCCTCTCGGGTTCAACCCCCTTTATGTTTCTGGTTTATGTGTCTAATTATCCATCGCAGCAGCAGCAGAGGAAGACGCTGTGCTCTGCTTTCAAACGACAAACTCTGCCACGATGCAGTATTTAAATCCCGTAATGTATTTTCTGGCATTAATTTAACAACAACCCTGCACTAATTGTTAATGAAGAGGCTTTAATGACTTTAATGATTCTGTTTGATGTGGTCAGACTCTGTTTTATTCATCACTATATATAGATCGGTGTAATAGATTCTACACAACATTACAGCAAATTGCAGTTACGTCTATTAGCAGCAGCAGCAGCAGCGGTGGAAACAATAGTACTAACATAATGTGGCTGCAAATGTGTTTTTTATATAAGAAAAATGCAGTTTTGTGTTCCATTTTCCCATCTGGATCAATATATTTCAACATGTGGTTTAGTTTTTGACACACATTCCCTGATTTGTCCCTCTAGCGCCACCATGAGGTTGACATTTAAGGTCATACGTTAACATGTTGACAACTTCTGAGTGGATCAGAATGAAATTTGGTTCTTATATTCACATATTCTTGAATATATAAAACCCTAACCCCAAATATATGACTATCAGAAATATATAACAGGGAAATTTTCAGTAATGACAAACTTTTACCATAAAATAATCCAGATTTTGTCCACGGACGTTTGGTGAAAACATATTTCTGTTGTTTTCCTGTCAGATTCATTCACAGCAACTAAGACAATGAACTTTTTAGTGAAGTTCGTAGCATCTGGTTAACATTTGGAAGCATAATGGGCTTTAAAAAAAACACTGAAATGCTGATTTGAAACAGGAAACCGCACCAAAACACATCCAAATCACACCAGATCCGGCAAAAATATTCACATTTGTGGTGAATTTATTGACTGGATACACTTTCATTAGGTGACAGATGCTATTTAAATGCTAACAGATGAGCAAAATTTGGTTAAACTGGCTTGTCTCCAATGCATATGTGAATCCAGATGTGCATGTAGATAAAATACATTCAAATAATGGAATAAAGCAGTAAATTATGATCAGTAGTAACTAGCTGGAGCTCTACCAGCAGGGCTTGTGGCAGTATTTGTGTAACTGTAACCATAGTATTGTAATCCGGGGTTCACTGGAGGGTTCTGGTGTCTCTCATTGGGGTAACTGGTGTTTCATGCAGAATTTAACGCCTCAGACTGAAGCCATGCAGTCCTATCTTGCATCCCCAAAAATGAAATAAGATAAACTAGTATCCATCAGTCAGCCGCCGCCTGTAGCTCTGCAGTGTCACCGCCTCCGTCTCAGCGTAATAAGTCAACCGCTAATTACTGAACAAGTGAGATTACAAGCTGAGTGTGTTCCAGCTGCCGCCTGCTTGTCAAACATCCCCCCAGCAGAAATCAATAGGTCATCATCTCTACATATTACTACATATCAGCAGCAGCAGGAGGAGGAGGAGGAGGAGGTGTGGACGAGAAATCAAAGTAACCAAGAGGAGAGGTGGTGGGGGGGAAAAAAGGATAGAAGACGAGAGGAAATGTCAGGCGGTGGTCATTTCTAGCAAAGATCCAGTAAAGCCAGTTAGCATTTTGTAATCGATCCTTGTTTCATGCAGGTATCATGACAACAAAGACATAAAAATACTGTAAATGACGGCAGTTTGATTGTATAAATGTCTGTAAAAACACTAAATAGAGTCAGAGAAGTCAGAAAGTTGGGTTTTCAACATTGAGAACAGATTCACAGGACAAAAAACAAGCGTCAGGACATCAAAAAAGTCTTAATTCTACTGTTTATTAGGTGCAGGTGCTTATAACAAAGTAAGTGATGAGTTTTGGGAAGACTGATGGAGGTAAACAAACTACTGCTACCTGATTGAACATAGAAAACACCTTAACAGGGGTATTTCTACTGTTTAGCAGCAGTGAATGACAGCTTTAAATCAACATTTTGATTGCACGACTGCTATCATGGTGTCGGTTTTCTTGAAAACTCCCCCAAGACACTGGTTTCTGGTGAATTTAGATGCCAAAGAATAAAAAGTACCCTCCAAAATCAGTTAACAGTAGAGTTAATTTGAATTTTTGGCTACTTTTAGGGTCGGATTTAAGGTCAAAACACAATAGTGAGACAAAGGACGCTGGCTTTAGCTCTTAAAATGCTATTTATGCACAAACATTTTGTCATTCTATACAAGAATCCCCCTTTTCCTGATGAGCATAAAGGGCAATAAAGGTGATGAAGTCTACCATCCACTGACAGAACTAAATGTTTAAAATCTTCTTGTTTTTCCAGGCTGCCTTCAGTTGATACAGGAGCTCTCCGTCTGCAGAGTTTCAAACTGACTTTCCAGTTTCTGTCACTGATAAAGCTTTGGTTGACTTGACGGGCAGCATGTTTTGGGTCAACGGCTGCTGCAGGATGACGGTCCGTCCGGCCAGATTGGAGGAATTCCTTTGTACTTGCACTCCTGAACTCATCCTGCTGCTGTCACGGTGTCGAGTTCTCTGGTCTTCATGTCGAACTCTGGCTCTAATTAAACCTCAGCAGATAGAAAAGATAAAATGAAGGCTGGACATCAACCGCCCTTCAGTGTGTCAACAATCCGTGAAGGAGGAAACACCTGGAAAACCAGCTCCACCTGCTACACACCTGACAGCAGCATCAGTCAGTACAAGTTTGCTGCTGATCACGTTGACAAAGAAAAGGCCTTCTGGAGTAACAAAAACAAAAACTGAGTAGAAAAGTGTCTGGAAAAGAGAGAAGGTGAGGCCTTAAACCATCAACAACACCAGACCTACCATCCAGCATGGAGGTGGCAGCATCATGCTCTGGGGCTTTCGAGACGTCCCTTTGGCCTCATTTCAGACTGTAGCTTGGACTGACTTTGGATTATCTTGGGACAGGTTCTTGTGTGGTTTCAACCTTGGGTCTGGGTTGGTTTGGGACCTGGTTTTGAATGTGATCTAAATTTGGTTCAGGATTTATTTTACAGTGGATTTGGTCCTGGCTTAGGACTGGTTCCAGACTGTCTTGGGGGTCTTGGACTTTTTTAGGAGTAGTTTAGTTTTGGTTTGGGTCCTGATTTTGCACTGGTATCTGACTTTTTAGGACTGGTTTCAGACTGTCTTGGGCAGGTCTTAGACTCTTTTTTAACCCCAACAACACCAGACCCACCATCCAGCATGGAGGTGGCAGCATCATGCTCTGTGGAACTGGAGCTTCACACAAAGTCAATGGAACAATGAAGGAGGAGGATTAGAACCTAAAACCATCATCAGAAGGTTGATCTGGGACACAGCTGGATGTTCCAACCAGACAATGAGCCCAAACACATCAAAGTGGTGAAGAAATGGTTCCATCAGGCTGGAATGAAGGTTCTAGACTGCCCCCCCCCCCAGAGTTCTGACTAAAACCATCAAGAACCTGAAGAAACAAAGTTGGACTGAACCAATTCTGTCCAGAGGGGTCAAAGAGAAACCAGACTACTGTACGCGGGAACCAGAAGAACCGGCCATTAAAGGACTTTTAACCAATTGTATGTTTTTGACCCAGCAGATTTTGCCATATTTAGCTATATTCCCATAATAAATCTTTGAAAAAACAATTAATGGTTGCTTTTGGTGACGCATGGGCTTCAATGATTCCATCACAGGAAATTTAGAGTTATAGGAGTCATTGGAAACTCAGGACTACCATGGTCTTTACATCCATCCTTTAAAACAACAATGTCTTTGTTTAAAACCTGTTAAACATGATCAATAAAACCCCAAACATTATTTAGCATCTGAGCTTTTAGCTATGACTCCAGTCTCCACACGATGGATGAAAGGATACCAAGTTTTGGTTGTTTTTATCATGACTTTATCGCGTCTGTTTCTTCTGATAGCTAAGAATATGGCCGGATAGTTTCCTAGTTTTCAAGGTAACTTAACCAAAACACAAAATTATACAAATGAGCTATGAATGTTTCAGTGGGCAAAACTTAATATCTTCTTAATTGATTTTCGGTGCCAAAGACCTCAGATAACGTCAGTGTAGAGCTACAGTGGATCTCAGAATAGATGAACCATTGTCCATTGTTCTCGAAGACGGCGATAGCGACGACCAGTCGGTAAACAGTCAGGACATAATGGTTAAACTGGGAGACTACAAAGCAGCTACAGGAGGGCGCATGAGTCAACAGAGAAGACAAACTCCGAAGTGAAATCCACTTAAAATGTGCCGCGGAGTCGAGTCAATGATTAAACAGTTCAGTCTGGGAGTCCGAGCAGCGAGAGGTATTGATTGTCATTTTTACAGGTCATTTCCTCTGAAGATGATTAATACGTCTGTTTCTCAATCATCCTTCGGTCCACAGTCTCTGGTGTCTAACCTCCGGGCCGACGAGGCCTCAGAGGACATGAATGCACTGGAGGACGTATAAATACTGTGGTCCAAGCGTCTTAAATATACAGTAAACCCTAAGGAAAGATCGCACCGCATCGTGAAGAGCCTCAGGCATGTTAATCAAAACCATTTAGTGGACTAGGTCTTCAACAACCTAGTCTCCACAGATTTACATTTCTACACAACTAACCTTTATTCTCAAACACGTTCTGAAGGGTTGTTAAAGGCAACCAGTTTGAAAAAGTGACAAACTCCAAGTCAGTTAATTAAAAAGCCTCCAAATTTGACGAGCAACATGCATTAACTTCCTAATATCCTCTTTACCTGCAGCATGCATGGACGCACCTCCCTCGGTAAATTAGCCACCGAACATGCAGCAGAAAAAAAGCATCGCTAACAATAATATTTTAAGGCTAAATAGCTACTTAGCTAATAAAATGGTAAATGATCTGCACTTATATCGCGCTTTTCTCTACCTTAGTGGTTCCAAAGTGCTTTACAATATGTTTTGCATTCACCCATTCAAACACCAATGGTGACAGAGCTGCTATGCAAGGCGCTAATCTACCATTGGAAGCAACTTTGGGGTTCAGTGTCTTGCCCAAGGACACTTCAGCATGTGGAGGGGCCGGGGATCGAACCGCCAACCTTGCAATCAGTGGACAACCAGCTCTACCACCTGAGCCACAGCCGCCCACAAAAAAAAACCCCACTAAACCCATAAAAACCCACTTTTCAATGCCACTGCTAACACAAAACACTAACAGTACTAGCCTACAGGCTAACAGATGAATAGCTAGCTGGCTAGATAGCTCAAAAACCTTTAAAAACAACATCTGTTATCTGTTGAACTAATTGAACTAATTGAACATGTTGGCTAATTAGTTTTGTTTTTATTTCCCCCCTCTCCATTCTAGGGTTGCTGACTACTGCTCAGAGGGAATCCAAGAGCAACTTTGGATTGTTGGAGTTTCTGTTTCTGTTCTGTTTATAATTCGTAAGGTTTATACTTCACTATGTAAAACACTGTGAGATGACATGTTGTAAATTTACACTACATAAATAAATTAAAACTGAATCCAGCAGCTGGACTTTCACCCAGAAGACCAGAGTTCATGTCCTGTGATGGATGAAAAATCATCAGTCTCAGAATTTAGTTTTGTTAGAGGCGATAGAACAACACCAGACCTACCATCCAGCATGGAGGTGGCAGCATCATGCTCTGTGGAACTGGAGCTTCACACAAAGTCAATGGAACAATGAAGGAGGAGGATCAGAACCTAAAACCATCAGCAGAAGGTTGATCTGGGACACAGCTGGATGTTCCAACCAGACAATGAGTCCAATCACATCAAAGTGGTGAAGAAATGGTTCCATTTTTTGAGATGATCAGATTTTTATCGTAATACAAGTCTTGCTATCTGTTGGGTTTGGATTGACACAAGCAGTCCAGAGTTTGAGTGATGCATGTAGACAACTGGAACACCTGGAACACTCCCATCGGCTTTAGTTGTAGCTTGTCTCTATCATGCTAATTAGCTAATGTTGTCATGCTAACATGCTAAACCAAGATGGTGAACATGGATGGTGAACGCTGATGCATTGATTCCCTGGATTGTAGCACAAACTTACTACATAGCACATGCAAATTACCCACAATTTAAACTGCATGTGGTCACTTTTATTGAAGCAAAAATAAATTACCAAGACTACTGACTGCAAGAACTACAAGTATCTGTCTGTATTTACATGGTAGATGTGTAAAAATATGCAAGCTATGAAGAAGAAAGAAGGTTTAGTTGCATGATTTAAATTAATTCAGCTGTTGATGTGACTGTTATGTATTCTGGTCAGCCTCAAATTGATTGCATCTTGTAATTTGACCACATTTCTTCTGGGATTCTGGGTAATACTCGATGGAAATGAAGCGAATTTAAAAATCGCGAACTGCCGAATGACTCCAGCTCCACTCGGCATCTCCGTCGTGAGTCATTCTCTCCCACTCAATCACATTTGCTTCCATTTTCGCCTTCATCATTCCATAATCACGTCCCCGATTACGTTTTCTGAGATGAACCGAGTCGCTGTCACTCCGCCTCATTTGGTGGACCGTCGCTGTTTATTCCACCTGATGGCCTCTGAAGTCGCTGCACTGTAAAAAATGAACCATTCACATACAGTAGATGCCAGGAGTGGAGATGGGGGCTCGGGTTTTTACTAAGAGTTACTCAAACAGGAAGAAGTACTGGTTCTCAACTGGTGGGTTGGGACCCAAAAGTGGGTTGCGAAGTCATTTTTAGAGTCATTGACTGCCGTTGACGTGTTTTCACGTCAATTATGTTTACCAACGGGAGGCAGTAGGGGACATTCTGGCGGAGCTCTCCTATAAATTTCAGACTTGTACTGTAGTGTAGTGACCATCTGGAGCCTGTAGGTGGCAGCAGTGCAACGATCTGGATGAGAGATGAGCAGAGATGGGCATATAGCCGAGAAGAGGTCGAGAGTTGACGAGGGAGAAAATGGAGCAACGAGAGAAGACGGTTAAGTTCAAGCAGCTCAGACTGGATCAGAGCATGTGAGGCTCTAAGTCGACTATTGAGAGTCGAGATCATGAGAGAAGACGATCATCAACCCGGGCCAAGCGGTGATACTCGGCGCGTTTCACGACGCCGCATTTCTCCACAGTCCAGCTCAGACGAATCTGGATCGGATGAATCCAGAACCTGATCCAGATTCTCCAGATGATCGGCTGCCGTCTGGGTCAACCGGAGCAGCAGAACCTCGTTCCAGATTCTCCAGAAGACATGAAGGAGGTGAAAACTAACCTGCTTTATAAATAAAGATCCATTTGATCTGCTAACTTGCTAGCTAGCTAACTTTTACTGGTATCGTTTTGAGTGTGGTTTGACAGATAATCGGTCCTGACATGAACGTGATCCCGACCTCAAAGCGATCCCCCGTCCCCCCTCCTTCAGTCCAGCCCAGATGAACCCCATCTAGTCCCACTACATCATATAAACTACTGTAAAATCTGTTGTCAGGACTGACGTGAAGCAATGTTCAGTTTACAGATCGTGCATCCAGCAGAGATCCACTCCTGTTGCTAAGAAGCAAGGTAAAAAAGCATCTTTCTCCACATCACACTGCAGCAAACACGTGTATTTTATGGTAATTGTATGTATTTCTATAATTTACAGGTCGTCCATCCAGCAGAGGTTGTGAGGAAGACCCCAACCCACCAGAGTCACATCCATAAACACAAACCTGGAAATAAGTTCATACATGTTTGTCAGATGTAAAAATTGTCATTGTACATTGTTCTACATTTGTGAAATAATAATAATTTTGCCATCAAAGCCCTTTCTCAGTGTTGTTTTTATTGTTTGATAGAAGGAACCAATGTTCAGATGTTTGAGGCGTCACTAAAGCTAAAAACATGAACCTCTAAGTTTCTGTTCTGATTGTTTCTTTTCACTAAAACCTGTTTTCTCAGCTTTTTAGTCAGAAACTGGTGTTTTGTGTGAAACTTGCCTCTATTCAACTGCTGATTACGGAAGAACGAAACAAGCTGGAAACAAACCTTTTTTACTGATGAAAGTAGAAAGTCTACTCTTTCAGAATCTGGTTTCAGATTTTACAGGGTCATAGTACAAAATATTCTGGGGGTCTTGAAAAATCAGTCAGAATGAGTTAATGAATTGAGCTGAATCGTTTAATCTTCCATCATCAGCGTTGTTTCAGATTGAATTAAGGTTGAAATTAACCCCATTTTAGTCTCTATTACTGGCTGTTAGAGTTTGTTTCCCTTCAGTTTTTATCCATGTAAGGCTTCTTTTACCAGAAAATGTGAATAAATTAACTGGACTTTTGCTTCAGGAGCCCTTTGCACCATTAAATAACTTATAATCTTCCTTACAGCCGCAGAGATCCGACCTTTGGAGACCGTTTGGAGCTCTTGGTTCGGTCTTATACACTCTCACGGTCTGAGGCGGAGTGAAATGATTTGTGACCCCTGTCATATTTTACAGTGTTCATCTCACGGGGCAAAAATCATCCTAACAGATCAGATCAATGGCGGCTCGTATAAGGACAGATCAATAGTGTTTAGAGACAGACTGATCAGTAAAACTGGCGAGTTCTGATGTCTGGGAGCCTCAAGTTTAATGAAGGAGGCAGACGGAGACAGACGGGGAGGAGGAAGTTTTATCTGCAACTCGGAGTCTGCAGGTGCTTTCTAGTGAATCTGGTTCCTTGCAGTTGTTTGTGGAGGAATTAAGAAGAATCTTAAACCGTCAGGCGTCAATTTGGACTCAACTATGCAGAGAAAAGACGTTTAAACTAGACGAATTATGTGATATGGCCGCCATAAATGCAGCTAATAATGGAACTGTGAAGATGAAAGTGGAAAATATCGTTCTTCCAGATGTTGATAGTCACACCCCACCAGCATAAAATGAGTGTCTTTGTAGATTTCCTACGGTGTCCCTGAAGGAACACGGTCAGAAAAAATTCAAATGTTAGTTTTGCATGAGGTAATTCCCTGTTTGTTTACACTGCAGGCGCACAACAGAGCAGCAGTTCACCTCGACGTGCTCGTCTGAAAATGATAATACAAGAAAGATATTCACAGATTGGGAACTTCTGGCATCAATGACTCTTAGCGATACGTTGTCAGAACATACCGTATTTTCCGCACTATAAGGCGCACTTAAAAGCCTTTAACCCCTTTTGTTGTCGCAAATTTGCAACGTACCGCTGCAGCTGAGATAGCGTATCCATTCCCCCAATGCTGGTTCGTGCATATTCAATACATACCTAGGAACCTTTTGCAAGCACTGGTTTCTCTTAGGACCGGTTTGAGTGACATTTGTGGCATCAGTAAAAAAACAAAAGACCATAAATGCCTGTTGCATCACACCTTTATATCTATTATATGTGCTATAGAGCAGTGGTTCTCAACCGGTCCAGCCTCAGGACCCACTATGTCTCTATTAATAACAGTTGCGGCCCAGATTGTTGAAGTTTGTTGTTCCTGTTAACAAATTAAGGTTTATTTAGGTGTAGCCTCAACGTATTTTGACACAGATTGGGGAAAAAATGGCTTATTTTTTGCTAATTTTGGTATATTTGAATGTTTTTGCCAAGTTTTTGGCCCATTTTGACAGGTTCTGAGCACATTTTGGTTCATTTTTGGCACGTTTTAGCATAAATTTCTCCAATAAGCCAAATCTAGAGGTTAATAGTTGGCTGCTACTGGTGTCACCACCACTAAATATCCTGCTATTGAAAGCAAACTGTGTCATAAGAAACACGTCCTTTAAAGTAAAAGACTTTACACCACTACTTTTTGCTTCTGCGACCCTCTCAAAATGGCTTCGCGACCCACTTTTGGGTCCGACCCACCAGTTGAGAACCACTGCTGTAGACAGATTGCCAACCTCCACTTAATTTAACATCAACTTGAAATAAAAAAAACACATAAAATTATTGTTTTTATATAATTGTAAATAAATTCAGGTGTCAAAGGGTTAATTTTCTCAAAAATTGACGGTGCGCACTGAGTTCCAAGCACTTGACTGTTGGACCATTTCCCGCCGACGTAGGTGCGTGAAGTACGTACACTAAGTACGCTGGCAGCAATAAACCACCACCATATTCAATTCAATTCAATTCAAATTTATTTATGTAGCGCATATTTACAGCATAAGTCGTCACATAGCGCTAAACATTGTAAGAAAGAACAGGAAACAGAAAACCAACAATCCAAAGTTGCTTTTGGATTCCCTATGAGCAAGCAGGAACCAAAAACCTCCTACGGTAGGGAAGGAGGGGAAAAAAAACCTCCAACAGAACCAGGCTCAGGGAGGGCGGACATCTGCCTCGACCGGTTGGGTTGGGAGTGGGAAAACCACATGTGAATGGATTATGGATTCCTGGGCTGAGGCATCTGCTTCGACTGTTGTACGAACTTTCACGAAAGCCACCCGGCAACGAGACCGACTCCGAGAATGACGAGAGGGAACCCGGCATGCTTGATGGCGAAACTGCCCAGCTGTTCAATTCAGATACAGAAGATGAAGACTTTGAAGGGTTTGTGACGGAAGATTGACCAAAAACTAATGTGAGTGTATTTGTAAATACGGTATGTAGTTGAATAAAGTTCAACAAACTCACTGTTTTACTTCCATTTCCTTATTTTAGCATGCGTTTAATAATCCGATGCCTGTAAGGTGCGGCAAATACGGTAATCGATGCCTCTTTCCATCGTTGTCAGGTAGACAATGTGCTACAAGCTCAGCTTTATCAACAGTAGCTGTCTTTCAGGCTGCAGAAATAACACTGGTGTCTATGAGCAGCCGGCTGGGAGATGAGTGTCCAGGGACCGTCTGCAAATTACAAAACGAGAGACACCACACAGATGTTCAATAACGTCACCCTGATACACTGTAGTGTCACCAGAATCACTGCAGCCATCGACTGGCTCCTGTTGATCAGACCACAACACTTGGTTTAACATACATGTAGATATAAAAATCATACTGTCTGCAAAATTGCAATTTGCAGACGGTCCCTGTTCACTCATCACCCAGCCAGCTGCTCATAGACACCAGTGTTATTTCTGCAGCCTGAAAGACAGCTACTGTTGATAAAGCTGGGCTTGTAGCACATTGTCTACCTGACAACGATGGAAAGAGGCATCGGTTATGTTTTGACAACGTGTCACTAATGAGTTATTGATGCTGGAAGTTCACGTGAGAAACTTACATTTGAATGTTTTTCTGCTAGTGTCCCTTCAGGGGCTCCGTAGTTTCCTGTTGCTGCGAGTGTTTCCACCTTGACATCTGCTGCCACTGCTGATGCCACGAACACGGTTTTTGATTTCAACAGACAACAGGAATGAAAACAAAACCCACCGGTGGGAAATATAGTTGGACTAGTTTGACCAGAGTTCAGAGAAAAGGCTTCGGGAATCAGGAGGTTGGAAGTCGGAGGAAGAACATGTGATCCCTGACGAACTAAAGGTAGCCTCCAGTCGGTCATTTTAATGGTTCTTTGGGGTTCTTTAAGTAGATTAGGTTCGGACTGCCCTACACCAACATGAAAACCATCCAGCCTGAAGGATGGAGGAGCCCAGAATGAGCATGTGGACCAGAGACGGATGGATTCAGGTCATGCAGCGGATCAAGGTGGACGAAAACCGATGTCACCTCTGAGACGCCTCCCGAAGGTCTGACAGATAAGGCCAGGAGTCGGGTTTCATTTTAGCTTCCCTCCCTTTTTTAGAACAGCCAATACAAACTGTTCTCTTGGTTTGATCCAAGTATGACATGAACCAGTCTGTTGTTTGCTTTATTCCCAGTTATGATTGGTCTGATAGCGAGAATTTATGACTCTATAATCACCAAATCTGACTCAGTGAGCATCTTATCAACACAAATATCGTTTAAGGTGGGCGAATAATTAAAGGACTTATTTCTAAAAGGTTCTTTACAGAAGGAATCTCTTTAAAGAACCACATCTGGTTCACATGAGCACCTGTTTACATCTACCTGCACTAACATATGTGGAATTAACACTCAGCAAAACCGCAATATTACATTTTCACTTTGTCAAATAAAGATTTTTAATGTGGACATTATTTATAGTTTTTTTATAAAATGTTTTTTTACAGTTAATATGTAATTTTTTTTTCATTTTCTGTTTATTCTAATTAATTAATTTCTTAAAAATAAGAGCAAAACCTGTAAAACACTGGTATTTTTCTTATTTAAATGCAGTAAAATATTATAATTTCACACAGACTAGATATGATATTTTCTGTAATTGAACAAAACAGGAAAAACGTGTAAAACAATCTTTAAAATACAACAAACATCTGTTTCGGCCTGTATTTTTTCATATTTTTTCTGTGATTTTACTAAATATTTTCAAGTAATTTAACAAAAAAGAGGGAAAATGTGTAAAATAACAATTCTAATTTATTTACCATTATTCAAACATTAATTAAACATATTTACATCTGTAAATAATAATAAATAATCATTTTAGCACCCTTAAACACACCGATACTTTGCAATTTTAGTCACACGTTGTAAAATAAATAAATGATTATTTGTAAAAATATGCTTCTTAAATTTTCTGTGGTTTAACAGCAAAAACGTGCAAAACAGTTGTAAAAATATTCTAATATAAATATGTTTAATATTTCTTAAAAAAAAAGAAAATAAATAAATAAAATAAAGATATTTTGTTGATTTAAATGAAGTTAAAATGGTGGAGTTTTATGGTCAAACACTGTAAAAGAACAACTTATTATTAATAAAAAGACAGATTTGTGGTGTTTTCTATGATTAACATGTAAATTAATGTCTTATTTCTGTGATTTTACTGGATATTATCTGTAATTTTACGACTCAGAGGGAATCTGAGTGAACTGTTTAAAAAATTCCAGTTAAATCATTAATTTTTTACAGTGTGTATCCAGTAACTTTATGCTTCTCCTGCGTCGCTGCTCTTCCTGATCATTAATGCAGACTGTATTATAGTTATGGCTGCCATTGATTAAACATAAACTGAATTAGTTTGCAGCGTTCGGCTCGATCACAGCAGTAAAACTTGAAGACGCCCACATTGATCCGAGCCTCGTCCTCCTGTCCGTCCGTCCCTCCGTCCGTCCGTCCGTCTTTCCCGCCGTCACCCTTCCTGCTTCTCTTCTCCTTACTGTCCCAAATTGCTCAGTAATGAATGACTTTTCCCTCCGTGTGTTTGTGATTGATGCTGGTCAGCTCCGGTCACGCTTCTGCCGCGATTGATTGGCCGGAGCGACTCGTGCAATCAGTGACCACCGCCGCCTCCTCCCCTCCTCCCTCCCTCCTCCACACCTCGCCGGCTCGGCCCGGTTGCCTGGCAACAGCCTCCGGATGCGAGGAGCGAGGAGGGAGAAGAAAAAGGGAGAAGATGAATGATGGAGGGATGGATGGAGGGAGGCTGAGGGGATGAAATACGGGAGGATGGGGAAGGAAGGAGGGGACGTTCTGCAGCACAGGGACCATCTCCGCTCTCCTAATTCTCCCATTTATCTTCTCTGCTCGCTCCGAAATAGAAAGAAATTGACCTTTCAGCCTCTGGACGCGACGAGCCGCCGGGCCAGAGCCCTGCAGAGGCAGAGTTCAGCAAACTGGAGCCTCTAACAGGAAGAGTTGGGGCTGGTTGGTCCTGAAAGTTTAACGCTTCAAGTTAATTGGGATCAAAATGAACCTTATAACATGCAACCAGTGGGAGAACAGCTGCAGCCAAAGCTAACGTAGAAGAATGTGTTCTACTTGTCATGGCATGGCTTCCTCTTTTAGATCTTTTCTTAATTAAACATCATGAAGCATGAAGTTATTTTATATACATCCACACATGGAACCAAGTTTTTCTGGAGTTCTCAGTTGTATCTCATCACTGAACGGAGCTGTTGTGGCCACTGGGGGCAGTGTGCCATATTTATCTGGTGGCCTTTTTAAAAACTGTTTGTGCAAACCCAGCTGAAGCCGACTTAGGAGACGCTCCAGAGCCCAGCTGAAGGCCGTCTCGGCTGATTAGTGAAGACCTGCTCTGCTGCACCTGTTCTCCCCGCCTCCGGACCTACCGGATTGGGCCACCACTCCGATCCCTCCCACATCAGCCAATCCTCTGCAGCCATCCCACACCTGGAGACCCTAAAGCCTCCATCAAACCCTCAGTCATGGCGGCAGGGATTTAATGTGACCTGTTCACCCTGGTGCCTCTTGTCTGTGCTTAGTGAGACTTACTATTTAAGTAGTTTGGCAGCTCGCTAACCCATAGAGAGGCCCTAACCCTAAGTCAGTAAAGGGAGGAGGTTGGGGTGGATGGATGGGCGGACAAAACATTGGACTTTAACAATAGTCAGCATTTTTTTGACCATGACCACTAAAATTTTTTATTTACTTTTTTTTTGTTCCTTATCATAAAATGTCCATTTAACGTTTCAAAAAGCACAACACAAGTTTGTTCCATCTCACGAAAATCAAGTCTTTTCTTTTAAAACCTTACTTTGGTTCTTCTACAGCGCTTTTATGTCGGGCATTTCGGAGCGGATAACTCTAGAAATGAGAGCCTTTGTTTTCAGTCTGGATGGGGAAAACTGAGCTTTTTAAATTTTATTTTGCAGTTTATTTTTTTGACCGTACACATTTTGACAGCAGCGGACTGAAACAGAAATGAACAGCGGTGTCCCTGGTGTTTTATCAACCCATCCATCCACCCCAACCTCCACCTTATATTGACTTTGTGGCTCTACAACTGCTTCAACTGATCTACTTTGCTCCTGTCATAAGTACTATAACCAATATTTTATCCGAGCACAGTCTTAGAAATATCTATTTAGAGTCAAGCAATGGACAGTCGTATCCCCAGTGTTTTATCAACCCGTCCATCCACCCCAACCTCCTCCCTATACTTACTTTGTGCCTCTATAACACCTTAACCTGATCTCCTCTATGTACTATAACCACTATTTTATATAAGCACATTCTTAGAAACATCTATTTAAAGTTAAGAAACAAACAGCAGTCTCCCCAGTGTTTTGTCAACCCGTCCATCAACCCCAACCTCCTCCCTATACCCACTCATAAGGCTCTATAACAACTTCACCTCCTTCTTTGCTGCTGTCCTAAGCATTAAAACCACCATTTCAAGCCAGCACAGTCGTAGAAATATCTCTTTTTAAACTTAAGATTACTTTTTTCTTATCTTTACCGATTTCCAAAAGCTTAGTTTTCCTCGTACGGTGAAACACAAGTCTATTATTTACTCTATTTTACTCTATTAACACTGTTTACAGAGTTGTTATTGTGACTCAGATGCTTTAAATAAGTTCCTTTGACACCAGCTGACTGAAACAGGAAGCAACAAGCAGCGTCCCCAGTGTTTTGCCAACCCGTCCATCCACCCCAACCTCCTCCCTATTTTAAATACAGCGTTCCCGAGCGATATCGCGGACGCACATTTCGCATTCTACATTAAAATGTAAGTCGAGGCTTGTTGTGGAATAAGTTCGGATGCTGCAGAGCCACAGTTGGACCCTTAACGAGGAATTAAACAACACGAAGGAGGGTTTTTGAGCTGAGAAGCCCAGCATTTAAATTGGCTTTAATACTGGCTTTGCAGCGCAGTCATTAAACGCTGTCTAGACACAAACACACACTAACACACACACGTTTATATATATATAAATAAATATATATCTACAGAGGTACAGAGGGCTCAGTCCATTGCCGTCTGCTGTCTGAACTATGAGTGATGTACAGTCTATCTGCTGTCCTCCATCGATACAGTGGACATAACAAAGCACTGCATCCGAGTCCATTTACACAAACACACACACACACACACACACACACACACACACACACGCACACACACCTCATCTTCGCAGAGGAACAGGTTCAATTTCGAGGTCGGGATCATGATTTATGAAATGTGGAAACTGGATTCTTCAATGTGACCTTGGACACCGGGCCGACGCTTCATTTACACTCGGTCTGTTCTTTAGCCGCTCGTCTGACACCTGCACTCAAACAGGAAGTAAATAAAACGCTAACCACCGACGGCCGGTTACTTTTAGCAAGTCACGTGTTTACGCTGCAGATAACAGACATCACATTTTACAAAATGAAGATTATAATGCAGCTTTCTTGAAGTCAGAGCCGTCATCACTAGTACGACTTGACAGTAGTTGGTGCAAGTACCAATTAGACCTGTAATGTTTCAGGTTCATGATGTGTCACTTGTATATTTGTTTGCCAGTTTGCAGCTTTAAACGAAGGCGTTCTGTAGATTCCCATACAAATAACTGATAATATGAGTTACAGGGTATTTGGCAGTTGGTGATTGGCCACAGCAAGAACATGTTCAAACATGGTTGGTGGTTTGTTTGTATTAGACTCAGATTCAACATGTTTTTAATCACTTTGCAAACCTGTTGTAGACCCTTGTTTAAGACCAGGTGTATCTCGTTAGTCTTGAGTTTCCAGTGACTCCTGTAACCCTGAATTTTCAGTCGTGGAAGCATCGAAACACATGGATCTTTGTCACACAAACAATCATATGTTTTTATTTTGCCATAGATTTACGTCTCTTGACTGTTTCCACCTCAGTTGGGTTCTTCTGGTTTCTCTTTGACCCCTCTGGACAGAATTGGTTCAGTCCAACTAAATGTGTCGCCTCCATGACTCAGACTGGTTTCTTCAGGTTCTTGATGGTTTAACTTTCTTTGGGGGGACCAGTCTAAAACCTTCATTCCAGCCTGATGGAACCATTTCTTCACCACTTTGATGTGTTTGGGCTCATTGTCTGGTTGGAACATCCAGCTGTGTCCCAGATCAACCTTCTGCTGATGGTTTTAGGTTCTGATCCTCCTCCTTCATTGTTCCATTGACTTTGTGTGAAGCTCCAGTTCCACAGAGCATGATGCTGCCACCTCCATGCTTGATGGTAGGTCTGGTGGTGTTGGGGTTAAAAAGAGTCTAAGACCTGCCCAAGACAGTCTGAAACCAGTCCTTAAAAAGTCAGATACCAGTGAAAAACCAAACCTAAACTACTCCTTAAAAAGAGTCCAAGACCCCCCAAGACAGTCTGAAACCAGTCCTAAGCCAGGGCCAAATCCACTGTAAAATAAATCCTGAACCAAATTTAGATCACATTCAAAACCAGGTCCCAAACCAGCCCAGAACCAAGACTGAAACCAAACAAGAACCTGTCCCAAGACAGTCCAAAGCCAGTCCAAGCTACAGTCTGAAATGAGGCCAGAAGGACGTCTAGAAAGCCACAGAGCATGATGCTGCCACCTCCATGCCTGATGGTAGGTCTGGTGTTGTTCTATCGTCTCTAACAAAACTAAATTCTGAGACTGACGATCTTTCATCCATCACAGGACATGAACTCTGGTCTTCAGGGTGAAAGTCCAGCTGCTGGATTCAGTTTTAATTTATTTATATAGCGCAAATTTACAACATGTCATCTCACAGGGTTTTACATAGTAAGGTACAGACCTTATGAATTATAAACAGAACAGAAACAGAAACTCCAACAATCCAAAGTTGCTCTTGGATTCCCTCTGAGCAAGTAGTCAGCAACCCTAGAATGGAGAGGGGGGAAATAAAAACATAACTAATTAGCCAACATGTTCAACTAGTTCAATTAGTTCAACAGATAACAGATGTTGTTTTTAAAGGTTTTTGAGCTATGTGGCTAGCTAGCTATTCATCTATTAGCCTGTAAGCTAGTGCTGTTAGTGTTTTGTGTTGGCAGTGGCGTCAAAGAGTGGGTTGTTTTAAGGTTAGCATTTAGCTTATTAGCTACGTAGCTATTTAGCCTTAAAAATATTATTGTTACTGATGGGTTATTGAGTGCATACCGATGTGGAAAATGGCAGTTTTATCCATTTAAAACTAAATCTACACTATAAAATGTGCAGGAAAGTGAAAGTAAACAGTTCAGTAGTGACTCTATAATTCATTTTGCCAACACCTATATTAAGAAGGCAACATACAGCGATCAGGAATAACATCATGACCACCTGCCGAATACTGTGTTGGTCCAAGATGCTCTTGAACCATTGGACCAGAGGACCTCTCAGGGGGTCCTATGGGGTCTGGAACCACTGGATCCTTTGGCTACTCTGGCTTGTGCAGTGGGGCCTCTGTCAATCCAACTGGTTCCACTGCATCCTGTTGATGCTTGATCAGAATGGGCTGTAGGAAGTCTGGAGGTCACATCAACATGTTGGACCATTGTCATGTTCCTCCACATGTTCCTGATTGGTTGGTGTTGTTTCCATGTGGTGGGGTGCATTTCCATCCAGTGACATTTGGGATTTCCATCAGCATGAGGGAGTGTGTTTGTTGTGGGACCATGTTTACTTGGGTGTTACTGACAGACTAACATGAGAGGTGGTCATGTGACAGTCAGCAACACATTATAGGGATAAAATGGCCGACAGGAAATGATTAGATGGGACTTTTCATGACGGCTTCAATGTTCTTTTTCCCATATTTTACCTACGTCACTTCAGTGTAAGTAAAGTAAAGTGTTGGTTTGTTTTAAGGTTAAAGTTGGGATTAGAGAACTAGTAGTTATGATCAGTCCACTGAAGTGTTGTGTTGTGTTGGTACAGTACATAGAGTGCAGTAATTTCACGCTCCTCTGGCTCCTCAGGCAGAGCTGCAGCCTCTGATCGTCCGGCCTCCCCCCCCCCCCGCCCCTCCGCTCTAATGACTATTGATTATTAATTGACTCTTTCATGAGACGCGAGCTGCTCTGATTGGTTTCATATCACGGAGTTCACGTGAAAATCTGATCATGAGTTCATTCTGCTTTTATTGAAGCGCCCGGTGGACTGACGCCTCCGAGTGAGAACAAAGAAAAACCACACAGTCGGTGTTTTCTCAGACACAAAACAAGCATTTAGAGGGTTTTTAGCTTTGTTGACATCATGAAAATATCTGTTAATTACATTATCTTTAGCGAAGTGTTGGTCCTAGTCAGTATAGAGTCAGTATAAAGACTCCGAGTCATGCTAATCATTACATTTCCCTTTATTCAACCATCAGTTTTCACATTAAATTACAATTGGTTTCTATTAATTTCTATTAAAACCAACCAGAGACTTGTAACCTGCTGCAGGCCACTGATCAATCACAGCCAACATTAAGTCATGTATTTTTATGTGATGATGCACTTTCGAGACAAATGAAACTGGAGCCACAAGAAACCCATCAATAATCTAGTATTAGTAGCATCTGGTAGTTTAAATAGATGCTGACCTGGTGCCTCTGAGCAAAGCACTGCGCCTCACATCTGGTCCAGAGGTGCTGCAGAGTTTCAGCTGGTGTTTGCTGTAAAAGAAAACTGATGACAAAGAGATGAATAAGGGTAAAAGCAGGACTGTGTTTCTCTAAACTAGGGCAGCGGTGCAGCTTTGTACTATATAAAACCCTCCTCCGAGCTTCGCTTCAGAACTACCTGACAGGTGCGACCTCACTTACTGTGAATCAGCAGCTGTTCTTCCACCCGTTGAAGCTGCAGTATATCTGCTGAAACACTTGAACAAGAGAGATGAGGCAGGAAAAAACAGGCTTGAGCTTTGGAACAAGTACAGGTGGCAAAAATACAGTGACTATAAAAAGTATTCGCCTCCCTTTGGATGTTTCCCTCCTCTTTTAATTGGTTTCAACACTCAATCATAGTCAGATTGATTCGGCTTTTTGACCAGTTGGTGGTAGAAGTCCACAGTTAGTAAATAGATCATGTGAGGTGAAGCATGGTGGTGGGATCATCATTATTATATGAAGCATGGTGGTGGCAGCATCATTGTATGAAGCATGGTGGTGGCAGCATCATTGTATGAAGCATGGTGGAGGCAGCATCATTATATGAAGCATGGTGGTGGCAGCATCATGATATGAAGCATGGTGGTGGCAGCATCATTATGTGAAGCATGGTGGTGGCAGCATCATTATTATATGAAGCATGGTGGTGGCAGCATCATGATATGAAGCATGGTGGTGGCAGCATCATTATGTGAAGCATGGTGGTGGCAGCATCATTGTATGAAGCATGGTAGTGGCAGCATCATTATTATGTGAAGCATGGTGGAGGCAGCATCATTATATGAAGCATGGTGGTGGCAGCATCATTGTATGAAGCATGGTGGTGGCAGCATCATTTTATGAATCATGGTGGTGGCAGCTTCATTATTATATGAAGCATGGTGGTGGCAGCATCATTATTATATCAAGCATGGTGGTGGCAGCATCATTATTATATGAAGCATGGTGGTGGCAGCATCATTATTATATCAAGCATGGTGGTGGCAGCATCATTATTATATCAAGCATGGTGGTGGTGGCAGCATTATATGAAGCATGGTGGTGGCAGCATCATTATTATATGAAGCATGGTGGTGGCAGCATCATTGTATGAAGCATGGTGGTGGCAGCATCATTATTATATGAAGCATGGTGGTGGCAGCATCATTATTATATGAAGCATGGTGGTGGCAGCATCATTGTATGAAGCATGGTGGTGGCAGCATCATTATATGAAGCATGGTGGTGGCAGCATAATTATTATATGAGGCATGGTGGTGGCATCATTATTATATGAAGCATGGTGGTGGCAGCATAATAATGTGGAGCATGGTAAATACTAGCTTGTAACTCCTTCAGAGGAGTCATAGGAGTCTTGGTGTCCTCCCTCACTAGTCTCCTTTTTCTATCTCCTTCAGAGGAGTCATAGGAGTCTTGGTGTCCTCCCTCACTAGTCTCCTTCTTCTGAATCCTTCAGAGGAGTCATAGGAGTCTTGGTGTCCTCCCTCACTAGTCTCCTTCTTCTGAATCCTTCAGAGGAGTCATAGGAGTCTTGGTGGCCTCCCTCACTAGTCTCCTTCTTTTATCTCCTTCAGAGGAGTTATAGGAGTCTTGGTGTCCTCCCTCACTAGTCTCCTTCTTCTAACTCCTTCAGAGGAGTCATAGGAGTCTTGGTGTCCTCCCTCACTAGTCTCCTTCTTCTACCTCCTTCAGAGGAGTCATAGGAGTCTTGGTGGCCTCGCTCACTAGTCTCCTTCTTCTAACTCCTTCAGAGGAGTCATAGGAGTCTTGGTGGCCTCGCTCACTAGTCTCCTTCTTCTAACTCCTTCAGAGGAGTCATAGGAGTCTTGGTGTCCTCCCTCACTAGTCTCCTTCTTCTAACTCCTTCAGAGGAGTCATAGGAGTCTTGGTGTCCTCCCTCACTAGTCTCCTTCTTCTAACTCCTTCAGAGGAGTCATAGGAGTCTTGGTGGCCTCGCTCACTAGTCTCCTTCTTCTAACTCCTTCAGAGGAGTCATAGGAGTCTTGGTGTCCTCCATCACTAGTCTCCTTCTTCTAACTCCTTCAGAGGAGTCATAGGAGTCTTGGTGTCCTCCCTCACTAGTGTCCTTCTTCTACCTCCTTCAGAGGAGTCATAGGAGTCTTGGTGTCCTCCTTCACTAGTCTCCTTCTTCTACCTCCTTCAGAGGAGTCATAGGTGTCTTGGTGTCCTCCCTCACTAGCCTCCTTCTTCTAACTCCTTCACAGGAGTCATAGGAGTCTTGGTGTCCTCCCTCTCTAGTCTCCTTCCTGCTCGGTCTCTCAGTCTTTGAGGACGTCCTGCTCTAGTCAGATGTCCTCATGGTCCAGGTCCTTCCAGGTCTTAATGATGGTCTAACTGGACTCCTAGAGATCTTCAGGACCTTAAATGTTCTGGTTTCATCTCCTGACTGATTCTGTTCAACAACCTTCTCTCAGAGGTTCTTGGAGGTTCTTTGGTCTTCATGGTCTAGTTCTATCCAGGAGTCCTGATCCTCCAGGGACTGGACCTTCCAGATCCAGGAGTCTTTATACTACAATCACTGACCTCAGAGGATCTCCATATCAGTACCTGTCAGATAGTGAACAGGGAGGTCCCTAAAACCCTAAAAGCCCTCGTTGGACGTATTTCAGAGCCTCAGAAACAAACATTTGGCATCTCAGACTGTAACATGACAGCAGCGACGGACGGATCAGTGAGTCCATCCAGTAAAGCAGCAGCAGCCGACGACTTAAGAAGCATCATTACAGAGTCGACTCCTCAGAGACGAAAAAATCCTCACGGCCTGTTTTATCTCACGGAAGCTGATAGGACAGTATCTTCCTCCTGGATCTCTCCTCGTCTCCTCACGGTGTCGTTTTACTTCTCGTCTATCTGTTAGTCTTACATCTCCCTCCCTCCCTTCTCCTCCCTCATCTGGTTTCCTCAGATTAACTGATTCCCTCTCCGTTGTTTTCCACCATAAACTCTCTCTTTCTGGAGTTTTCACTGCAGCTGCTGTAGGTTTTTGTATTTACCTCATGGTTACGGCTCTGTTTGTCACTGAGCTCCAGCTGTGGCTGTTCTGCAGGGACATGAAGCGAAGTCTGAGGAGCAGTAAAGAGAAGTGAAGTTAAACAGCGTGAACAGATAAAATCATTCACTTTCTCTCAGCAGAAAACACAAAAACAAACATTTAAATCTTTTTTAAGGCTGTAAAATCACAGGAAATAGTGACATGTTATATTATACTGTGAAATTAGACTATTTTGTTGTATTTAAATCCATAAAATTAGCATTATTTTACAGATATTTGCCATTATTTAAAAGAAAAATTCGGTATATCGAGGATTGAAAAATGGCAAATGTTTTTTTTAAATGATTATTTTTACAGAATTTTTCCTGGCACGTTAAATTCACTAATAATATCCAGTAAAATCACATAAAAAACATTAATTTACATGTTAACTGTAAAAAATATATTAATATTTGACCGTTACACTATTTTACTGTATTTACATCCACAAAAACATCATTATTTTACAAATATTTGCCATTAAGAACTAAAAAAAATCGTAAATGATTTATAAAATGGTTCTTCCACAGCTTCTTCCTGGTGTGTTAAATTTACTACGGTGGCCCAGGAGGGTCAACGCAACAGCAAAAGCCACAACAAGTTAGTGCGCAGAGGTCGGGAGAACAGGCTTCGTTTCCGGGGGACAGCATTTTCTGACGGACTGTTTTGATTGCGGGAGAGTTCACTGAGCGCGTTCATGACGTCGTTACAGTCTCAACACGGCGGCCAACGCTGCTGATTTGTGAAAACGACATTAATCACAATCGGACGTCTCATTAAACTCCCCCGTGATCAAAATAGTCCGTCAGAAAATACGGTCCCCCTGAAACAAAGCCCGTTCGTCTTCCGCTGTGGCTTTTTTCAGCTGTGTTGTGGCGTTTGCTGCTGCTTTGACCCTTCTGGGCCACCGTACTTTACAGATAACATTTAATATAATCACAGAAAGACATAATTGATTTCCAACTGACTAAATCTGTCTTTTTGCAAATAGTGATTTATTATTTTAGAATGTGTTACCGTGAAATTGCACATTTAAAAATATCATATATCTGCATTATAAAGGCCCCAGAGCATGATGCTGCCGCCGCCATGCCTGACTATAGGTTTAGCCACAGCTGTATGCAACAGATTTCCAAAGGTAAGACTTTTAATATTCGTATTTGGTCAAACATCACATCTCAACGTTTATTTCTCTGTCAGTTTACTGCAGTAGAGAATCTGCAGCTCTGACTGGGAGGATTAATCTGCTGTGCGGTCGTTTGGTCTGAAGCTTTAGGATCTTAATCTGCTCGTCTGTTTGACAGCTTTTACAAGAACCTCCAGACCTCTTTCTTTCTCTCTCTCTGTGCTTGGTTCCATCAGGCCTGAAGACCAGCAGAAAGGTCACTGCTGAAATGCCAGCCGCCATGTCAGCCTGTCTTCCTCTCTGGCTGATGTCTGTGTGGAGAATCCGACTGCCTGTCTGTGGTTTGGTGAAGGACTGGGGAACGGCTGAATAAAAAAATGACTGACGCTTAGGAGTTCTTCATTTTAGGTTTTTGTTTTTCCTTAGACATCCTGGCGACAATTTCAAAATAAGAGAGTCCCACAGCGGGAGGTGATATTGAATCCATTGTTTACACTGTCAATGTAATCCCATAATGCTGGGGTTAAGTGTAAATACGAAGCTGGAATGACTAAATGCACCTCCCGTGATTCAACTATTGGAATCTTACATTTATACCGCTGAGACAACCCAGCTCTGACCGTGCGCACTGTAAAAAAAGATCTGTAAAAGCATGGTGATGATACAGCAGCAAGGGTGCTTGAAAGAATACAGTAAAAAATGGTGGAGTAGTGCATCCAGAGCCGGCTGGACAATTAGAAGCTAGAAAAGCCCTCAGAGAGCTCAGACCTCCACCAAGGAGCTTCAGTCCACCCCAACACAATCTCCCAATTCACATATTTTCTATGGAACGTTACCGACAATGCGGCCTTCACCCCATCCGACCTAATGAACAGGCGCGGCCTCTAGCGCGGCAGCTCCTAACAGCCTCCCAGCTTCTTAGACAACCGGAGATAAGAATGCCGGCCCAACCGTCTCTATATGTAGCCCTGTGATAGACTGGTGACCTGTCCAGGGTGTCCCCTGCCTTCGCCCGAGTCGACTGGGATAGACTCCAGTCCCCCCACGACCCTACAGAGGATTAAGCCGTGTGCAGATAATGGATGGATGGAAACTCGCAAAATGCTCTAGTAGCTTGTTTTCACGTTGTCATTATGGGTTATTGAATGTATACTGATGTGGAAAATGGCAGTTTTATCCATTTAAAACTAAATCTACTCTACAAAATGTGCAGAAAAGTGAAAGTAAACAGCCCACACCTATATTAAGAAAGCAACTCTGAACCATTGGGAATCATGGACCAGAGGACCTCTCAGGGGGTCCTATGGGGTCTGGAACCACTGGATCCTTTGGGTGCTCTGTCTTGTGCAGTGGGGCCTCTGTCAATCCAACTGGTTCCACTGCATCCTGTTGATGCTTGATCAGAATGGGCTGTAGGAAGTCTGGAGGTCACATCAGCATGTTGGACCATTGTCATGTTCCTCCACATGTTCCTGATTGGTTGATGTTGTTGCCATGTGGTGGGGTGCATTTTCATCCAGTGACATTTGGGATTTCCATTAGCATGAGGGAGTGTGTTTGTTGTGGGATGATGTTTATTTAGGTGTCTAAGTCTGATCAAGGTTTTCCATCATAACACCACATAGTACCAATATGATCAATGATATTAACTTCACCTGTCAGTGGTTTTAATGTTATGATCATGAAATCACACATATGAATCCATATTTTACTGTTTTAATACAAACATACACTGTAAAAAATGTATTCGAGCTGTAGTTCAAGTAAAAATACTGCTTTGAATATATGACACTCATCTTTTGTGGATTCTGTTTACTCAAAATTACATTAACTTGACTGTGCAAATATTTAGTTTACTTCTTCTTTACCACTATTTCCTAAAAAAATGCGAAGAAAAGGAAAATACAGCGAGTTTAAAGACAAAATCGAGTTTCAAATGTTTCCTTTGGGTAAAAAATTCTTGACAAAATGGGAAACTGAGCTGTTCATTTAACAGGAGTTGAATGATTTGAGCAGATCTGACTTAAACCAGAGGCTTAAAATGGGTAAACCTGATTCAACTGATTGTCACCAGTTTGTCCAACACGTCTCCTACTTCAGTGCACAATGGAAGTAAACAACACATGACAACATAATTAGCATATATACATACAAACACAGACCTGGCTGTTATTAAACGAGCTAAAAGTTCATACAGGAGGCCAGAGATGCTTCTTGTGGAAATCTGACTCATTTTTCTGCTTTAAAATGAGCTGAAATCTACTAAGTGTTCATTCTGCAGGTCCTCCGGGTCTCCTCTCTCTCCATCTCCTGCCTCCATCAGGACGCAGAGCTCCGCCTCGGATGCTGCTGCTGTTGATCTGATGACCAGGATCCAGGAGCTGCGTTTCCTTAAAGCGACACCCGCTTTAATTAATGCCTCCAGCGGACGGAGGAGGAAGAGGAAGAGGAGGAGGAGGATGCAGATGAAGAGCCGGAGCAGCATCCATCTTCCCCCCTGCACGGAGCGCCGCGTCCCCGCTTCATCCACCGGGTTTGAGGTTATGAAAGCGGCCGTGATGTGACCCTGGATGCCTGCGGGAAAACCTCCAGGACCCCCCTCCTCCCTCCGCCTCCTCCACGGATCCACGATGCGTCACGCCGCTTCCTGCGTCTTTTCCTCCGCAGACGCTCCGCTGCCTGCTCGCTCCACGTCCAGGTGATGAAACCCGCAGGAGAAGCGCCCCGGCAGCCTCCGGTCCTCCATGGCCTCCTCTGGACGCGGCCGTAGATCCGTCCTGGGCGCGTCCTCGGTCTCCTGTGCGGCCTTTCGCGCGTCTCCTCTCTCCGCCAGATAACCAGCTCCTCTCCCTCCCCTCTCATGGACTGATCTCTGCGCCTCCTCCCCGCCTCTCCGCCCTCCTCCTCCTCCCGCCGCTGATGCGCTGCGCCTGGGTGCTCGCCTTCTCCTCGTCCTGGCCGGTCGGTGAGCCTCTGGTCCGGGGGGGCGGCTGCCCGCAGCGGGGCAGGATGGTGCGGATCGCCAGCGCGCTGGGGCTGGTCATGTTCAGCGTGGCTCTGCTCATCCTGTCGCTCATCAGCTACGTGTCCATCAAGAAGGACTTCCTGCTCAGCACCCCCAGATACGGACCCAACGGAGGACCCAGGATGTACATGTTCCACGCGGGGTTCCGGTGAGTCCAGGCCCGGCTGCAGACCTGCTGCGGCTCTGGGGGGGGTTTCATTTGTGTGTTTGTCTCCAGATGTGGTGTCCGGCGTCTTGCATCTCCATCAGTAGCGTTACCATGGCAACCATTTGTCAGTTTGCGCCCCTTTATTGATGCAAACAAATCAGGAATCAGCTGATCAGCCTGATGGAGGCCTCGGGGCTGTGTGAGGCCTCAGACCGGCCGCAGCGTCTCCAACCTCCAGCACCTGGTCAGTCCCTGCAAGAACACATCTGCAGGTTCTCAGACCAGAATATTAATACTCATCTATGATTCATTTATGCTGAGTTTGGACTGCCATCTAAACGTCACATCAAACCTCCGACCAGACAGACGACTACAGAATGGGTCTAATGCCAACTTTAACATGGCAACTAGGCAGGATAGGGGTTTGGATCATGCACGAGGGCGGCCATGCTAGTTTCTGTCTGTAAATTAGCTGTTTTAATGTGCAAATGTTCCAGCAAAACAACTCCCTCAATGCAATTTTGCAGTTACAGTGTTGCTTAATCTTTAGATAAACTCCAACTACAGCTATTACAAACAATAGGGTTTATCCCCCTTATAGCAGAATATTAACAAGGTGTAGTCAGACCATTCTACATTAGACTACATCTACTACCCTGATCGTAGCATAACACTGGTCTGTGGCAGCAATTGAGGAAGAAACGTTCCAGTTTCAACGCGTCAGTTCCTAAATCGAGCCCAGTAAAGACAGTTGAACCTCGTCCAACGCCTTTCTGAGATATTAAAACCCCGCATCCACCATCCAACGTCCTGTAGAAATCTTTATGACCTTGACTTTGGAATATCACGACTATAATATCATATAGTTGTGAACAGCAGCAACTTCAACACTTAGCGTCAGACGAAACGATGTGAATCTGACATTACGCTTATTTAAATTCTTATTTAAAGGACAATAAAGTAGCTAACAGGTAATAATTTGAGAAAAACTTCAGTAAAACAGTTTGAAGAAATACATTTATTACTACCTAGTTTAGTCTCTAGATCTGTAGTGTTTGGTTACGTCGGGGTGTGGTTAGCCTAGCCTAGCGTAGCTTAATAGCTAGCCCGGCTCTGTCCAGTGTTCAAAAATGCACCAACACCTACAAATCTCTCTAAATAAGCTGTTTTATCTAATATCTTTAACCCACACAGAAACAGAAATGGTGTTATTTGAGGTTAGTTATCTACCGGAACTATCTTCTGGTGAGTAAAACTGACTTCCTGGAGCTTCCTGGAGTCGGCGCTAGCGAGCTAATGGTGACAGCAAAAGATCCAGAAAGTCACTTTGCGAGAAGTTTAAAACAATAATTTGTCATTTTTACAGTCTTGGTCGTCAACAGATTCAATAAATTAGATGAACAGGTGATGCTAGGTGCACTATTCAACTTTGGACGGTCTTCATGCTAAGCTAAGCTAGGCTAAGCTAAGCTCTAGCTCCATACTAAACACACAGACTTGTCATTTTACACTTTAAATCTTGAAAGTATTCCATCCTATGAGAAACAAGCGGTACAGTTTCTACAGCTGAGGCGTGTCGAGAACAGTGGGCGGACGTAGCACGGGATATCTGGAGAATTTAGAACTTTTAGCTAGAAAGCAGGAACAAACCAAAGCTCCTCAGCAGCTAAATTAATTACACCTCCTGTAGCGATGACTTATAAAGGCCTGGAGGATGGAGAATCTCGGCTTACAGCCTTGTCTCATAGCAGACGTTTGCTTTAAGTACCATTTGCTTTCCCTTGCAAACAATAACCGGCCTTAACTACTACGGCTGCTACTGCTATTACGCTATTTCTCACTTTGTTTACATCTAATCTGGCTACTACTATTACCCAGTGGCATCTTCTACTGCACCTATTTCTGCAAAAGTACTCATTAGGTGCTATGCATACTGTATATTTGCGTATATAATGTTGGGAAGATGCTTAGCTTCAGCGTGATTTACAGTCTTTTATATAAAAAAATCAAAATATCTCAGCAGAATTTACATTTTCTATCAACCTACCAGAGTAAATACACAGTAAATCAGGCCGGCTGCCTCCCGTCCACATGTCAGTAATGGATAACGTGCACCAGCTGTTTCTCTCTTTTAATAAGGAGGCAGCTTCGCCCTAATAAACTGAGCTAAATGTGGTTCATGCCAGTGTGTTTTCCAGCCAGCGTGAGTTTATAGAAGCCTGAAGGAAAACAGAAAACAGGGCATCTGTCACTTAATCCCACGGCTGTGAACTAGATCAGCTCCTCTGACTCCCTTTTGGTCACTTCAGCGCCAAGTATGTTTGATCTCATGAGCTTTTGTTGCAGATTCAACTCAAACTTGATCACAGAAATGCAGATTTTCGCAGTTGTTTGAGCTTCAGTGGAGCCTGTAGATGCTTCCACCCACTCACAGTCATAACAGCTCTGGTAACGTGTGAACCAAACACATCAGGGGGCTTTTTTATTTAGTAATATTGCATAATAGGACACAACACACTGGGATTACACCTGACACCTCACCTGTTCTGCGTCTCGGTTCCAGGTTTTATGCTAATTCTAAGCCTGTTTAGTGTATTCACAGTGTAAAAGCGGCTGAATTAACATAATTCCGGCTTGTTTCTACTAAAGAACACGAAGGATGAGTTTGTATACCTGCACAAAGATGGACGAACCTCCCTGACGTCCCCCTGAAGGTTCCCTCAGCCGCTGTTTTGAAGCTCTTTGTGCTATTTCAGAATCAGCGCAGCCTCGAGGAACTCCGAGATAATTAAGGAACCCTGCTTGCTTGGGATGTTCCTCAGAGAAACCTGTAACAGTTCAGATCAGAGATTGCTGGAGGAGCCTCATAACAGCTAAAAGGGGTTCCTTCTTGATTAGTTGTAGTCAACTTAACTGAACTACCTGCTTTTACTTTTTATTTTTAATCATTTAGTTTTATTGAAACAGTGCATTACAATATTTTAACATGTATCTAATAATAATAATAATAATAATAACAACAACAATAATAATAATAATAAATAGTTAGCCAAAATAATAAATAACTAACTAAAAGTAATTAAAAATTGGCTAAATGTAATAAATAGTTAGCTGGTAGTATAAATAGTTGGCTAAAAGTAACAAAAAGTTAGTCAGAACTAATGAATATTTAGCTAAATGTAATGAATATATAGCTAAAAGTATAAATAATTAAATTGAACGAATAAATAGTTAGCTGAATGTAATGAATATTTAGCCAAAAGTAATAAATAATTAGCTAAATGCAAAAAATAGTTAGCTAAAAGTAATGAATATATCGCTAAAAGTATAAATACCTAGCTTAAAGGGATGAATATTTAGCTAAAAGTAATTGAAAGCTGGCTAAACGTAATAAATACTTAGCTGGTAGTTATAAATAGAGGCTAAAAGGAACATTTAGTTAGCCTAAAGTATGAAATAGTTAGCTAAAAGTTATGAATATATAGCTAAAAGTATAAATAATTAGCTTAAACGAATAACTAGTTAGCTAAATGTAAAAAATAGTTGGCTAAAAGAAATGAATATTTAGCTAAAAGTAATTGAAAGCTGGCTAAACGTAATAAATACTTAGCTGGTAGTTATAAACAGTTGGCTAAAAGTAACATTTAGTTGGGCTAAAGTATGAAATAGTTAGCTAAAAGTTATGAATATATATAGCTAAAAGTATAAATAATTAGCTGAAAGGAATAAATATTTAGCTACAAGTAATTAAAAGCTGGATGAACTTAAACACTTAGCTGGTAGTTATAAACAGTTGGCTAAAAGTAATATTTAGTTAGCTTAAAGTATGAAATGGCTAAAAGTTATAAATATATAGTTAAAAGTATAAATACCTAGCTTAAAGGGATAAATAGTTAGCCAAAAGTAATTGAAAGCTGCCTAAACGTAATAAATAGTTAGCTGGTCGTTATAAATAGTTGGCTAAAAGTAACAAATAGTTAGCCTAAAGTATGAAATAGTTAGCTAAAAGTAATGAGTAGTTAGCTAAAAGTAATAAATAGTTAGCTAAAAGTATAAATAATTAGGATAAAGGAATAAATAGTTATTTAAAAGTAATAAATAGCTAAAATAATTTAAAGCTGCCTAAACGTAATAAATAGTTACCTGGTAGTTATAAATAGTTGGCTAAAAGTAAAAAATAGTTAGCCTAAAGTAATAAATAGTTAGCTAAAAGTAATGAATATATAGCTAAAAGTATGAATAATTAGCTTGAGAGAATAAATTGTTAGCTAAAAGTTATTAAAGCTGGCTAAACATAATAAATAGTTCTGTATAAGGTGTAAATTGTTGGATAAAAGTAACAAATAGTTAGCTTAAAGTATTAAATAGTTAGCTAAATGTAGAAACTAGCTGGATGTAACAAGTAGTTAGCTAACTGCTACTGTGTAACTAATCATTTAATCCATTACTTTTAGCTAACTATTTTTAACTATTTATTTGTTCTCCTAAACCTTGAAGTGTTTACTTTTAGCTAATATTTGTCACTTTGTGAATTATTTATTACTATTAGCTAAGTATTTATAATAACAGCCATGAAGTAATAATAATAATGAGTTTAAAGTCAATTAACCTCCGCTGCAGTGACGGTTCTAAGAGTTTGGGATGTAAAACTTTAAGCCTTAATACAATTTAAACAGATGAGCTATAAATAAATATACTGCTAGTACAGTTAGCATGAGCAGCTAAATTAGCAACCAAGACCAAAACCGGTTTTTGCACTAGTCTGTAAACTTGTTTATTTCTGCTGTGAAGTCGGACATTTTATCATGGAGGTCTACGGGGACGGACTTATTGGAGGCAGCCTCAAGTGGACATTCGAGGAACTGCAGTTTTGGGCATTTAACCTCATTTTTTGGCCTCGGAATTTGCTGCTTACCTCACATTTACACCTACAACTAATGACGAATCACCAATTAGCCTTAAACATATGTCTTAAACACGCAAACCACTGCGTCACAAATGCCGTCCACATTCTACTTTGCTGTTCTTTGGACCAGATGGTTCACACTCAGAGGGACGGATTAGGCTTTTTTAAGGCAGTGTGAGGATTTTTTATAGTGTGAAACATCTGTGCAGAGCTGCAAAACTGAACCAAACAAACAAGCAAAGCAGAAGCAGGTGGAATTCACAGTAGCGGCGGTGAGGAAGCGTTTGCTATTGTAAGTGCTGGTAGAAGAAGAGCACAGAGGAAGCAGTGGAGCTATTCACGATGCTAAAAACCTCATATTAAAGATCAGGTTTTAGTGCAGCACAGTTCCCCCTTTAGAAAACTTCATCCTGTAAGTCCCTGTTGTCGCTTCGGCTCTGGACGCCAGCGCACCGCCGTCGGTCTGATGAGGCTTCTGGAGGCCGGCTAGCCGTCCTTGGCTGCTGTGATTTACAACGCCAGCGCCACATCCATTTCCCCGCCGCCTGTAATCATTTTCCCGGCTGCTGGCTGTCAGCGCCGGCCAAGGTTACGCTCCGAGTGAGTTAGACGTGGGGCAGGGCGGCATTTTGAAGAGGGAGACGAATCTACGGAAGTTTATCCTGCAGGTTTGCTTGTTTGTTTGTTTGTCGGAAGGGAAGTTTGCGGGTTTGGTTGAGTTCGAGGTGGATGGAGAAGCTGCTGGTCCAACGAAACATCAACATGTATGAAAAACTACTGGGGAATAGTGGGTGGTTCCATCTGAACACATCAAATGTGGATGTTGGTGAAGTTTCAGCTTCAAACATCAAATAACTCTTTAGGTAATTTCTTTTAAAAGTCAGCCGTCGACCCACTTCCTTCACATTGAAACATGAGTCAGTTTGAACGACAACATCTCAGGAACTATTAAAGATAAAAACCTGAAACCTTCACTGTTATTTCTCATCACATCACTGATTCAGAATCTGTAATATCGGACAAGTAGATCAAATAATCCCTGGTTATGGGTGAGTTGAAGTGTGTTGGGTCCGTGAACGTGGCGGCCATGTGTTTTCTTATTTTGAGATTTCAAAGTAAAAGTGAAAAATAAACCGCTTCCTGTTTTTTCAGTGACAATACAAAATGAAAAACGGAAAACGGGCCCTAATTCATTATCCATTATCTGTTATCTGATTTAATTAGATGTGTTTGTAAATGGAAATTAAAATTAAAATACACCAGTGGAAAACGTATTTCTGTACTTCCTGTTGGTTTTGGCTCCGTGACCCGTCTGACTTCTGAAGAGGAGCTAGCCATTTAGCGCTAGTGATTTAGCGCTAGTGATTAAAGCTAAATCACTAGCGCTAAATCACTAGCGCTAAATGGCTAGCTACTGGCTAATGCTACTTTGCTTTCTGGCAAAGCTAAAGGAACAGAAAACCTCCAAACATCCCGAAAAGCAGCCGAACGCTAGCGATTTAGCGCTAGCGGCACCACAAGGTCCCTCCAAAGCGACAAATAAACCCCACGCTGGTGAAAAGTCCACTGTGAAATAGTGAACAATGTGAGCCAAGCAACATTTGGACCCCACAGTGGGTCTTCATCAGGCCACGGCACACAGCAAGGTCTGCTAACAGTGAGCTAACACTGGAGCTTTAGATACCAGATCCTTCCTCATCAGAAGTCAGACGGGTCACGGAGCCAAAACCAACAGGAAGTAGAGAAATAAGTTTTCCACGGGTGTATTTTAATTTTAATTTCCATTTACAAACACATCTAATTAAATCGGACAACAGATAATGGATAATGAATTAGGGCCTGTTTTCCGTTTTTCATTTTGTATTATCACTGAAAAAAACAGGAAACGGTTTATTTTTGGTTTTTATTTTGAAATCTCAAAATAAGAAAACGAATGGCCGCGACGTACACGGACCGCGTGAAAGCAGATTACAAATTAATTTAGATGCATCCTCTGGGAGCCAATGAATGTCTGTAGAAAAGCTTGTCCCGGTCCATCTTCTTAGTAACTGCTGCTGTGTAACACGACGTTTTGCTAATTTAAAATGTTCCCTTTGTTCCCTCTTGTTGTGAACGCCTCGACTCAACAGTCTTTTATTGTTGTAACTGTTCGCCAACTGTTCAATCATCTTCATTGTGTCGTCTCCTGATGATGTCATTGTGGCGCTGACATCACACACAGTAAGTATCTGAAGTGCTCTTCGTTCCCTGCATGCCGGCTGTTCTCTGTCGCTGTAAATGTCATTTTGAAGTGGGTTGAACGATGATCAGGCTGAGTGAGTTCTTCTTGTTTGTGTTTCACCTCCTGCAGCGAGAGGCCTCCTCGCAAACCAGACCTGAGGTGAATACAGACGTTTTTACAGACGCTGACGTTTCTATCACACATGCAACGATTCAGCCTGTTCTTACTGTTTACTGCTGTTAATATACGTCTGTCTGTCTGTCTGTCTATCCATCCATCCATCCATCCATCCATCCATCATCCATCTATCCATCCTTCCATCCATCCATCATCCATCATCCATCTATCCATCATCCATCATCCATCCATCCATCATCCATCTATCCATCCATCCATCCATCCATCCATCCATCCATCATCCATCTATCCATCCTTCCATCCATCCATCATCCATCATCCATCCATCCATCATCCATCCATCCATCCATCCATCCATCCATCCATCCATCCATCCATCCATCCATTCATTCATCCATCTATCCATCCTTCCATCCATCTATCCATCCTTCCATCCATCCATCCATCCATCCATCCATCCATCCATCATCCATCCATCTATCATCCATCATCCATCCATCCATCATCCATCCATCCATCCATCCATCCATCATCCATCCATCCATCATCCATCCATCCATCCATCCATCTATCCATCCATCCATCCATCCATCCATCCACCATCCATCCATCATCCATCCATCCATCCATCCATCCATCCATCCATCCATCCATCCATCCATCATCCATCATCCATTCATCCATCTATCATCCACCATCCATCCATCCATCCATCCATCCATCCATCCATCCATCCATCCATCCATCCATCATCCATCATCCATCATCCATTCATCCATCCATCCATCTATGGCTGTTTTGTGTCCCAGTTTGGTCGTTTTCTGTCTCTTTGTTGTTGTTTTTTGTCTCATTTTAGTCATATTATGTCATTTTGTGCTCGTTTTATGTCTCAGTTTGGTCATTTCACCTGTCTTCCATATCTATCTATCTATCTATCTATCTATCTATCTATCTATCTATCTATCTATCTATCTATCTATCTATCTATCTATCTATCTATCTATCTATCTATCTATCTATCTATCTATCTATCTAATTAATGACATTAGCAGCAGCTTCTGCTTCAGTTCTGTTTGGCCGAACTGAAACCTGCAGCCATCAAACCCAAAGTTTGTTCTAAAACTCTGAATTGTCCTTTAGCCTCTCAGTGTTGTGGTGCTGAATCTGAACAGCATGGAATAAAAGAAACTCTCAATTTACTGCCAACTTGTTTTCAACATCATCTGTGGAGCAAAACTTCAAAATATATTACATAAAAGTACAGTAACAGGAAATTTTAGGTTATTTTGAACCCAGGTTTTGTTCTGTGTCTTGACAGCGACATGAATTACCAACAAAATAAAGCAAAGACCTCAAAATGATTCTCAGTCTTTGGTATCTCATGTGAGCATGACAGTAACTTGTGCATATAAAACAACTAAAAGCATCTCTAATTGTGAGAAATCTTCATACAAGCCATTCTAACCATTATTTCATGCTGGACCTGATTCAGTGCTGCATTTCTATGACTGAGCCGATGATGGTGGACGCAAAAACAACACAGCTGGAGCTCTCAGATGTGGGTCAAACAGTGTGTTTACCGGTTTTAGACTGACCGGACTCCACAGAGGTGCAGTTTGCTGTAAATCGATGCTGCCTGGACTTTCCTGATGCGGTAAACTGCACCAACCTGGTTCTTCATGGAGGATAAAACTCTACAAATGCTGTTTGACCAGCTGTGTTTACCGGAAACCTTGACATTTTGATGAGATTAGGGAGCGGTTTGACGATTATACCAACTTTTTTCATGCACTGGCTGAAAACTAGCTTCAGTGCTAACTCCTGCTACAACTGCAACGTTTAATCTTAATGTTTCTACTCAGCAATCAAGATAACTGCAATGCAAATCCAAATTTTTGTGTTTCATGGAGGTAAATGAACACTTCTGTAGTTTGCTTTCTACCTTTTGTGCTCCATTGAGGCTCAACACATCTTGGGGATGTTGTTGCACCAGGTGTTTGTAGTTGTTGAGCTGCAGAGTTTTTACACCCAACGCCAACTAAATGCTGTTCTGACCTGTGCAGAAAGTCTTTCCGCCAGCAGAACAGCAGACTAGAAACACTCGAATGCATCAAAATGTCAAGCTTTCCTTGCAAAAACCAAACATAACCTCCACAGCGTATTAACACCTGGTCCACGTCCTGCTAACATACATATTGATCGTCATTAGAGGGAAATGGAAGTCGAGGCTTCTCGCACCGCAAAGAAACGTTCATCTTAGCGAGTTTGTCGACCTCATTCCTCGAATTTGGCCCAACTTACTGGTTTAATTTAAAGTCTAACAAGCATCCTGAAGATGAAAGCAGCACATGAAACCGAATTTGATATTTCACTCGGCATAAAGAGCTTCGCTTTCATTATAAGTAACTCGCTAAGATGGACAGAGTTGCTGCAACAGTTTGGCCTTTTTGCTCATTTTTCCACAGAATCCTGACTGAACAACATTAACATGCAGGAGACACTGAAAGTCTGCCTTTACACTCAGATAATGGTGTAAATGAAGCTGCATTGGGTTCATTAAAGGAGCTGATGGATGTTTATGATATTTGCTATGTGGCTCTCCAAGCTGTTTCAATAAGTTTCTTGAGGAAGCATTTTAGTCCACTTAGGTTCTAGTTCACCACAACTTATTAGTGTTATCATTAATTATTAGTTTTGGACGCTTTAAGCAGACGATCAGGCAGGTTTTAAACAACCCAATCAGTTATTTTGAAGACAAAATCAACCTATAACGGTTTACAGACAGTCTCTGGATTGATTTTCCCCAGTTACTGTCGTCGTACGTGCAGTTTTCCACTTCAAGAACTGAGATTTTAGGCGCTCTGATCTGAGGTGTTTCCTCTCCAACTACTAGAAGCTCAACAGAAGCTTCGGCAAACCAAAGATGCACTTTAATGCAGTATCTAAAAAAAAACCCTTTCATGAACAGATGCGTGAAATTAAGGCAAAGACGAGCACAATTTGGCGTCAAGTGGTTCCATGCGACAACTTTAACCTGCAAATAATGGGTTTTTTTGGCTAATGCAACTAAACTGTTAGCATGTTAGTGCTTTTGCATCTCCTATAAACCAAATTTTAAAGGTCTAGTGTGTCCGATTTGTGAGATCTATTGGCAATATTGGCTAATCACATGATATTAAGGGTTGTTGTTACATTAGAGTCCGCCATCTTGCGCTGCCGTGTTTCTACAGTAGCCCAGAGTGGACAAATCAAACACTGGTTCACATTTTTAGTAGGGACGGGGTCCATCCGATCCATTATCGGTATCGGGTTCCGAAACCAAAGTAATTCACGGATCGGAAACTTCCGATCCAACCTGAGGAGATTTCCGATCCATGAGCCTCGTCTGCTGAAAGGACTCCACAGGTGATTCCATGCCGACTGCTCTGCTACCTGGCTGCAAAATGTGGGATGGATTTCCAGAACAGAGGCGTGTCTCAATGGAATGACACGCCTCCATTCAGGAAATCAACTCCACAGTTTGCAGCCAGCTAGCAAGCGAGCATTTATCAGCACTGTGGCTAACTTTTCATCGTAGCATGTCCGCTGTGTGGAAATATGTTACCTTAGCGACACTGCAGAGCAAAACGGCAACGTTTGCAAAGCCGTTGTACCGACAGGCGGAAGCTCCGTCGTGACCTACAATACAACAAACTTAATCAAACATTTGGAAAAGCATCACAGTAAAGAGCACGGCAGTTTGTTAGCCATAGGATAGAAAAACAAAAGGAGCCGGCAGGAATCACTTCTGGAGTCATTCCAAAAGGTAAACTCCCGCCAGACAACGTGAAAGCTAACGGGATCACCAAGAAGCTGCTCAGCTTCATTGTACTCGATGACCAACCGTTATCAGCTGTAGAAGGGTTTCACAGCTTAATTGAACACTTGCAGCCAGATCTAGTTTGCCATCCAGGAGATATTTATCAGAGGCTCCCTGAACTATAGAACCGAGTGTCGACCAAGTTAGCTAAGAAGCTAAAAGGAGTTCCAGCCCTGAGCTTTACTACAGAGATTTGGATTTCCACGATCGCATAACCTCCTCCCTTGTAGGCGGAGTTGATCAACAATAATGATAATAATATTAAAGCAAACAGAGGTCTGGTATCGGAATATTATCGGTAGATATCCAAATTCAGGTATCTGGATCGGAAGTTAAAAAAAAATGGATCGGTGCATCCCTAATTTTTAGCAGCCATTGGTGCTTAGATGCATCTAAATCCCACATTGGTCCTTCAGAAGAGCTAAAATGCTTCCCAGAACGTGTTGAAGTGCAACTGGATGAACCCAACTAACCCTAATCTAGAAACACTGGGTCAACCTCCATGTTACTCCCTGCTCTGCTTCCTCTGCAGCTCCCAGCTGGCCATGAAGTACCTGGATCCAGCCTTCACCCCTCTGACCCACGCCCTGAGCGAAGACCTGCAGAACTCGTCCAAATGGAGATACAACAGCACTGCTTTTATACAGCAGAGGTACGTCTCTACGCAAAATATGTGGTTTAACGACGAACCAGGAAGCTTTACAAGAGTTTCAATCGTATTTTAATGAATCTGAATCGTGTGAAAGTTTGACTTGGCTCTACAGAATTAGCAAATTATTTCAAATGACACCCTCAGTGACTTTTCATGCAGCAGTTTCGACTCGGACTAGTCCGCATTAAACCATCAAATCTCGTCATAACAAGCCTCAAGTCCTCGTGTTTTAGAGAAGTCGCATCTCGAGTCCAAGTCTGAAGTCAACGCTCCAGTCAGTTGAGACAAGTCCCGCCAAGTTTCAGTTCTGGTTTCAAGCCTCCAACCCTGAACTCCAAGACAAGTCCAGAGTCCTGCGAATCTCAAGTTCAAGGTCTCAAGTCAAGGACGAGAGTTTCAGATTCTCCATAGTCCAACGTCAAGTCATGAGTCAGTTGAAGCAAGTTCAAATCAAGTCTCAAGTCTTGTCCAAGCCGGTTTATAAGGCCAATTCAAGTCTTAAATCTTGTCAGTGTTGTGTCGGTAAGTCAGATTTTGTCAACCAAGTCTCTGAATCAACTGGCAGATTGTGGAGGGCGGGCCCAAGCTGGTCTCAGAGTGGCTCCAAGTCAAGTTTCATTGAATTCAATACGTCCAAATCAAATCTTGGGTCTTGTCTGAGCCCGTCTAAAGCCAAGCCTCAAATTTAAATCTTGATGTTGTCGAAGCAGGTCTAAGGTCAAGTCTCAAGTCTTGTCCAAGTCGGTTTATAAGGCAACTGAGACCAATTCGAGTCTTAAATCTTGTCAGTGTTGTGTTTGTAAGTCAGATTTTGTCAAAGCAAGTCTTTAGATCAGCTGACAGATTGTGGAGGGCGGGCCCAAGCTGGTTTCAGAGTGGCTCCAAGTCGAGTTTCATTGAATTCAATACGTCCAAATCAAATCTTGGGTCTTGTCTGAGCCCATCTTAAGCCAAGCCTCAAATTTAAATCTCGATGTTGTCGAAGCAGGTCTAAGGTCAAGTCTCAAGTCAGTCCAGACAAGTCCAGCTAAAGCCAGTTTCAAGGCCGCTGGGACAAATTCAAGTCTTAAGTCTTGTCAAGTCTGGTTTCAAGACATGTCAGTCAGTCGGACTTGTCCAAACAAATCCCAAATCTAGTATCAACTTATTTAGAACATCTCAGTCAGTCTGAGTCAGTCTCAAGGTGGTAAGTTTTATCAGATGAAATGAATCCAAGTCTTGTCCAAGCAAGTCTTAAGTCAAATCCTTAAGGACAGGTCCAAGCCAAGACAGTCAAGACAGATTCAGAACTCAGAGTCAGTCAAGTCCCAGGTTAACTGGTCTGTTGGGGCATAAAACTGCCCAGTAACAGCGGTACCAGTGCCGCTAACTGAAATAGAATTTTCTGCTTCGAGAGATCAACGTTCAAAAAAAAAAAAAACGCTTTTATGAAATGAAATGCGGATTTTAGTATCACGAAATGTGGTTTAATCAGATTTAAAAGGGCCGAAGGGTGAAGCAACAAAACGGCGACAATGCAAGACGTCATCGACAGTCACTAATCAGGTCTGATGCAGACTGAGGATTAGGCTCAACAAACGCTAAAGGAGTTTAAATGGAGGAATGAACTGGATTTATCGTGTTCATACCTCATTAGATCGTTTCTCATATTTTAATCCACCATTTCATTATTAGAATTAGATTTCTACTGTCAAATCCGGCAGCATATCAAGCAGTTTTTCCGTTGCTCAGTAGAAAAGTTCCTCATTTTTGTTTGATTTTAAAGATTCGCTATTCAATTTAAAGGCCTGCAGAACAGCCAAGGTGCCGTTTGCAACAACTTTTACCTGCAAATATAGTTTTCCCTGATAACACGACTAATGTTCGACGCTGCTAGATGTTTTTGCTGCTCTTATTAAACCAATTTTAAAAGTCTAGCATGTTGAATTTAGGCAAATCTATTGACAACAGTGGATTATAATACTCATAGTAGCGTATAATCACCTCATAATAAAGACTTGTCTGTTGGGTACTCTACAATCCCTTACAGGAGTCTTTCGTCGCAGGGGTTTTGGTGTTATTGCATCCAACAAATGAAGATTTCTATGAGTTTATGCTTGGAATTTTACTTTAAAGATGCCGTAATGATTATGAAAACGTCTTTTTGTCCTACAGGAAGGAGATCTCCCAGTACATCGACATACCCCACAACTTCACGCTGACCCGAAACTCGGTCAGGATCGGACAGCTGATGCACTACGACTACTCCAGCCACAAGTACGTCTTCTCCATCGGCGAGAACTTCCGCTCGCTGCTCCCGGACGCGTCGCCGATCCTCAACAAGCACTACAACGTCTGCGCCGTCATCGGCAACAGCGGCATCCTCACCGGCTCGCGCTGCGGCCCTCAGATCGAGAAGTTCGACTTCGTGTTCCGCTGCAACTTCGCGCCGACCGAGATCTTCAAGAAGGACGTCGGGCGTCGCACCAACATGACCACCTTCAACCCCAGCATCCTGGAGAAATACTACAATAACTTACTGACCGTGCAGGACAGGAACAACTTCTTCCTGAGCCTGAAGAAGCTGGACGGCGCCATCCTGTGGATCCCGGCGTTTTTCTTCCACACGTCGGCCACGGTGACGAGGACGCTGGTGGACTTCTTTGTGGAGCATCGAGGGCAGCTGAAGGTGCAGCTGGCGTGGCCTGGAAACATCATGCAGTACATCAACAAGTAAGAGCAACCAGAATACCAACGTCTATCCACATTATGTTGACATAACTTACCAATGGACCAGTGGGAACCTGCTCCTCAGCAGGCTGTTATCACCTCATTTATTGGAGGTTCAGGCATGGGCGTGGTAGTGGGGGAAAAGGTGGACCTGACTACCCAGGACCTGAGTAGGGAGAGGGGCCCATGAAAATCCTGATTTTTTTTGTGATGTTTTTATTTTGAATGTATTGGGCCCTCCAATTAAATGGTGTCATAATTTATTTCAAATATATTGATAACATCAACTGAGAGAATGAACCTCATGCCACAGTCCTCCCAACATATTGGACTTTCTGGGGCCCCCCTCTTGGAGACGCATAATGGTTTAGTCCGCCTGACAGCGACAACTGTAACGTCAGTGAGCACGGATTGAATGACCTGGGGGCTAAACGTCATGCTGCCCTAAAAACATGAATCAGGGTATGAAAAGCAAATAATTAGGCTAGTCTAAGCATCGACTGTAGGAAAGCATATCCTTACTTCACGTTTGACTTTTAATGAACATATTCGCAACCTCTCACATTATCTTTGCACTTGTTCTAAATGGTAGCGCCCTCTTGTGGACACTTACCAGCTGTGACTGGTTGACAGCCTTAGAGCTCATAGAACACAAAAATGAGCCCCATTTAAAAGACAGTCTGTCAACATAATAAGCAACGCTCGGCCATATGTTTCATTATGTTTAGCAGGTTATCTTGCACTGAAATGGCTGTAAGAATACAAAGTTAGCTTACTTTAAAAAGTAGGTTGGGTTATTTGTATGTTAACAGGCTAATACTCTTTTTTTTGTTGTTTTGCTCACGCGCCTCGTGCACTGGCATGGATAGAGGCCCGCTGACATTGAGAGTGTACAGGGCCCAGAATTTGGTGCTACACCCCTGGGTTCAGGCACAATTTAGCACCTGCAAATTGGGAAAAAAGTCAAAAAAGTAGATGGAAGTGGCAAAAGTCAGCAGATTTTGATGCCTTGAATTCATCAGTTGGTTTTAGGCACCAAAAGTTCTTGGTTAGGTCTAGAAAAGGGTTAAAATTCACCTTTTAACTATACTTTCCAGTTGTTATAAAGCTGCATTTTTAGAGATTTGTCATGCACTTATTCACCGCGAGGGATCGCCTGCATTATCGGAGGTAAATTTCTGTGTACTATAAGGTTGAGGGAACCAACAATACACTAATCTGTTCTGTTCATTAATCCTAACACTGTGAGTTTTAGCCAACGTTTCTCAAACAGGAGGGCACTTTGTCAGTTTTGGGAACTATTGTCATTGTCAGATTATTAGACATTTGATGATCCGGCGCAACAGTGTAGGTTACTGATGTGTTTTAACCGTCTTGGACAACAATGGATGATGAAAATTGGAATGCTCATAACTTGACTGTAACTGATCAGATGTGAATCAAACTTGATATGCTTGATGACAGGCTATCCCTCAACACTTGGGCGTAGCCAAACAGCTCCACAGCGCCCCCTAGAAATTTCTGATATAATCCTTATTTCTGATATAGTCTCAACACCTCAAAATTTCTGCCACATCCCGACATGCGTGGGTGCGCGAGGGCTTGCAGCTTTAATTGTTTTTGTTCCTACTTGAACACAGAACAGAGACGTTTGTCGTGTATCAGTGACGTGTAGGTCGGATAAATGCGACCTGGCCGTTCAGACAGAAGTCGCATGGCAACAGATCAGATACGTATCAGATTTAGGACCACATATCCAAGTGGTCTGGGTCGCATTTGAAAAAATCCGATCCGTGTTATCCTGACTGTCATGAAAAGATCAGATACAGGTTGCATAGGGGGGCAGAAAAATCAGATTTGGGTCACTTTAGCCTTCAGTCTGAACGTAGCCTAATATTACAGATCCTGAATCAATGAAATGATGAGAAATAACAATGAAGATTTCAGGTTTTTATCTTGAATAGTTCCTGAGTTGCTGTCGTTCAAACAGCCTCAGATTTCACACATATCTTCGTAAATATCCGTATTTTATGCGACAAAGATGAATCATAAATGGTTGAGCAGACATTGTTCTTTAAATGTGATGATTTGAGATGCAGTGGCTCAACCCTGTTGGAGGAAACGTGGTTTTGCATCTCTTCACCTGGTGAGGACGTTCGGCTCCGTCTCTTTGTAGCTACAGGATTCAGGTTTCTTTGTGCAGCATTTGCCTCTCTGTGTTTTAAAAGCCCCCCATGTCATTTGTAGAAACTCGCTAACGTGCCTGTATTGTCCTGAGCTGCGGTCTATTTATGTGAAAGAGGAGATTTAGGTTCCAAAGCCGGATTATAGGAAGCAGCTATTTAGCGGAAGGTATGGCACACAGCTGTAACAGTGGAGAGGGATTTAAGGCTGCTGCTTAGTGTTGTACAGTAGCCTAATCTTCACCAATCCCATTAAATCTACCTGCTCGGGAAGAATTACCACTTTCTAAGCAGCTCAGTCGGCTTTCAGCACCTCGAGGACTCTTGGAGGCGCTTTTGTTGGGGCCAGTTTGGAGAGTTTCCCTCCCTGCGTGACGCTGCAGAGCAGGACGGCCTGGAGAAAGCATCGGCGGTGGTCAGATTAGAGTTTCTCTTCGATGTTTAACCCCCTGAAGTCGCTGCTTTCAAAGGCTTATTCATGGCGTTTTGGTGAGCGGTGAATGGAAACGGCGAACGGAACAGCTAATTCAGGTTTACACATGAGAAAAACGTCCGAATATGAAACTAATTCTTTGTTATCATCTGTCAGAAATAATCAGATGTCAGAAATAAACACATTTTTGTCACATTAGAACAATTGTGCATTAAGGTTCTTTCATAGATTTATTAAAGGTCTTCTGGGAACATGACAAAATCTGCTGGGTCAAAAATCTACATCCAGAAATGCATGGTGGTGGCAGTATCATGCTCCCGGTTAATATTTTGCTAATATTTAGTTACACATCCTCAGTTGGGTTCTTCTGGTTCCCGTCTACAGTCGTCTGGTTTCTCTTTGACTCCTCAGTCCAACTAAACTTGTTGTCTCCATGACTCAGACTGGTTTCTTCAGGTTCTTGATGGTCTAAGTCAGGACTTTCTTTGGGGGGGGGACCAGTCTAGAACCTTCATTCCAGCCTGATGGAACCATTTCTTCACCACTTTGATGTGTTTGGGCTCATTGTCTGGTTGGAACATCCAGCTGTGTCCCAGATCAACCTTCTGCTGATGGTTTTAGGTTCTGATCCTCCTCCTTCATTGTTCCATTGACTTTGTGTGAAGCTCCAGTTCCACAGAGCATGATGCTGCCACCTCCATGCTGGGTGGTAGGTCTGATGTTGTTGGGTTAAAAAGAGTCTAAGACCTGCCAAGAAAATCTGAAACCAGGCCTAAGAAAGTCAAATACCAGTGCAACATTGGGACCAAAACCAAACCTAAACTACTCCTGAAGAAGGAGTCCAAGACCCCCCAAGACAGTCTGAAACCAGTCCTAAGCCAGGGCCAAGTCCACTGTAAAATAAATCCTGAACCAGATTTAGATCACATTCAAAACCAGGTCTCAAACCAGCCCAGAACCAAGACTGAAACCAAGCAAGAACCTGTCCAAAGACAGTCCAAAGCCAGTCCAAACTACAGTCTGAAATGAGGCCAGAAGGACTTCTAGAGAACCCCAGAGCATGATGCTGCCACCTCCATGCTGATGGTAGGTCTGGTGTTGTTGGGGTTGAAGGCCTCACCTTCTCTCCTCAGTCTTTGTTCCATCTGACCTCAGAACTTTCCTCCAGAAGGCCTTTTCTTTGTCCATGTGATCAGTGGAGCTTTAAGGTTCTGCTTCTAGAGGAAGAACTTCCTTCTTCATGGAGCCTCTCAGCTCATGTTGATGTCCAACCCTGTGGACACTGACAGCTGTGTTCCAGCAGCTTCTGGTTCATCCAGACCTGCTTTCTGCTGGTTCCTGGTTGACTCTGGACCATCCTGGTTCATTCATGGATTCATTAAAAGTTGTCTGAAAATATGACTAAATGTGCTCATTAAATCATGCAGTAATGTAAATATCTAGTCACATGTCCCTTGACTGTCACTAGGTGTTTTTGGTTTCCATCCACAAGCTTTTGGTTGTAGGTTTTCCTGAATAACATAGAGGTAATCCTCCTTCTTTATTATTCCAATTCACTGGCACCAAAAGAGCCCCAGAGTATGATACTGCCACCACCGTGCATTGCTGTATGTATATTTTTGACTGAGGATATGACCTCCCTAGGCAGGTAGGGTGGTCACCTGGATCGATTGGTCGGAATGATGGTAAAGGGTCAACATATAAGAGTTTAACGTTCTTTTCACTTTCACTCCACAGCTACTGGAAAACCAAGCAACTGTCGCCGAAGCGCCTCAGCACCGGCATCCTGATGTACACGCTGGCGTCCTCCATGTGCGACCAGATCCACCTGTACGGCTTCTGGCCCTTCGGCTGGGACCCCAACACCGGGAAGGAGCTGCCCTACCACTACTACGACAAGAAGGGCACCAAGTTCACCACCAAGTGGCAGGAATCCCACCAGCTGCCCGCCGAGTTCAAGCTCCTCTACAAGATGCACACGGAGGGACTGTTGAAGCTCAGCCTGTCGCATTGTGCTTAGGGCCAACTCAAACTGCTCTCCAGCACTTCCTCAAGCCTGAATCACAAAGAGGACGAGACAAGACTCAAGCAGCTTTGTCCAAATCTTGACTAAACAGGCTCAATTGGAAGAAACTGTTTCCTGCAACAGCTCAAGAAACTGTATTTATTTTCTACTGCTCAACTAAGGTGGACTTACAGGCGAGAACTTCACAACCTCAAGTTGCTCCAGATCTACCAATCAGCAGATTGACTGGTTGACAGGACGGTTGTGTTCAGACCATCGTTAGGATTAAAAAAGGTAGATCCCCCCATCTGTTATTTCAGTTTCACCACTGTTTGGGACGCAGCGTCGTTCAGCAACAAACCACGTAGGCCGATAGAAGAAGCAGGAATGATGTTGTCGGTAGGTATAGTCTCGGAGAGAGTTGTTGTGGTTATTTTACACTGAAGACAGTTGTTGTTGTTGGTGTTGGGAAAACATCTGCCAATCAAACTGGACTTCCGAGGTTATGTTTCAGTTTTGTCCGCAGCTCTTTGTGCTGTTTCAGATGTTTTCAGTCTGGATGCCTTGGAAAGCGAACAAAAGGGCGGATGTCTCTTGATGTTTCCCCTTCCAGACGGTTGCCATCTCACATCAGGACAGCTCGGCCAGTTCCAGATCACACATGGAGCGCTCGTTGCTTTCGATCTCTTCAGCTGCTAAACCTTTACTCACCAGCTCGTTGCGTCTTTTATCCGCCTTCTGAAAAACAGTGTAAAAGCGGCTCCTCTGAGCTCCGAAACAGCCGGAAAAGAGCTTTGTGATGGTGGCGCAACAAAAACAGTGAAGCATCGGTAGAGCTGAGAGATTCTCTGTTCACTCAACCATACAGATCAGTGGTTCTCAACTGGTGGGTCGGGAAGCCATTTTTAGAGGGTCGCAGAAGCAAAAAGTAGTGGTAAAAAGTCTTTAATTTTAAAGTACATGCTTCTTATGACACAGTTTGCTTTCAATAGCAGGATATGTAGTGGTGGTGACACCAGTAGCTGCCCATTATTAACTTCTAGATCTGTCTCTGCCAGCTTATTGGAGGAAATTTATGCTAATATGTGTCAAAAATAAACAAAAATGTGCTCAGAATCTGTCAAAATGGGCGAAAATGGGCCCAAACTTGGCAAAAAGCGTCCAAATATACCAAAATGAGCAAAAAATAAGCCAAAATTTCCCCAAGTTGGATCAAAATGCGGTGAAGCTACACCCAAATAAGCTTAATTCGTTAACAAAAACAGCAAACTTCAACAATTTGGGCTGGGATCGCTATTAATAGAGACATAGTGGGTCCTGAGGCTGGACCAGTTGGGAACCACTGCTATAGATAACCCCATTTTCCCAACCCAACAGCTCCACAAACATCACAGTTCTTCAGTTTCACCCCGTTCTGCACAGTTTGGGTTGATCCATCTCAACTCAAATCTCAACTCCAGCTGCACCATTATAAGGCCGTGCCGTCAGCGGTCTTTAAAAGAAGAGCAGTGATATCAAACGTAAATATCTCGTGTTTGCTCCGTCAATATTCGGTGGATGTGCTCCGACTTGGTGAACTTGAAACTAGCCATAGATGAGTTCCCCGCATTTTGCAGTTCGGTCGCAGGTTGAACATTCGAATCTGTTAGTTGCCTCCTTTGAGTTGCGTCCACCTGATGAATGTAAGTCTTCACCAGCTAGCTTTTATCTGCCTTCCGAGAGACGATGAACAAGTGGTCGCTGCTGGACATGAGGTTTATAGGAGCGGCGCAACGCAAGAAAGCGAAACGTCCGTTAGAGTTGAAGAGCTGGAGGTTGATTATCTGGGGGTTCATCGCTTTAAATAACTCCCTTTTCATTAGAAGGAGGTGCTTCATCGGTTTTAATGTGAAAAATATAGACCGCAGCTTTAAAAACAACAACAGAACAGCTAGATGTGAAAAGAAAAACATAAAAAACAGACTAAGACTTAACCCTCTCGCCCTCTCCGGGAATTTTTGTACATTTTTGTCAACTTTTTTTTTTTTTAATTTGTTCGTCATTTCGGCTGTGTTGCAGTTTGGGGCATGAAATTTTGCAAGAAATCTTCTTTTTAGTGGAATTTTTGAAATCTGCTGTGTTTTACTGTCACATGTCTTTAATACACCCTCTGGACACCGTCGCGTACAAAAATGTACACGCACTAAAAACAGCTTTTAAATCATCATACATTCTTTTTTTTCTAATTTTTTTTGCATAAATCACTTAAACAACTTCAGACCTTTTCAAAACTACCAAACATTTAATCATTTTCAGGATTTTAACCCTTTAAATTCCAGTTTATTGATACAAAATATTTCATTTTTAAAGAAAAAGACACAAAAAGTTAAATATTTTCTATATAATAAACAGTAGTGAGATGGGGCTTTGGTGCTTATTAGAGTCTTGGATATGTCAAAGATTACCAACAAAATTGATTTGACTGCATGAGTATTTTTTATGTAGTGTCAAATAGTAACACTGGACACCTTTGTGTTTAAAAATGCCCCATTGACTTCCATTCAAACCACATTTTTTAATCTCTCTGCCACTGCTGTATCAAACCATGCATTCTGTGATGTCAGCATTTAATTTTAAAGAAAAGTAGTGATATTTGACATTTTTACTGTTTTCCACCTGATTCAACCATTTTCCCCGCTGTAGGCCGACGCAGGAAATCCTTGTATTTTTACCATTGATTTTAATGGAGTCATGCAGACCTCCTGGAGCCCCCTGGTGGTCACATGACTCCCATTAAAATCAATGGTTTGGTAGTTTTGAAAAGGTCTGAAGTTGTTTAAGTGATTTATGCAAAAAGAATCTGAGAGAGATATGAATGTGTGATGATTTAACAGCAGGTTTTAGTGCGTGTACATTTTTGTGGACGAAGGTTTCCAGTGTTGTTATTATTAAAGAGGGCAGGAGGGTTAAAGGAGCCTTCGGTTGTCATTTTGGCGTCTAACATCAGTAGAGTTTGATTTGTCGAGACACGGTTCCTGATATTTTAACTCTGCTGCTGCTTCAGACTCACGAATCCGAGGCTGTTCAGCATCTTTAGCTGCTTCTTACTGCCCTTCTGCTACTTTAAGAGTTTGCCACGCATCAACCAGGAAGTCAGCAGAGACAGAAAGTTCCAGGACGTAGTTTAGGATCCGTGCAGGTCGTGTTCGAACGTTTCTGAATGAATCCTGTGTGGACTCTAGTTTGTTTGTTCGCCGGTTGTGTGACGACTATGCAGCTTATCAGGAAGATTCAGCCAGAACGCTGCCATGTCTGCCGTCTGTGTCGCTGTGATTTATTCCACTGGGAGGCCAACGGAAGCTAACGTTAGCTTCAAGATCAGTGAATTCTAATTGTTTTAGTTGATTTGGGGGTTTTTAATCAAGATCACTGCTTTGTAATTCGACAAAAAGAATGATTCTGTGCTGCTTCACACGTCATGTAAGGTGTTATTATAAGAAAAATGTTAAAGTTAACGAGAAAAATGAAGTGTTTGAGAATTGTTCATACTGGAAATTGTTCATAAGGGCCCAAACTAGTGAGCGCAGATTGTCGCCGCTGGATTATAAATATAAAAGGAGACAATGACGACTGAGTTTAACCCTCTGGATCCCGAAAATGTTTAAAAAATCACCAAAATTACACCATTTATCAGAGTCAGAGGCTGTAAAAACAGAAATATTCATCAGATTTTCAGCTTTTTTCAGGCCCTTGATCTCATTTTGTGTCACCTTCGGTTCTAAAATGGAAAATAACCAAATACGTGCGTCTAAATCTGCAATTGCGACGCTACTCGTTTAATTTTTGATTTAAAATTCGTTAAAAAATAAACGGTTTGCACGAAGCGGATTCTGTGAAAAACAAAAAATTCAGTGAATTTTAGCGCAACCGTGAAGCCCTGAGTGGCTCAGCTGTGATTTACAGTCATGTGACTAAAAATCAGTGGGTTGAACTGCAGGCTGTGTATACGCAAAGCAGACAGGAGGTAAGTATGGAAGCAAATTCGAAATGCAAATAGTAAAATATCCATCGTGTAAAAACTCCTTTCTTTCCCAGGGTTGGTAACGTCTGAGCATATTTAGAAAAATGTGGCACATGGTGTTTCTAGCTTTTATCGACTTTTATAAACCAAACAATCAAAAAAATTCAGATTTCGCTTTTTCTTTTTTACGATCTGTGAAAATATACAAGAATCAAACTGCAAAAAAAACACACTTTGACGCCTTCTCTACCGTTGTTCTGTTTCCATAGAGGTGCGGGGCTTTGGATTGCAGTGAAAAACGAACCACGGTGAAGAAAAATGAGACGCAATCAAAAGCGAAAACACCCAGGAACAAGTTTGGGGGTTCGGGGGGTTTAAACTCACAAAGTAAAATGCGACGGACTCTGCAGTGATTGTCGGCTAAATCACTAGATCCATCATAAAATGTGAATTTTACACATTCCTTGTTTAAAAAAACGGCAAAAGCAGCAAGAAAAATTCGATTTAATGCCCTTTGTTCATTAAATTTTAATAGAGACAGTGCAAGATGAGAGAAATCTTATTAAAATGCGAAAACAAATTAAATTAAATTGATTAAATCCCAGTTTTTGGACGTAATATACTTTTTTGTTGTATTATATCCCATAGCAGCCAATCTAGTTACTGTTAAAAGTGGAATAAATGATATTAGATAAAGTTCTCTCCTAATTTGTTAGAAAACTCCACCTGGTACGTTTGGTGGAGGAGTTTTGGCCCTCTTGGCATTCCGTAGCTCGTATGCATCTGTATTCTCAGGTCTTTGTGAACGACTACTGCAGTACTTTTACCGTCTCCTGTGTGTTTTACTGTTGTTTCCATGTTTGTTGACGTTTTGTCGCCGCTGCCGTGTTCGTCGACGTCCCGCAGATCCGTGCAGTCGCTCGTTCCTCGATGCTAATTAGCGGTTCGGCTTGTTTCTCGTGGTCTTAGTCCACGTTTCTGCCGACGCAAATGCGAAGGCCTCGAACGTCGAACGCGAGGGGAGTTCACGCGAGTCGTTTTCGCACATATCGGATGTGAATCATATTTAACGCACTTATTTCTGCGAGTTTTTCCACGTTTGCTGCAACAGAAACGAGAGAAAACGGGACTATTTTTGTAAAATCTGATGAGCTTCAGCCGCAATTCTGCCTCTTGTCTGTTTGTTTTTTCCGTCTCCACCAGTTTAAATCCAAAATTCTGTAAATCAAGACTTGAAATGTGACATTTTTCAGGACTTTGACAGAAAGATTGTCAGCATGGAGGCTAAACTCGCTATTTAATGATAATAATAACGTTATTTTCTGATTCAAGCACATTAACAGCAAACTGGTTAAAGCGGACGGAGATGGGGTTTTATTTTGAAATTTTGTCTTCTTTTATTTTGTAGTAAGAAATAACAGTGAGTGTCAGGTAACATATTTCCAGAATGTATTTTTCTTTTCTGTTTTTTTTCTTGCATTTTGAATGAAACCGTGGCTGGCTCCATTCATATCCATACATCTCTAGAGAGTAAATATATAAATATATATACACAAGAACTACATTAGAAATCATTACACGATATGCTGTAGATTAACAAATATGTTTTCTTCATCATCCAGTACTTGAAAGACGATATATCTACTCTGTACTTATTTAATTATTTAGTCATTAAACGAATGAAATGATTAATTTGACAGGTTGAACCGTGTCTTGTTTGTTTTTTGTGCGTTCGTGTCAACAGACGGATGTTTCTGAAGGCTGAGATCGAAGCAGGTGGAAGTCGCTCTGACTCCAAACAAGCAGATCTGGGATTTATCAAGAATTCAGAAGCTAAATTAGTGTGAAAATCCATCTGCTGCTGAAGAAAACATCCGTGTAAACAGGGTAATGTGCAAACAATGTTCAGCAGAAGTGGGTAAACTCAACCAAAGTATCACTTAAATGTCAAATAATTCAAAATTCAATAACAGTAATTGCTTTAATTCTGAGTTTAACATTGCCATAACCATTAAAAAACATACTTTCAAAAGACTACAGTGAAAATTCAGGCCAACAAAGTAGAAACCAGAACTTTCTAGGACCTTTGGACTGCGTCTATGCCTACATCATGACTCCACATGGAAAAGGGTCGGAGCTGAAGAATCTGTCTGTGAGGCTTCATAAAGATGGAAAATGATCCAAGAAGATCAGCTAAAAATCAGTGAACCGCAGTGTTCAGGAGGTATAGAAGGAGTCATAGTACCACTAATCATGGCTGCAGTGGTCGTCCTTCTAAAATGACGCCATGGACAGTAAACTACTTGCAATGTTGCTCTAAAAAGCTGCTGGTCACATGAAGATACATATGTTAGATGGAGTCCACCATGTTTGATGTGAACGTGACCCCACAGTGAATGCATAGTCCTGACAGTGAAGCACGGAGGAGGGCGTGTGATGATATGGAGCTGCATGAGTGCTAAAAATGTTCTAGGAAGATCACTGAGCAATTGAAAATTAGTGAAACACAGTTGCAGCAGTGATCAGTAGGTATAGAAGGAGTCATAGTACCACTAATCATGGCTGCAGTGGTCGTCCTCCTAAAATGACGCCATGGACAGTGAACTACTTGCACAATGGAGCTCTAAAAAAGCTGCTGGTCAAATGAAGAAACATATGTTCAGCTTAGATGGAGTCCACCGTGTTTGATGTGAACCTGACCCTACAGTGAATGCATAGTCCTGACAGTGAAGCACAGAGGTCAGCATGTGTTGATATGGAGCTGCATGAGTGCTAGAAATGTTCTAGGAAGATCACTGAGCAACTGAAAATTAGTGAAACACAGTTGCAGCAGTGATCAGAGGTATAGAAGGAGCCATAGTACCACTAATCATGGCTGCAGTGGAGAATGAGAATGAGACAATGGACAGGGTACTACTTTCTTAATCAAGGCATGAAAACCAAAGAGCTGCTTCAGTGGTTATCAATGGAAATCAGAGTTTCAGTGAAGCTCAGACCGTGTGAAGAACACTTCATCATGGCAGCCTCTTTGGGCAGTGTTCAGGAAGAAAACCCTCCCTGCTATTCAGCATAAAATTGTTTACATAAAACTTTGCTAAAAGATATGAAGTCTGATGAACTTTGTGAACATATTCTTGGGTCAGATGAAGATCAATGAGTTGGAATCAGATGGAGTCCAGCATGTTTGGTGTGAACCTGACCAGGACGACCACAGTGGATGCATAGTCCTGACAGTGAAGCACAGAGGTTGGAGTGTGATGATGGATAAAGGTGTTGATGACATTTCTAGATGAATGTCTGAGGATGAAGCAAAACACAAAACAAACACAAGGAGACACACAATGACCCTAAAAAGGTCCAAAACAACCAGGACCACCACAGTGAAAGCATAGTCCTGATAGTGAAGCACAGAGGCATTTTTTGTGCATTTGTTGTCATTTGTTTGTCCCTGTGGTCGTTTTCGTGTCTCTTTGTGGTCATTTTGTGTCTCTTTGTGGTTGTTTTGAGTCTATTTGTGGTTGTTTTGTGTCTCTCCTGACCAGGACTACCACAGTGGAAGCATAGTCCTGACAGTGAAGCACGGAGGTTGGAGTGTGATGACATATAAAGGTGTTGATGGACATTTCTAGATGCTCCATGAATATCTGAGAAGGAACCAAAACACAAAACAAACACAAGGAGACAAAATGATCCTAAAAAAGATCCAAAACAACCAAAACCACCACAGTGAAAGCATAGTCCTGATAGTGAAGCACGGAGGCATTTTTTGTACCTTTGTAGTCATTTTGTTTGTCCCTGTGGTCGTTTTGCGTCTCTTTGTGGTTGTTTTGTGTCTATTTGTGGTTGTTTTGTGTCTCTCCTGACCAGGACGACCACAGTGGAAGCATAGTACTGACAGTGAAGCACGGAGGTGGGAGTGTGATGATAGATAAAGGTGTTGATGACATTTCTAGATGAATGTCTGAGGATGAACCAAAACACAAAACAAACACAAGGAGACACAAAATGACCCTAAAAAAGATCCAAAACAACCAGGACCACCACAGTGAAAGCACAGTCCTGATAATGAAGCACAGAGGCATTTTTTGTGCCTTTTTAATCATTTTGTTCATCCCTGTGGTCGTTTTGCGTCTCTTTGTGGTTGTTTTGTGTCTCTTTGTGGTTGTTTTGTGTCTCTTTGTGGTTGTTTTGTGTCTATTTGTGGTTATTTTGTGTCTCTCCTGACCAGGACTACCACAGTGGATGCATGGTCCTGACAGTGAAGCACGGAGGTGGGAGTGTGGTGACATATAAAGGTGTTGATGACATTTCTAGATGAAAGTCTGAGGAGGAACCAAATGACTTTAGCTGTGTTTAGTTCCTGTCTATCAGAAAACCTGTGTCTGTCTTCATCATAGCAGCTTTATCAAGAGTAAACAACGATCAGTCCACGTTGTAAAAGGGTCAAAGCTGATCTCTGACCTTTAGTCTCCATGAAGCAGCAGACTGAGGTCCATGTTGACACGTCGTCGTCTTATTATCAGTCATGCTTCACTTTTATGCATTTTGACCAAACAAATAAACACAAATCTGAAGAAAAGAACGAATAAAAAACCAGCAGCATGAAATATAGAACTCTGAAATGAAACAGTTTCCTCTCAATGAGCTGTAAACGTGTGTGTGTGTGTGTGTGTGTGTGTGTGTGTGTGTGTGTGTGTGTGTGTGTGTGTGTGTGTGTGTGACCATCTCCTCGTGATGAATGATGTCATTATTTTCACACCAGCAGCTCCGAGATGATCAATAATCACAACGGTACGAAACACAAACAGCAGATTAAACATTCGGTTACATTAAACTCTGCTTTTATACTAGAGAGTATTTTTTACTTTAATATCGTTCTATCTGCAGAACATCTTCATCTTAAGATTAAGCCTTTAATTATCAGTAAATATCTGAACCCTGCATGAATTAGCGCCACCACAGGTCATCCAGATTAACTGCACTGACTGATAAACAAACTGGCTTCATCCAAGTCCAACATTCATTCACACTGGTTTTATATTTATTTATATTCTATGTTTTTGTGTACATACTTATTCTATTAATTAATTATTGTTATTTTTTATTTTATTTTTTCAGTACATTATTATTTCACTACTTATTTGTTGTTATTTGTTTGTGTACACACTTGTTCTATTACTTACTTATTTTTATTAATTATTTTTTATTTTTTAAATGTTTTTCTGTACATACTTATTTTATTATTAAATTATTTTTATTTTTTGTTTATACTTATTCTATTAGTTAATTATTATTATTTTTTATTTTAAGTTTTTTGTACATACTTATTTTATTATTAAATTATTTTTATTTTTTGTTTATACTTATTCTATTAGTTAATTATTATTATTTTTTATTTTAAGTTTTTTGTACATACTTATTTTATTACTTAATTATTTTTATTTTTATTTTTTCATTATATTTTTCTGTATATACTTATTTTATTATTTAATTATTGTTATTTTTATTTTATTTTTTCTTCACATACTTATTTTATTACTTAATTGTTGTTATTTGTTTGTGTACATACTTACTGTATTACTTAATTATTTTTATCTTCCATTTATTTTATTTTTTCTGTACATATTTATCATGTTATTTAATTATTTTAATTTTAAAATTTATTTTATTTTATTTCTCTACATACTTATTGTATTAATTAATTTTTTTATTTTTTTTATTTATTTTTTCTTTACATACTTATTCTATCACTTAATTATTGTTATTTTTTTTAAAATTATGTACATACTTATTTTATTACTTATTTTTATTTTTTCTGTACATACATATTCTATTAATTATTGTTATTTTTTATTCTATTTTTTCTGTACATACTTGTTTTAATATTTACTGTCATTTTTTTACATACTTATTTTATTACTTAATTATATTATTTTAAAATGATTTTTTTTATTTTTCTGTACATAATTACATTTTAATATTTATTTACTGTTATTTTTTATGTATATACCTATTGTATGACTTAATTATTGTTATTTTTTATTCTATTTTTTATGTACATATTTTATTCCTTAATTATTGTTTTTCTTACATTTCTTCTTATATTTTTTGATGCTCCTCTCACAGCTGAATTTCCCACCACGTGGGATCAATAAATAATATTTTATTTATTCTATTCTATTCTAAAAAATAGATTTTAGCTGGTTTTATTTTGGTGAAAGGAGCCGACGTCAGCGGCATCAGAATGTAGGTCAGCAGCATGTAAATGAGGTCGATGGCGTGCGCCGGTCGCTGACCTCTGACCTCTGACCTCTGACCTCTGACCTTTGACCTCTTTATGCTGCTTCCAGTCAGAACAAAGGAAAACCTGCAGGAGTCTAACTGGACTCAACACGTCTGTAAAGTCTCATCAGATCATCTCCCAGTTAAATAAAGCAGTTTGTACGTTTACAGCTTTTCATAATTATTGACTCTGTCATTGAGTAAAATGCAGAATAAAACAGTCCAGCTGTGTTTTTATTTGTCTCTGTGTATTTTTTCCACATCTGCAGCCCAGATGTTTAAATCTATCAACCTTTACTGACGTGTGGGACGAAGAATTAAATCAGTTCTTAGCTGAAAAGATAAAAACTGAACATGAACTAAAAGTTTTTCACCTCTTTGATTCACTAAATCCATCGATGATCCTTCAGCTGAGAGACGAAGCAGATTTAATGTAAAACATAAAAATAAACACATGAATTACAAGAAAACTGTTTAAAATGCAGCATAGAATGAAAGTTTGCATCCGCAAGACGTTAATTTATTATTTAATAAAGAATTTGCAGCAGAATTTGTTAGAATTCAGCCTCAAAACCCAGAAAATAAATGTAATTATCCTCTTTAACAAACATTAAACTGCTTTAAAACTGTTTAAAAAATGCTTTAAATCCATAAATACACACATTAAATTAAAGCAGGGGGTCAATATCACATAAAACAACACATAAAGTGGATTTTAAATGATATTTTCCATGTAAATAAATGTGGAAAAATGCAAAAGCATCACGTTCTCAGATAATATTTGTGTTTCCAAGTGAAAAATACTGCAGGTAAAGTTGATTTTAGACGTAACATCATGAACTTTTTGGATCTTCAGAGCAAATAAGAGCCGGAACTGTTATAAATAAAGTGGAATTTGCTGCTCGGTTCCCTGTTTTGGACACATTTAGTCGTTTATGTGCAACAAAACAAACACATGATGTTAAAAATGACCAAACAAATCCTATAAAACGTCTCATATGGAAGCAGGAAGCAGTGAAATCAGCTCCGGAGTGAGTTTTGCTGAAATATTAGCAGCTCTTCTGCTCTTTGATCGTCGCTGTGAGAAGCTCTGGATCAATAAATCAAACGTTGTGATTAAAAGAGCAACAAGCCGGAGGACATTAAATAATCATGCAGGAAGGAGGAAGAAGAGTCCAGAGGTTCACCTGAAGTGGAATAAAGAAGAAATGTGTGTCTTAAATCAGGTTTTAGACGTTTAAAAGGGTCAGAAAAGGACGTGAAGCTGTGATTCTCAGTCTTTATATAAAAATAATGATCCTAAAGTCCTGAGTTTGTTTATTTCTGGGAGGGTTTTGATCCAAATACGAGGATAAAGAGGAATAAAAGCATCAGACGTCGTTAAAACTCACATTTAAAGCTGCTCTCATGGTAGAAACACGTCTTCAGTGTAAAATCTTTAAGTAAAACTCAACGTTTCCTTCGTGTCTCTGAGCTGCTTCATGATTTCAGATCTCCTGGTTCGTATTTTTAATTCCAAATATCAACTTTAACTGTAGAAAACCTGAAACTCTTCAGACCTGTTCCCTTTTTCTTCATTCAGGACGTCAGAAATGAGTTTTAGGGAAGGTTTGGCTGCTTTTTCTGTGTTTTTTCAACATGTGGTTTGTTTAAAAACGATGGTTTAAATATAGAGAAGCTAAAAATGAGGGAAATAAGAATATTTAACTTATTATTATAATACAGTGGAATAAATATACGTCTAATTATTTGTATTTTTTTTTAAATATCTAAAAAGAGACAAAAAGAAACACATTTATATCTTCATTAAAGGCAACTCCTTTGATTTTCTAATTCTTATTTATTTTATTATTTTTATTTATTCATTTATTATTTTCTTCTTATATTTAATTGCTGTTATTTAATTCTTATTATTGAATTCTTATTATTTAATTCTACTTGTTTCATTCTCCTTATTTTATTCTTATTTTTACTATTTATTGATTTAATTCTACTTTATTTTATTATTCTTTTATTTATTTGTTATTTCATTGTTGTTATTTTTTATTCCTATTCATTTATTTCATTCTTATTTAATTATATATTTTATTTAATCATTTAATTCTTCTTAATATTTTATTCTACTTATTTCATTCTTCTTGTTTTATTCTTATTCTTACTATTTATTTATTTAATTCTTCTTATCATTTAGCTCTGATTTATTTTATTATTTTATCATTCTTTTTTATTTATTTATTATTATTTTAATCTTCTTTTATTCCTATTTATTTTTTCTTATTCTTACCATTTATTTATTTAATTGTTCTTTTTATCTATTTTTTTTATTTATTTCATCTTATTCATCTATTTATTTATTATTTTATTCCTATTTATTTATTTTATTCTTCTTCATTTATACATTTAATTGTTGTTCTTGAATTCTTATCATTATTTTATTGTTCTTGTTTCATTCTTCTTATTTTATTATTCTTATTATTTATTTATTTAATTCTTCTTATTATTTAACCCTGATTTATTTTATTATTTTATCATTCTTTTTTATTTATTTATTTATTTATTTTTTTATTCCTTATTCTTACTGTTCATTTATTTAATTCTTCTTATTTAACTTTTATTTATTTATTTTTATCTTATTTATTTGTTATTCTTTTGTTCTTCTTTATTTATTTTATTCTTATATATTTATATATTTAATTGTTGTTTTTAAATTCTTCTTATTTTATTGTTGGTATTTTTATTCTTATTTATTTCATTCTTTTCATTTGTTTTGTTTATTTAATCGTTTTTTCCTTATTTGTTTATTTATGCTTTCCTGTTGTACGTCTCACTGAATGGTCAGGTTTTAATTTAAAAAAATTTTTCTTCATTTATCGTCGTTTTTGTCGACTTTTTTTCGCGTTTTTTTAAATTTCCAGAACCTCTTGAGTCGAGCTGGAACAGGAAACGAGTCTGTTAGCTTCACAGAAACGTCGATTTAAACCGTTTCATCCTCATAAATAAATGAAAAAATAACATGTGTTCAGTTAAATCAACCTTTCAGAGCGCATTCGGTTAGTTTTTGCTTCATTTTTCCTTTTTATTATCAGCTTTATTTACTGTTTGTGTCTCCTGTTGCTCAGCATTCGTGTGAAATACGGTTAATTAACGCTGATTTGCATCTCGGTGTTCAGTTTCTTCCTCCTTCTGCAGGATTCAGGCGCCATTTTCTTTGTTTATCGTCGTTTTTGTCGACTTTTTTTCGCATTTTTTTAAATTTCTAGAACCTCTTGAGTCAAGCCGGAAACAGGAAACGAGTCGCTTTGCTTCACAGAAACGTCAATTAAAGCAAGTTTTTCTCATGAAATCCAACATCCTTCGTGTTTCAGAGCGCGTTCGGTTGGTTTTCGCTGCTTTTTTCCTTTTTATTATCAGCTTTATTTACTGTTTGTGTCTCTTGTTGCTCAGCATTCGTTTGAAATACGGTTAATTAATGCCGATTTGCGTCTCGGTGTTCAGTTTCTTCCTCCTTCTGCAGGATTCAGGCGCCGTTTTCTTCGTTTGTCGTCGTTTTTTTCACATTTTTTTAATCCCTGGAACCTCTTGAGTCGCTTTGCTTCGCAGAAACGTCGATTAAAGCGAGTTTTTCTCATGAAATCCAACATCCTTCGTGTTTCAGACGCGTTCGGTTGGTTTTCGCTGCTTTTATTCTCTGTGTTTTTCACCGTTTGCGTCTCTCATCGCTCATCATGTGCGCTAAATGCAGCTAATCGGATTATTATTTTCATTTCTTTTCAATTTCTGCAGGATTTTCCAGTTTTCCGTCGACTCTTTTTCACGTTTTGTCGTTTCTGGAGGCTCCTGAGTCGAACTGGAACAGAAGACGAGTCTGTCGATTTCACCGTTTCGCCTTTAAAATAAAGATTAAAAACACACTTCAGGGTTGTAAATTTAAGCTTCTTCATCGCTCCTGCTTCTCTTTTCCTTCTCGTCCTTGTTCTAGTTGAGTTATCCGACATCCGCTCTCACAGATCAGCAGAATTAAACGTCCCGACGTGTTTTTGCTGCAGAAGAATGTCCTTCGGCCCGGCGTGCGTCGCATTTGAATACAGCGGCTTCGGCTCGGCACGCCGCCTTTGTGGCCCCATTAGAGGCCGATTTCATGGGCAACAGGACGACGACAAAAGGAGGCAGCAGGTCCAGAGGAGGAGGAGGAGGAGGAGGAGGAGGAGGAGGAGGAGGAAGAGGAGGAGGAGGAGGAGGAGGAAGATGGACGCGTGCTTCCCTTCTTTAGTCCGTCCAGGAGAGGCTGCAGAGGCCTTTTACTGCTGCTGGAAGTGTGTGAAACGTCTTTGTTTACTGCAGGATTCTAATCTAGATTCATTTAATGCTGTTAAACCGTTTATTTCTATATTATATCTGAGTTTATGCGTTAAAAGAAAACATCTAAATGCAGATTTTCTCCTACAGACGTCTCCTAAAGCTGCTTTTATGTTAATTTTTATGCATTTAAACTCTAAAAATCCATTTTATTTTATATTATTTTGCATTTTTATATCAACTACTCTCAGCTGCAGCTCCTTAAGACACCAGGATATACTTATATTGTATTTTTTGAGCCTATTATCGACTGTTTATCTACTTTTTCCATGTATTTATGCTCATTTTCATTGCTTTAGTTATTTTTTTAGACACTGTTTTGTCGTTTCATTGGAGGTATGACAATAAAGTTCATTTAAATCTCAGTTTATCTCCTTTTATTCAAATAAAGCGACGTGTTTTCTGCTTTAAATGTCTCCTTAAATGTGTTTTATGTCTATTTCTCCACATATAATCTCAGTATTTGCAGCTATAAATCAACTCTAACCAGGATTGTCTCCTTATGTTTCCTCTAATCGTGTGTTTATGTTTATTATTCATGCATTAAAGCTAAATATGTGTCTATAAACGTCTCTACAAACCCACTTATCACTGCTGTTTATTGTATTTGTCTCTAATCTGTGTGTTTATAACGTTACAATCTCATTTTTTAAACACAAACATGATCGAATAACAGCAGATATCATCATAAATCTGCAGTTTATCATCTGTATTCGTCTGAAAAACCCATTTTAATCTCAATATAGTTGATTTAATTTGAATATCTCTCCTGTATTTATCCATAATACTTGACGCCTGCTCTGTTATATTTCTATTTATTTTACTCTGCGTCACTATAAATGTGTTTAATTCTCATTTAATTCTTCAAAAACGTCTCTGCAAACTAAAATATTACTATAAATGTCCCTCTAAAGCTCAGATACACGTGTTTAAATCTTTATATTATCTGTATACAGACAAATATTGCTTTAAATAAGCCGTTACATACACGTATATGAACTATACATGAGTTTAAATGTGTTTAATTGAAGTTTAATTCTATAAAATGTGTGTAAAAAGAGAAATATCATTCTAAATACCTCTGTACACACATTTAAATTCACTTTATGTGTTTGATTCTTGTTTAATTCCTCATAATATCTGTTTAAATGTCTCTTTAGGTGAGTTTTAATCCCAGTATTTTTAATTAAATCTTAATATTTTGTGTGTTTGCTGCTTCCTTTTCTATATTTACATGTATTTTATTCACTCTGTCTCGGTGTAAATGTGTTTAATTCTAGTTTAATTCTCCCAAATGTTAAATATATTTCTTTAAATATCTCCATACGTGTGCTTTACCTCAGTAACGTGTTTAATTCTCCGTGTTCTCTGTTTAAATCCACTTCTCTCCCATTAAATTACATTAAATACGCTGTTGTTGACTTTTACCACCAAACATGGCCGCCGTGGAGGGACTCAGCAGGAGGAGGAGGAGGAGGACAGATGGAGGCGTTCAGGAGCTGCCGGCTCTCTGACTGGGAGGACGACACTGGTGTTACTGGGAGGACGGACAGGGAGAGTCGCTGGGACAGATGCCCGGTGGTGGCGACCAACGCCTCGGATTAGCATGTGGTCTCCGGCACAAAGCTGCCGATCAATACGGCGGCAGATGGTCGGAGAGGGAGGAAGTGTCCGGAGAGAGGAGCAGCGTCGCCCAGGATGGAGAGGCTGGACCACCGGGAGGACCAGGGGGGACCAGGGAGGACCAGGGGGGACCAGGGGGGACCAGGGAGGACCAGGGAGGACCAGGAAGAACCAGGAAGCACAGAAACCCAGGCTCCAGACTCTGATTCTGGATGTTTTATCTAAAAAAAACCAGCGTTAGCAGCTGAATTCATCCAACTAATAATTATCTGTTAGTGTTTTAGAGGATCTGATGGAGTTAATCATCTACATTCTGCTTTAAAAGAGTCTAAAATAAATAGAATTAAAACATTTAATCATCAGTTAATCAATCAGACTTCATATCTTACAAATTAAATGTAACTTAAACTGTTTTAGGCAATAAAACGACACAAACAGCATCATGTAATAAATGAACGACTCCAAAACAGAGAATTAAAATCTCAAATAAATAAGATAAAACGTCCGTTATTAAAATACAGACAGGCAGATAAATAAATATCTAAAAATAAAGAAAACCCAACAAATGTTTAATTAGAGAAATAAATGAAAACAAATAGTTCTAAGAAGAGTAATAAACAAACAGAGTAAATAAATAAATAAGATAAAACATCCGTTATTAGGATGCAGATGGAGGCGAAGGGAGAAAATAGAAGGTTTAATTCTTAAAAAACAGAATAAAGAAGAACAGAAAAATAATTTTAAAATGAAGGAATAAAAGAAACAGTGAATATTCTAAAATATTTAAATATTTAAATCAGTGAAAAACAAAGAGAAGTCCATAAATTAAAATGAGTTCTAAGGAGAATAAATAAATAAAATATTATTAAAATATAGATACATGGAGACATTAACAATTATAAATAATAATAATAATAATAGTAATAGTAGATAAATAAATATATATAAGTAAATAAAATCAATCAAATGAATTAATGTGTAAAAAGAGAAATAAAACATTTCTTAGAAGAGTAATAAATAAATAAATAAAATTAAATTAAAATGTTATTAAAATATAGATAGATGGAGAAATGAACAATTATAAATAACAATGATAAAATACAGATTAATAGATAAATAAATATATACAAGTAAATTAAATCCATGAAATAAATTAATGTGTAAAAAGAGAAATAAAATAAAAACAATAGTTCTGAGAAGATTAATAAATAAATTAAATTAAATTAAAAATATTAGCAAAATATAGATTGATGGATAAATTAATGCGTAAATAGAGAAATAGAAAAAAACATTAGATTTAAGAGTAATAAATAAATAAAAGACTGATTATTAAAATACAAATAGATAAATAAATAAATAAATAGAAAAATAAAATCATCAAATGTGTAAACGGAGAAATCAGCTTTTTAAAAATATTTCTAAGAAGTGCAATAAATAAATAAGATAAAATATCAATTATTAATATATATAGATAGATAAATATAAATCCATCAAATAAAATAAAATAAAATTTTAAATAGAAATATCAATTTAAAAACTCTCGATTTAAGAAGAGCAATAAATAAATGAATAAATAAAAATATAGATAGATAAACAAATATAAATCAATAAATAGAATCCATCAAATGAATCAGAAATTATAATAATTATTTAAACTGGCTCCTCTGGTGTGAATATAAATGATTTAATATGGTGGAAAATAAACATCTGTATAAAACCTGAAGAGTCGCTTTTTAAATTAATTAATCAACTTTATTCTCAGCCTACAAGAAACTTTATTTATTGAACCTGATTTTTCTATACAGAACTAATAATAAGCCTTTTAACCGTGAGATTAATGAGCCTTTAGAAGTGAAACTGTGTAGGGATGCGAGGGCAGGAGTGTGTATCCATCCGCACGTTAAAATAGTCCCTTAAAAAAGCTCTACTTCTTCCTGTTCGAGTTACGTTCATTAAAAACTACAGATCCCAGCTTCTGAAAGAGACTGCTGAGCCTTTAATAAATGAGTCCGTTATGGAAGCACAAACGTGTATCAATCCGCCGCAGAAAATAGTCCCCGCCCCTATAAACGCTCTACTTCCTCCTGTTTGAGTAACAGTTGTTAGAAGTTGTAGCGATCAGCTCTTAAATGAGATTACTGAGCCTTTAACCTCACTTCCTGTCACTGGGGATCAATATTTCACCTGTATTTGTGTGTTTTTTCACACATTCGACGTATTGATTTGTTTGCGAGTCTCAGCTGCAGCGACTTCGTGGGTTTTGGGAAGCTTCAGGGCCTCGAAGAGCTGCTGGATTAGTTGGTTTTGCTCTCGGTAGGAGTGAAAAACGCTGAAATATCAGCGTCGAACACTTTGCAGTGGACCTCCTGAGAGGGGGCGGAGCTTGGTGATGTCACCGAAGCCGCCATGTTGGCTCCAGACTCTGTCACTTCCTGCTTCCTGTCGCTCCTCTCCAGCCTTCTTCTTCTTCTTCTTCTCCTCCTCGTCTTCGTCCTCGACCACCTCCCACGTCTTTCTTCGTCTCCTCCTCCTGAGCGGAGAGTTTCCAGGAGGACCAGACCCCCCGCCGGCTCCCTGACAGCTGATCAAAAGGGAGAAAATGGGTCAGGCTTCTGTTCTCCTGTCCTTAATTACACAACAGTCTTTAAACAAAGCAACATCTGCCCGACCAGCCGTCCTCCTGCTCCTCCTCCTCCTCGCCTCCTCTTCCAGCTCCTTTCATCACCTTTGAGGAAACGTCAGAGAAGGAACCTTTAAAACCTTCGTAGGGTTCACAGGAGACACTCAGCTAGCTAGCATGCTAACCCGAGAGACCTTTATCCACCTGAACACGAAGAAATGTCAATTTAACCCAACATGGACGCCTCCTGTAGAGACATGAAGTGATGTATAAACGTTCTGCACTGGAAAAGCAGATTGTTTTGGACCAGCTTTAATGAACTGCTGCCCAAATTGAGCTAAAAAGTCACGCTAATGCTGCTTTTTTGGAGTTAGATGCACATAAGTCATTAGATTCCTCTCAAATGAGCGTCGCTGCGACTTCATTTTAAGTAAAAATCGACATGAAACTGAACTGAAGTGTTTGCTTTGCTCAAATAAAATGTAAAAACGTGATTCTTCCTGTAATTCTGCTTGAAGAAAACAGCGGTTGCAAGGTTTTGTAACGTTTCCGCTTTAGCTGGACATAAAAGACAAGTTTAAAGAGACGAACTGTAATTAAAGCTGCAATCAGCGTCGGACGGTTCCTCGCTCATTTGGTCCACAGGTACAGCAGCCAAAGACAAAAACATTCCTGCTTTTAAAATTTCAAAAAACCTCCACGGCGCCCCCTAGAGCACGTGGTGCGCAGGCGTTGGAATTTAACAAACTCCTCCCAGGATTTTTGTCCGATCTTCACCAAATTGGCTGTGTGTCATCTAGACCCATCCAGGATGAAAAGTTATTAAAATCTCGTGGCTGCGTCACACGGTGTGGGCGTGGCATGGCGGCCATTTTGAACAAAGTCGCCATGTGGAACGAAATGAGTTTTACAGGTGAAGGGATCCATGTAAAATCATCAAATCCACACAAATCCTCATTAATCTCAAGACCTAATATTTAATATACAATTCAGGAATGGGCGTGGCCAAACGGCTCCACAGCGCCCCCTACAAATATTCAAACACTCATGTAAAATCATTACTGTATTGTACACACATGATATTTGGTGCACACGCACAATATCTCAATACAAACAGATCTGCACACTTAAAATTCCAATTGGCTCCACAGCGCCCCCTAGACAAGGTTGTGTGGAGACATTGGAATTTAACAAACTCCTCCCAGGAGTTTTATCCCATCTTGATGAAATTGGCTGTGTGGCATCTAGACCCATCCAGGATGAAAAGTTATTAAAATCTCGTAGCTGCGTCACACGGTGTGGGCGTGGCATGGCGGCCATTTTGAGCGTGTGGCCATGAAGTGTGAAAAGCTCATAACTTGACTGTAGATGATAAGATGTGAATGAAACTTGATATGCTTGATGACAGGCTATCCGTCAACACTGTGGCACAGTCAAACAGCTCCACAGCGCCCCCTAGAAATTTCAAAAATTCATGTACAATCACTGCTTTATCCTACAGACATGAAATTTGGTACATCTGCAGAGCAGGATGAGACAAACACTATAAACACTGTGTGCTATAGACATTCCTACCAAATTTTTGCTTGTTGTTATTTGTGCAAATAAAAAATCAAATCAAATCAGCTACTGGTGTCACCACTAAATACCCTGCTATTGAAAGCAAACTGTGTCATAAGAAAAACATCCTTTAAAATAAAAGACTTTATACCACTACTTTTTGCTTCTGCGACCCACTTTTGGGTCCCGACCCACCAGTTGAGAACATAGTGAAACAGAAAATGTCCAATATGAGCAAAACATCCAGCTGAAGGAATGAAACTAAACACAGTCTGGGCTAAAAGATCAGCCACCGAACTAAAACATCACCAATAGAAACAAAGTGTGGAGCTCAAATAGCGGCTGTTAAAGAAAATGTGTTAATTTAATGGAGGACTTGTTGACAGAGTCTGGATGTGCTCGTTTCCGCCTCCACATGCTGTAGATTTTCTACACACGACAGCAAAGAGGAAGATTTATTGGCGACTGAACCCGGCATAATAGTCTGATGGTTTCTGCCGTCGTCTCTGTTCCTGTCGGCTCATGAGGCCGGATCGCTGAGGGAGGCAGCAGCAGACACAGTTATTTAGCAGTCATTTGTCCTTGGAAGTGTAATGAATTGTAAAGCGAACAGGCTACAGGCCATAATGCTCTCAGCGCAGCTCCAGCGCTCGTCACTCGGGCCGGAGACTGTCGATAACATCCCAGCACATCGTTTGCACTGCAGCGCTCGACACTAAGGGCCGCAGACATCCATAGCACAACAATACAAACTGCACACGCACGGCCGAAAACGTTCAACTAATTCATTTTTGCTGGTCTCACTTGACATTACATCACATAGCTTCAAGTTTTAACGCTCATTTGTTGCTGTGTCATGAAAGAATCATGAGGTTTTGCGGTGTCATGTCCTAATTTTATGTAAGAATTAATATTTACGCTCATTTTATGCCAATTAATGCATATATACAGGTGTAATTTATGTGTAAATGCAGCTTCAACATCAACTAAAAGTCTCTTTCATGAGGTTTAACTGTAACTCAGACAGATATTTGAATGTTTAAGATATTTACGATGGTAAAAATGTCATAAATCGGTTTAATTAAATCAACTCCTAATTTTTTCACTAACATGTTGGGTTATTTTATCGTTGTTTTTGCATTTCAAATTGAGAATCAGCTTCATTTCCACTGCAACATAAATCCCTGCACATCAGTTTCTAGAAGTAGAGGAATTTAAAGTGTCTTCTGTGCATCAGTAAAAAAAAACGAGAGTATTTTACGCATATTACCTGTTGTGTCGCATCATATTATGGGATGTTTCTTATCAGAGTTGTAGTTTATGCATTTAAATAACACGTTAAGTCCACTACATCACATCATGTTGCATTAAATGAGTTTGGTTTGTTTTCTGAGTGGCAGATTGAGTTTTTCTCAGTAGAAATTGGTGGTTTGTCTTTTCCGAGGAGTTCCACAGGGCGCGATCCTGGGTCCTTTAGTGTTTTCCTTTTATTTGCTTCCATTCGGACAAATTCTCAGTAAATATAACATTTATTTTCACTGCTGTGCTGCTGATACATGACTGTATCACCACATTCTCTCCATTTAGCTGTAGAAAACCAGTATTTTATGTCTGGGGCCCTTTTTTTGTTGCCGATTTTACACAACAGTCCCAAAACTTCAAGACGATTTCTGATTCACGTTTTTCCTTTAATGCTCAAGTGACAAACATCATTTAGTCTTGTTTCATTCAACACTTTAGTTGAATCCTTTGTTCACTTTGTGCATTTATTACCTCCAAACTCGATCACTGTAACGTTTTACACCAGAATCGTTGACGGAAACGCTGCTGCTGCTCATTTTTTTACCTCATTCCAACAGAAGTGGCCACATTATTCCAATTCTTGCTGGTCTTCGCTGGTTACCAGCTGGTTTTAGAATTGATTTTAGGATTTTCTTCATCTTCCACAAGCCTGAAGGCTGCTTGAGATCCTTTTGACTGTCCGTAAATCTCTTCTTGTCGCCAAAAGGAATCAGATATTTGCTGTTTGTGCACTTAAACTGTAGAAATCGTCTTTTTTAAAATAGTGTTTTCTATTAAAACGTGACTTTTATCATAAGGTCGTCTCTTTATTGGCTTTATTGGGGTTATTTTATGCTGTTTTTGCATGTTGTGCTTTGTTCTTTATAGGTTTTATGATGCCAGTCTGCTTGTTTTTGTGCCCTTTTGCTTTATTTTATTTAGTAACGTTGTATGTATTCGACGTTTTTTCCCACTTTGTTTTATCTCCTGTAGTAGTGCAATCACATATTTCACCTCATATCATGCTATTTAATGTCGCTTATTTTGATGTTCCGCAATTTGAACCAATGATTTTTAAGTTTTTTTTGTAGTTTGTATATGATTACCAAGATTTTCAGGATGAACCGGTGCTGCGTTCATGCGGCATTTAGCAGAAGAATCCCTCCTCAAGGATAAATAAAGTGTTCTACGGTGAGTTTATTGTGTTTCCTGCCTCTTCACTTCTTCCCTACAGTCGGAGGCAGCAGGTGACGAGGCGAGAGCCGAGACGAGAGATCAAATTTTAATGACCCCTTTGGGCAAATTGCTTCTTTGCTGCAGGAGCTCCGAAGAAGAATCCTCAGTTTGTGACAAAGAGCTCTGATTACAGGCTGTTTGTTTTCACTGTTCCACTCATGGCACAGTAAGAGCGAATGTAAAAGTCTGTTACAGAATCTCAGTCACTGCTCAACGACTGCAGCCTCCTAGTTTTTCTATATAAACTGAACCAAAGTTGACTAGACGTGTTTTCTTGGGTGCTTTAACTCAACCTGAACGCACTGAGAAAACCCCTACAGTGGTTTTACAGCAAATTTATGGACACATAACTGATTAGGATGAATTTTAGACTTTTTTTTTTACACATTATTGTCAATATTGCATCAGATTTTTATTCATTTTTATTCTCTTCTAGGTGATTCTGTTCATTAAATTCTGTACATGACGTAAATAATTTAAAATATCATTTTAAAAACTAGTTTAAAGGGGATGAAAATGCAGATTTAGCCGCGCAAATCTTGATAGAAAACACAACAGAGATAGCTGAGGAGAAAGTCTCATTGTTAGATCATTTAAATACATTGAAATGCTGAGATTACTTATATTTTTCAGTTTCTCTGTCCCATTTTGCCTGTCATGAATGTAAAAAAGTGATCTCAGGACATCTTCAGGTGGAGTCATTAATTATGCATTTGATTATTCTTTATCTTTCCTTCTATATATTGCAATATAGAGATAATGCATATCGAATTTCATCCTATTTGGAGGCCAGGCTTTGGAATTATTTTATATATTGCTACCAAAATCACAATATATTTAGATTAATATTTGCTTCAAAAGATCAAATTCTAAACTATTAGAGTACAAAATAGGCATATTGTAGGAGAAAAGACAAGAAAATTGAAAATAAAATAAATGTGAGACTCATTATAGTTAAATTTTAGTCAAATTAGAACCATAATAACATAGAAATCATGTGTAATACGGTTTCCTTTAAAACCCACCCAGAGAAGCCTCATTGTCCATTCAAGCCTCTGATTGGCCAGCCCGCTATTACGCCACGCCCTCCAGCTCCCTCAGGCCGCTCTGATTGGTCCGCCTCTCCGTCAGTCAGGAGGACCACTGCCCGCTCTCCGCCCTCTCCTCCTCCGGCAGCAGGTTGGGTTGAGCGGTCGCTGAGGGGACCGTGGACAGCTCCGGTGTGAGCGGCAGAGTAACGCCGGAGGAGGAGAGGAGGACATGGGGGAGGACCAGGGCCGGACCAGCGACACTAACACACCGAGTTCATGTGCACACACCGGGGAGGAGACACGAACACGCCGAGCCGGAGAGGCCTGAGGAGCACCGGGGAGCAGCCGACGGAGTGAAGCCACTGGGGGGGGGACGAGGTACTGACCCATCCCGGAGCATCCCGGGAGAAGCGGCGGAGGACGGACAAGGAGGAGAGAAAATTCCGCTCGACCGGATGGACTGAGCCAGATGAATGAAGACTGCCTACACTAACGCCTATCGATGCCTGGCCAAGGACCTGGACGCTTACGCCATGAACACGGACATGACAATGGACGGCATCGGCAGCCTGCATGGCGGGGTGGCGGTGAGCTCCGTGGCCCCTGACGCGGAGCTGATGAGCGGCCACAGCCCGCATCACGGCCGCGGCTCGTCGGGGGGACACGGGGCGGCGGCGGCGGCTGCGGCGGCGGCGGCGTCCACCCTGCGGATACACCAGGACCTGGCCTCCCGCTCGGCCATGGTGTCCGGCATGGCCACGATCCTGGACGGCAGCGGGGAGTACCGGCCGGAGCTGTCGCTGCCGCTGCACCACGCCATGAGCGTCCCCTGCGACACGTCCTCTCCCGGGATGGGGATGAGCGGCACCTACACCACGCTGACGCCGCTGCAGCCGCTGCCGCCCATCTCCACCGTGTCCGACAAGTTCCACCACCACCACCATCACCACCACCACCAGCGGCTCTCCGGGAACGTCAGCGGCAGCTTCACCCTGATGCGGGACGAGCGGGGGCTCCCGGGCATGAACAACATCTACAGCCCCTACCACAAGGACCACATGTCCGGGATGGGTCAGAGCCTGTCCCCGGTGCTGGGCAACGGCCTGGGCTCCATCCACAACACCCAGCAGGGGCTCCACAACTACGGCTCCACGACGCACGGCGGCCACGACAAGATGCTCAACTTCGACCACACCGCCTCCATGCTGGCCCGGGGGGACCACCACCAGCACCGAGGCCTCGCTGGCCCCGCGGCCGGGATGATGCCGCACCTGAACGGGATGCACCACCCGGGACACCCGGCGTCCTCGGCGGGCCACCACCCCCACCCCCACCTCCAGTCTCCCTCCCACGGGCCCGTGTTGGCGTCCACCCGGGACCGACCGCCCTCCTCCTCGGGGACGCAGGGGGGCAGCGGCTCGGGGCAGCTGGAGGAGATCAACACCAAGGAGGTGGCGCAGCGGATCACGGCGGAGCTCAAGAGGTACAGCATCCCGCAGGCCATCTTCGCCCAGCGGGTGCTGTGCCGCTCCCAGGGGACCCTGTCGGACCTGCTGAGGAACCCCAAACCCTGGAGTAAACTAAAGTCCGGCCGGGAGACCTTCAGGAGGATGTGGAAGTGGCTGCAGGAGCCCGAGTTCCAGAGGATGTCAGCGCTCAGACTGGCAGGTAGGAGCCGAGCCCCAGCTGCTGGTTCTGGGCTGATCTGTGCGCCGACACAGGCTTCAGCAGAACCCAGAAAAACCCCAATGAGTCCCGCATTTTTCTCCTTTTCTCTGCTCTTGTTGTGGAGTCTCCCCTCCAGCTTCCTCTGCTCAGGTGAATCTATTTACTCTGTTATGATTACCATTATTGATCAATAACAAATCGATAGGAAATGACAAGGTCGTGGGGTTTCCCTCCAGCAGCCCCTCTGCCTGTTTTTATTCAGACACTCTGCACTAAATGCATCATCCTGCTGCAAAATACAACACAATCACAATTAAATGCGCTTTTAAAAGTCAAACATGTGAGTTTTTGTTCTGCAGTTTAGAGATAAATTGTCATTTAATCAGATTTTCATGGAGGAGGAGTGACAGCGGCTCCATTTAAAGCTCAGGGCTCCTGTTCTGCAGCTTCCATCTGGGTGTCATTGTGTTGTTCTGGGCCGTGTGAAGGTCTGCTGCCCCCTCTAGTGAGGAACCCACCGACCAGCCGCTATTGTCTGCAGGGACGGGGGCTCGTTAAACACACCCAGGGCCCCTTGAAACTACAAACTGCTTCGGCTCCGTGTTAATGTTGTGGTTTAGTTTGTCTGAGGTGATGTTTTAGTCAGAATTGAGCTTTTTAAAGGTGTTTTGTGGGCAGTTTTTTGGCTTCTGGAGGCCTCATTTTACAGTAAACACACTTTAAATCATGTTTTTCGCAGCAAAAGGCCCCGAATGAGGAAGCGTATTTACATTCACCTGATTTATTATTCGACTTTGAACAACCCACTGTGTCTAAACGTCAGTGAAATAACAGAAACACCACAGGAATATGTGTTTATTAGGGTAAATCCCAAACTATCAGAGCATAAAATGGGACATTAAATGCCTCATAGCAGCTTGATTTGCTCTTTTTTGTCTCAGTTCTTTATTGAATCTTACCCCTCGGCCTCTTTTACACAGCAAACATGCCTGAATGTTATTTTAAAGATATAAACATGTGCACAAAAAATCAAAATTAAAGCCAAAAGGTTGATTTAAAAGCAACAAAACAGCGTGAATATACCAGAAAATGCTGTTAAAAGACTGTGTTATGTTATTTTATTAGTTTGTGCTTGCTGCTGCTGTCCGGTCAAAACTATAAATGTCAAATTTAACGTCCAAATAAAGGGTTTATGAGCTTTAGGCGCATTTATTAAAAGAATCAGCTGCTTTACGTGTGTTTAAAAACCAAACTGCTTAAATTTCTGAGGTGTTTTCTGCCTTTAATGGAGAGGAAAGACCCCCAGCTGCTGAATTCGTGTGTTTTATCAGGACCATCTGCTCCTAATTTGATAGAATCTGAGTAATATTTAGGAACGTTATGATCTGCAGAGGCTTTAAAACGATCCTCCAGGTCAAACAAACAGCCTCGACCTCGTTTCCCTGCCAGTGTTTGCTTTAGTTCAACTCTCACTCCGCGATCCTTCGGGTGTTTTTCCACAGGAGCTGCACGAAAACCTGAATAATCAGACGATTAATTCGTCAGAACACGTCTAAAACCTCGTCTTGCTTCGTTTGTTCGAACGTCGCCTTTAAATCTCCTCACTGATGGATTTAAATCGTCGCTGTGGTTGAAGTTTCAGCTTCACTCGACTCCAAACAAACTCAAGATTTCGATTAAACAGCTTCAGTTACTGTGGAAAATGTTCATAAAGCGCTTAAATACATAATAAAATTATTAAATCTGCATCTCCTCTAACAGTCAGAGGCATTTAAAGTAACGTGGAGTCACTAATTTCCTTTTTTCTGCCGTTTAAAAGCAACATATCTGTTAATTTTGTCATTTTAATTGAGTTTATTGAGAAGCTGAAGGTTCAAATCTTGCTTTACGAGTCAAAAATCAACCTCTTAGGCTTAAAAATTAAATGTTTATGCTTATTAAAAATGACCAAGTTGACTTTGTGTTGCTGTAAATTCATTACTGTGGTGTTTTAGTACCGATTAAAGCAGCGTTCAGACACAGAATCCAACAGTAAACCTCCACTTTAAATCACCTTATACCTGATATTTCCAGGATTCCCTAGAAAGCAGAATCAAGTGATGCTTTCTATTAATTTTATCACACCAGTGCTTCTTGTTTCGAGGTAGCCCACAGTCTCCTCGCGTATTTAACGAACCGTAAACGTCTCATAACACAGATTATTACGGAATATTATAATTAAAACGAGCTGCTTGTTGTTAGAGGCTGTTTTTGTGGAGCTCATCTGACATTTTATGTGACTTTCTTTCAAATTACACCATTAAAATAATCGAAATTATGATCATTTTTGAGGTAATAATGTAAAAAGCAGCACAAACATGAGATTAAAATAAAAGAAATGGACATAAATAGTAAAAGAAAGTCACTATATGTATAAAACGCATGCTTGTGTAGCGTTTTATTGCTTCCTACTGGAGATATATTACAGCCTATAAACTATATGACTCCACAAAATGTGCTCCTGTAAAACTTTTATAGTGACGTTAAAGATAAACAACGAAATTCTAAATGTGAAATCAGACGTTCAACAAGCTCCTCGTGTGTCAGGTTTTAATAATAAAGTGATTTTTGTTGATTAGACAGACTCGTTTTCTGGGAATGTGCTCAAATATTCTGCATTATGTTAAAAAAAACGAACAAAATCAACATATTAGCTTCAGATAAACTCATTTTATTCTCTTTGTCAGGTCTTTGTGGTGCCGTTTCACACTCTGACTGCATCTTATTGTGGTTTTTAGTCTGTTTAGCCTCCTTTTAAGTCTTATTTAAGGCAGCAGAGTCATGATTTGTGGTGTGGGATGGTGATTTCTAGAGCTCGGCCCGGGTTTGTCGCCGCCGTCGATGAGATTATCTCCGCAGGGTTCGGCCGTCGTTTCATCGGGGCGTCTTTGATTCTCTCCCGGGCTGACGAGAGGCGACCGAGGAGGATCTGAGCGGCGTTCGTGAGGCCTGAACTCCCCCGAGTGTCGTCGAACGCAGCCTGCTGCACGCTTTAGAAGCAGCTCGGGGCCGATGCAGAGCTGCATTTTGAATTTTGGTTGCGAAATGATGCGTTTTTGACTCCTAAACCCACAAACTCCTTCTTTGTTCCATTTAAACGCATGCAAAGCTTCTCATTTAGCCGCGCAGGAGTGTTTTCATCAACCAAACCTGCAGCTCTGATCTTGATTTAACGCTTATTTTTGAGTTGGACTTGGTGTCTGTCCTCCTGACGGGTGACCCAAACTAAACCATGTGCTTCTCCAAAACAAACAACTCGGCTGTTAGCTAAAGGAAAACACTGGCATGTTGGGAAATCCTGTGTTTTTTCTGGTGAGAAGCTGCTCGAACGTTAGCCACAGGACACGTTTTCTAATTTAACAGCATCAAAAGCAAAGCAAAGCAGACACGAGCTCCCTTGAACGTGCGATTTGTGGCATTTCTGGAGCGTCTCTAAGTGGTTTCAAGCTTCAAATCAGGCGATTGTTTTTGCGCGATGAGGCTGATTAATCGCGTGACGCTGCGACGTCAGAACACATCGAACTTTCTCGACGCCAAACTGCAAAAAACAACAGCAAAAAAAGCGAGTTTAACCCTCTGTGGTGCTGAAATCCGGCAGCAGCAGCTCCCTCTCAGATGTTTCCTTATTCTTATCCTTAATAATGTGAATAAAGATGGATAAAAGCTGCGCTAGGTGCTTTGTAAATCGTTGTTTTTGCCCTTTCTGAAGCCCACGAGCTGCTTCCAGAGTCTGATTTGCTTGTTGCTTCCTGAGCAGGTACAAATGAGGCGTTCTGGTTTGGTAACTAGTCCAACAGCTGGACAGATGCAGGTGCTTTTGGTTGTTTGTGGAGCTTTAAATCAGATTTTGGGTTTATTTTGTGCAGTTTTGATCTGTTCGGCTGCACGCTGGAAGCTCAAATCCAGCAGAACGTAGCCGTTGATGGAAAAGAACACGTGGATCAGAGAGTTTGAAGCTCCTGGAAGGTGTGTTTCATGTCTTCATGCTAAGCTAGGCTAATCGTTTTGCAGTGCAGGACCTCACTTCCTGTTTCAGGGCCTGTTCTGACCACAAGAACCACTCCTGTAGAACCTCTTCAGGGCAGAATAAAGCGTCTACTCCGGGATATTTACTCCTAAGCGGCGCTGAAACTCTGCTGTGTGATGATTAGTTCAACTAAGATCACTATGAACATAACAGTCCTTCGTTCTTCTCTCTCTTAAGTGCTGATAAAACTGGAGTTACGTCCAGAAACGACTATTTGTTGTTGTTTTTTTGTTCCCTGAGTTGACGTCTCAGTCGGAGCTGTTAGATTAGAGTTGTCGTTAAGTAAATCCCAAATTGATTTGATTGTTTTTATGTCTATTTCTGCTTTTTAAATCCATTTAATTTCGTTTTTAATCTCATTTTATTGTCTTTTAATCTTTATTCCTTCCTCTCTGAAGCACTGAAGCTGCTGAAGAAGCTCAAAACAAATGCAGATGTTAGATTTTTGCTTGAATAAAGGACCAAATTGTAGATTTTACTGTAAAACAAAAGGCTAAAAAGGCTGATTATGGGTCATGTTTGCAGCATCTAACCTGAGTTCCTGCACTGCAAAGCTTCCTAATGTAGTTTACTCGTCTTTATACGATACAAATCAGCTTCTGACTTGATGAACCGATGATTTAAGATGTTATTTCGTCGTAAAATTAACATTATTTGGCTCTAGGATGGACTCCAGCTTCCTGAAGGATAAGCTGTAGCATCGTCTTTCGTTCATGTGTTTTGCTGGCTCCAGCGTTCTCGCCTCCCTCCTCGGTGGCTTCAGGAGCAGGAGGAGCTGATCAGCGGCGCTACGAGCAGCCAATAGAGCCGAGGTCAGAAGTCAGAGCTGCAACACTCAGACAATAGATGGAGCAAATATTCCCTCTGACCCTGAAGACGAGCCGAGAAGCAGCGCTCTGGGGGGAGGAGAGAAACCAGAGGGCTGCTGCAAAGGTTCATCTGGCTTCTTTCTCCTGGTTTATTATCCACATCAACGTTCTGCACATTCACAACAATGGAAATCATAGTTATGCTGTGAGTTCTGGCACATTTGTTTACTCCTCTGCAGTCATCTTAGAATCTCCCGATGCTGTTCTGCGTTCCCAGAGATGTCTCGGTAATGAATTTGTCCGTGATTTCTGCATGTGTTTTGTGGAAAGACGCATCAAATTTGGCAGAAACGACAGGAAAGCTCAGAATATTTGCTGTATTTGTGAGCCAGACCGTTAAAGTCAAAGCAGAAACGCAAAAATATGAATTTCATCTGCAGGCAAACAAACAGTCCAATAAACTACAGGTGAAGAAAGAGGTTTTCAATAATAAATCAATGTTTTATTCATATTTATCCAGTTTAAATGGCTTTTCTTTGCATGTTTAGTGTCGCAAACATGTTTTCCGGGCAACTTTCTCGGAAAATTATTGTTAAATTCTGGTACAAAGCATCAAACAAACCTTATTAATCAGACAATTTAATATTAAACAAGCTTCTTGATGCTGCATGAATAGCTTAATATCGTAATATGAGAATTTAATGGAATAGCCAACCTGCCATTGAATCCAAGCAGCATATTAAACAGATACAGCGTGGTGTCGTCTGCATAGAGGCGGAGACAGAAATTCAAACGGTTGTTGTTATTTCCTGGAAACAAAGCAGAACATACATTTACTTTAGATGATCGGGATTAGAGAAGCTAATGCTGTGGGCTTAGCTTAGAGTTTTGGCTTCAAACAGGAGAAGAAATGGAGATAATGAGGTGTAAATGGGCTGTGGATGAGGTCTGGTGTACAGTAGAAGAAGGAGGGTGAGTTTTAGTCATGGGATTAGTTGAAAAATAGTGTTGTCCTGTGTTTGTTGTTCTTGTTGTTCTGCAAAATAGTAATGACATGCGCTGTAAATGTGACTCTTGTACAGAATAATCAGTGCAAATAGAGGATTTTACTCTGCAAGAAAAAATTCCCCTTTGAAAAGGAAGAAACCTCTGGCAGAACCAGGCTCAGGGAGGGTGGTTGTCTGCCTCGACCAGTCGGGGTGAGGGTAAAAGCTAGAGAAACTGACTTTCGGCCCCCTTATGTCCGATGTTTTTCTCATTGGTGGCTCCTTCTGTGGCTTGAGAGTCGACCAATTAGAGCAGGTGGGGTTAGCAATGGGGATGTTAGCTTCCTTGCTAGCTAGCCTTTTAGCTACACCAATGAAAAACAATGATAGAAGAGTGAATGTAGCTGCAGAGGTTTCTTAAATCAGCATGGCCATTGAAAATTACGGTAAATACTTGTAGAACCACCTATTAACGCTTCTGTGAAACAAATAAATCAGTCACTACTGTTTGTTTTCGGTAAAACAACGTCGTCCCTACAGCTTAAATAAGCCAAAATTTGCTTTTTATCACGTAGAAAGGTATCTGTTTGTCCTTGTAGCATAGGTAGAAGTTTACAGGTCATATTTTACAGGTTCTACATGAGTAGAATAATTTAATTTTCAGAAACTGGCTGTTTTGTATATAAATGGAATCGTGTATCAATCCGCTGCTGAAAGTAGTCCCTATCAAAATGCACTATTTATGCACTACATTTCCCATCAGCCCTGTTGTCAGAGGTAATTTTCTCCATAAGTCGTCTTTTTCCACCTCTGATTATCAAAACAAACTCAGCTGGCTGGTTTTATAATGTAAATAAAACTGTGTATTAATCCGCCGCAGAAAATAGTCCCTAAGAAAACACACTGTTTAGTCCTGTTTGAACAACATTAGCTAAAAACTACGATGCCCAGCTGTTCCAGGAAGCAGATTTGATGCATTTATGTTTGAAATCTTGCTGATGTCATTGGAGTTTTATCATTTTCTGCTCGTAAACACACTTTTTTGACGAAACAAGCAGCAGCTAACTCGCACGTCGAGCAATAGCATAATGAAAGAAAGACCAATGTGGCAGTTCCAATCTTTCCTCCCTCTCGTTTCGAATCAGTTTCACCATTTTCTCCTTCCTCGGACCTCTTTCTCCCCCTCTCCGCCTCTCTTTTGGGAGGGGGGGGAGGTATTATGTGATCGTCAGGGGAATTGAACACAAGAGCCGAGGCAGCAGCGGCCCGATGAATTATTGATGGGAATCTCAGCGTGACCCGCCTCGGTCTGCTCACTTCACTTCTTCTTCACCTCGCAGCCGGGTTAACCAGGCAAAATGGAGGGAGGGAGGACGGAAGAGGAAGAGACCGGAGGAGCCCATTGTTTGGTTGGAGGACGGTGTCGGCCCGGTGAATTATGGATGATAAGAAAACGATGCTAAAACCAACCTCTGGCCTCTTAGCTTACATGCTACGTTCAGTATGAAGCACATTTCTGCTGCACTGATTCCTGAATGATGCCACTTTCTCTTTGACTGCATTGAAATTGCTTCTATTTTGCCGCAACTGAGCTCTTCCTTCACATTAAAAGCCTCCCAGAAATAGCAGAGATAGTGTTTTTGAAGCTTAATCGAAGGCTAATATAAGGATAAAGCTCAATTATGTGTGTTTGCCGGAGCTCTTCAACACAGTCGTGGGTGATATTCATTGCTGGTTTCATGGAAAATGTCCTTTATGTGGAAGAACAGCTTGAGAATCCACTTAGAGTCTGATTGTGCTGAAAAACCGAATAAATATTTTCCATTTTACGCATCCTGCTGCATGCAGACGCCGTGCATTATTAATGAGCCGGACTCTGCTTTATGACACAGATTACCAGCAGTTGTTGTGTTTGTGTGCTTTTGCAGCTTCAGACTGTGGGAACGGAGCTCGCGTCCGTTTTCAGGGTTTTCTGACCTCCTGCATATTCACGGGCCGCCATCGATCGGCAATAATGGATTTCGGGGCTGCTGAGAGGAGACTTGTGATGTTTGTTTGTGTGTCAGCGTGAGAAGATTTGACAGGAGCTGTTGTCTCCGTCTCGTCCTGTCGATAGCAGTTTTTTCGGAGGGTTGAAAAGTGAGACGTGACCGAGTCTGGCTCCGGGTTTTGTGGGAAGAAACTGCTGCATAAGTGGAAGTTACAGGGCTGTAGCTGAAGGGTTCTGTGTCTCCGAAAGTGAAGCCTTCAAGTCGGTTTTTGTTGTTGTTGAAGTCCACAAGTTTGGAGTTAGAAAGAGTGGCGCTAACCAATGCTACATGCTACATTAGCTGCTGGCAGACCACACCCAGATGTCAAAATATGATGATGCTAGTTGAGTTGCATTGTTGGTAATGTCGGCGCCAGGTTTTGACAAGAAGGAAGAAGCCTGAATCGATCTGGATCCGTCGTCCAACAATGATATTTGAGAGCTGTGCCCTTAAAGTCCCTAAAAACTCAGCTATGTGTATAAAATTTCCATATTTTTCCCATTAAGATAACTTGTTCCTGGCTTAAATGGAAGTTATGAGGGGTTTTGTGTCTCTAGAAGTCTGATAAATGACCTTACTTGATGTCCGTTGGTGTTGAAGTCCACAGGTTTGGAGTTAGAAAGAGTGGCGCTAACCAATGCTACATGCTACATTAGCTTCTGCTAGCAGACCACACCCAGATGTCAAAATCTGATGCTAGTCGAGTTGCATTGTTGGTAATGTCGGTGCCAGGTTTTGACAAGAAGGAAGAAGCCTGTATTGATTTGGATCCGTCGTCCAACAGTGATATTAGAGTCCACTGCTAAATAGACACAGTGCCCCAAAAACTCATCTCCACGCATTACAGTTGCATATTTAGAAGGTTTTTCCCATTAAAATAACTTGTTCCTGGCTTAAATGCAAGTTATGAGGGGTTTTGTGTCTCAAGAAGCCTAATAAATGTCCTTAAGTGATGTCCGTTGATGTTGAAGTCCACAAATTTGGAGTTACAGAGAGTGGCGCTAACCAATGCTACATGCTACATTAGCTTCTGCTAGCATACCACACCCAAATGTCAAAATATAATGCTAGTCGAGTTGCATTGTTGGTAATGTCGGCGCCAGGTTTTGACAAGAAGGAAGAAGCCGGAATCGATTTGGATCCATCGTCCAGCAGTGATATTTGAGAGCTGTGCCCTTAAAGTCCCTAAAAACTCAGCTATTAGTATAAAATTTCCATATTTTTCCCATTAAGACAACTTGTTCTTGGCTTAAATGGAAGTTATGGGGGGTTTTGTGTCTCTAGAAGTCTGATAAATGTCCTCAAGTGATGTCCGTTGGTGTTAAAGTCCACAGGTTTGGAGTTAGAGAGAGTGGCGCTAACCAATGCTACATGCTACATTAGCTTCTGCCACCCAGATGTAAATGTGATGCTAGTGGAGTTGCATTGCTGGTAATGTTGGCGCCAGGTCAAGAAGCCTGAATTGATTGATTGGTCATTGTCCAGTAATTCAGCCAAACATGTTGGGACTAGAAACCAATTCTGAAGATAAATCATACAGATATACAGAAAGTTCTACCCTGGATGCAAACAGGATTGGGTGTTTAGGTTTATTATGTATTAACATTTGGAAGTCTGAACCCAGTTTCAAGGTAGAGATGCTCAATCATGGTGTTAAAAATGGGCTTTAACTAGCATGTTTTAGCAGCTAAACCTAAACTATAAGGGTGAAACATCAGAAAACATTGATAAATTATGTCTGTATTGGTTCTATCTGAAAGAAATGACAAACAACTGCCTTTGTGAGGACAAAACAAAGGAAAACCAACATTTTCTAGTAGATTTACAGCCTCCTGACAACAAAACGTACTGAATATTACTCTCTAATAGCGGTGTTACTCTGGTTAAATGGTTAAATGACAGAAATAATTCGCTTAAATTCACTCCCACTTGATGCAAACAAGCTTAAACTATGGCAGATTTCTTACTTATTATGACTTTATGTCACCTGAGAAACAGTATTTTACATTGTTGTGGCTAAAAAGACACCATATGAACAAGCTAACAAGGTACAACATGCTGACGGAGGTCTTTAACTAGCATGTTTTAGTGTTTAAACCTTAACTATAAAGGTGGAACATCAGAAAAGTGCAGTAAATTCCGTCCTGCTAATAGTCTGTATTGAAAGAAAAGACAATAAACTGTCTTTTTAGAGGAAAACCAACAGTTTCTAGTAGATTTAAAGCCTCCTCATAGTGGTGTTACTCTGGTTAAATAATTAAATTGCTGATTTAAATCCAATATTTCCCTCCAGTTTGATGCAAACAACCTTACGTCTCGCCAAATTCCTTACTTCGGACTCTGTTTTCTAGTTGAGTCTTTGTGCTTTTGCATTGATTTGCGGTTATAATGTGGATTTTTAGCTTCAAGGTGCAGTTTTTGATGCTTCCACCTGCTATGTTTGGCATTCTAGCACCTGAATCTGGTGCTCATGAGTCATTTTTGTGGCCAAATCCGAGTAAATCTCAACCCTGAAGATGGCGGATCAGAAGGCGCCCTTGTCTGGCACCATTTAAACCTCAGCTGGGTCCTGCAGAGAGCTTTACGGCACCCTGACATCCATATTCATGCCGCAGAGCTCCCGTTCAAGCCCTCCAACACCTGCAGCTCCCAATAAGAACATCAGAGCAGCGGCGTAGTGATTTCTCGTTAAGACTGTCCACACCAATTAGGGCGGCCCGGCGGCGCTGAGGTTGTCGAGGGCGGCAGCGGTTGTTGCCGGGGGCCGACCGAGCGGTTCGGGTTCAGGGGAGAAAATGGTCCTGTCGCCGCTTTATTAGGGCGGCCAAATCAAACGTGACACCCGGACTGTGGACTCACGGAGGCGAAGCGCTTAGAGAATCACAGCCGCAGCTCCGAACACAAACACGGAGCCCAGTCTGAATCTAAAGACCGTTTAAAGCTGAGCCTCGACGCCAAACATCACCGCGATGCTGAGGGCTTGTCTTTGTCAAATTTCGACTACATTACCCATCAGCCCCTTTGTTTCGTGAGCCTCCTCCTTAAAAACAACAAACATGCCAGAAGTACTTTGTTTCCACGATTCTTTCTAGTCTTTTATAATGTAAATAACTGCGTATTAATCCGCCGCTGAAAGTAGTCCCTAACAAAACGCATAATTTGGTCCCGTCTGAGCAACATCTGCTAAAAACTACAACACCCAGCGGCTTCAGGAAGTAGACTTTATGCATCGTGCTCGATTGGTAACGGGAGTTTTCTCAGTTGAGGCTAGCAAACTGAATTTTAGTGTTTAAAACTGGCGAGTTTGATAGATTTTGGGGGTTTACAAGCCAGAAAGAGTGGAATGAGTGTTGCGTTGCATTATGGGAAATGTAGTATCCAGCATTTGTTGGCTTACAATCTGAATATCTCCACTTTGGTTGCTCTTTTTGGGAATCTGTAGAGGTAAACGGTCTTTTCTGTAACAGTGAGGACACTTTTATTGAGGAATCAACTGCGTCTTGTTGCTGACTAATTACTGGAAACGTGCTATGAGTCATTTTGAGGATGGATGCTTCATTTCAATTATATTCAATGAGCTCAGATGGGTCAAGTTACTGCTTTTTTGCTGCTTGATGCAAAAAGAAAACATGCAGGATCGTCTTTTTAAAAGAAACGATCTGCAACTGACAACAAATAGTGAAGCAAAAATCAGCAAATACAGGAGGAGATTAATGGATGCAACGTGATTTAAACTCATTTAAAGGCTCCTGGAGTTGTTTTTATTTAACTTTATTTAAAAGGACGCAGAGTTTGTGGACATTCAGGCTCCACATGTGCTGCAAAATTAGAAGAAAAAGACTCAAAACAAAGACCTGGTTGCAAAAATAAATCAGTTGTATGGAAATATTACAGGACAGAGGATGGTGTCGACCAAAAACAGGCGTTTTATCATCAGTTTTCTGCAGTAGTCGTCCAATTTGTCGATCATTTATCTTCACATGTTGCACCTTTTAGCTTTTCCACCTTTTATTTAAATACTGAACCTACTTGTCTGCATCCAGCTGCACCTTTTATCTAACTTTTGCACGACTCAAACCATGACTTTTACATGTTTTCTTGCAGCAAAGTGCAAAATCCAGAAGTGCAGCTGTATTTGTGGTGATATTAAGACACTAAATAAGCTCTGTCACTGATTTCTACGAGGTTTGTATAGTTTATATTTGCACATTTCTTACTGCGCTTTTAATTCGCTGACAGGATTGAAGCTCAATCCAGTAAACTGTGCAAAGACACCACAGGAATTCTGTTTTATTCTGTTTAAATCAGCACCACAAAGCTCCGTCTGATCAGGTTTGTTGTAATCCAAAGCAAACAAACAGTATTTTGGATGTTTTTCTCAGCGTTACAGCAAAAGACAAAGATCCTGAATGGATTTTTTCAGCTTTTTAAAGGATATTTTGATGCAGATGCACTCAAAACAAAGCAACAACCCTGATTATTGTGGTGTAATTAATTCTTTTCATGTAGTTTTTCCAATTCAGTTCAATTTTGGATTAAATACATTGCAGAAAATCGAAGTCTTGCAGGTTTTTCCACCTTGTTCGGCTCTAATTCATGTGTAAAACAGCATTTTATACGTGAGGTGTTTGTCTGTATTCGACCCAGCTGGGTGTATCCGGGGGTTTATCGTGTAAAACCCTCAGATCAGCTCAGAGATTCCAGCTCGTATTTACGGATCTTATCTGCTCCTCGGGTCCGATCGATGCCGAAGACCTGCGGCGGTTCAGGTCAGAACCGAGTCCGGCGTTCAGGTCCTGCTATTTCTGGATTCGCTCATCATGCAGCTCCTTTAAATAGCCCGATCCCACCTCCCCCAGATCTCATTAGACCCTCTGTCTCTGCTGGTTAGTCTGGCGTTTTTATTTCGCGTCGTTCCTTCGCCTCTTTGTTTCCCGCCTCCCTCCGTCGGCCTCATTAGTATTGGTGTCACAGTGCGGCTGAAATAAGTCTGTCCAGAGGCGTAATGAACGGCGACAGGCGGGACGAAGCTGTCAGGCCGCCGGCAGGTTTACGGTGAAGACAAACACCGGAGAGAAGAGGAAATAAAGGAGGCGAAATCCTACAAATGAGCCCAGCATGAGGCCTGTTCTGAGCTTCTGTTACTAGCAGCTTTAAATGTAGGGAAATCTGACATTAAGTGATGAAGAAAACATCCACAGCCTTTACTGAAGCGTGCGAACGATTTAATATCTGGTTATAATCAGCTTGTTTTTGCTCCTTCAGTCAGTTTCTCTGTATGTAAATGTGCTGATGTGTATCTGCAGCCGGTCGATGCTCTGATACCGAAACACAAACAAGGAAGTGGACGCCGTTTGTTGTCCCTCCTCCTCCTGTTTTTTCCGTGTACATTTCTGCTCCAGCGGTGGAGCGGCGGCCTGACGGATGGCCCACGCCGGTCGATGGCTGTAATCCCGGCCGGATTAAAAGAGCATTAATACCGGCGACGGTGGCGCGAACGGAGCGGACCCGGATCTCCATTGATCCGCAGGAACCCGATCCAGACTAGTTCCTGGAAGAGACTTGGGGGGGAGGAGGAGGAGGAGGAGGGAGGATGGGGGGAAGGAGGAGGAGGAGGAGGGGAGCTGACAGCAAACAATAGAAAGAGACGAGGAAGCTTCTGAAGGCAAAATAAGACGAACGAAGCGTAGATCAGGAAGGAGCTGAACGGCGACGCTGCAGATTGATCATCGATGTGAACGTGGAAATGTAGCTTTCTTGTTAAATCAGGGAAGAGTTGAGTCACTTATCCGTGCAAAGTTGTGTTTTAGCGCAAATCAGGTGCTAATTCAAGCCTTTCTGCGCCTTAAATCCACTTTATCACCACTGTACGGGGCTGAGACGGCAGAAGTTTGCAGGACACACATGAACAATGCAACCCACTAGAACCTCACCTTTACCTCTGTTCACTGATGCACTGCTGGTTGTTTTTGCACATGGGCATGAATTCGGCTCGACTTGCACTTTTGCACGAACTTTCATTTGAAGACGTGACTCAGATCGTCAAATTACAGCCCTGGATTTGCCTGAAATGTTTACAGCATGAAGTTTGGATACGTGGACGGCTGACGGTAGATGAAGAGCGAGACGAGCTGCTTCTGGAGGCTCAGGTGGTGAAATAATAAGACGAATGAGGACAAGGGTCCGTGTACGTGGCGGCCATTCGTTTTCTTATTTTGAGATTTCAAAATAAAACGAAAAATAAACCGTTTCCCGTTTTTTTCAGTGATAATACAAAATGAAAAACGGAAAACGGGCCCTAATCCATTATCCATTATCTGTTATCTGATTTAATTAGATGTGTTTGTAAATGGAAATTAAAATTAAAATACACCCGTGGAAAACTTATTTCTCTACTTCCTGTTGGTTTTGGCTCCGTGACCCGTCTGACTTCTGATGAGGAAGGATCTGGTATCTAAAGCTCCAGTGTTAGCTCACTGTTAGCAGACCTTGCTGTGTGCCGTGGCCTGATGAAGACCCACTGTGGGGTCCAAACGTTGCTTGGCTCACATTGTTCACTATTTCACAGTGGACTTTTCACCAGCGTGGGGTTTATTTGTCCCTTTGGAGGGACCTTGTGGTGCCGCTAGCTCTGCCGCTAGCGCTAAATCGCTAGCGTTCGGCTGCTTTTCGGGACGTTTTTGGGGAGGTTTGGAGGTTTTCTGTTACTTTAGCTTTGCCAGAAAGCAAAGTAGCGATTTAGCGCTAGCGGCGAGCTAGCGCTAAATCGCTAGCTCCTCTTCAGAAGTCAGACGGGTCACGGAGCCAAAACCAACAGGAAATAGAGAAATAAGTTTTCCACGGGTGTATTTTAATTTTAGTTTCCATTTACAAACACATCTAATTAAATCAGATAACAGATAATGGATAATGAATTAGGGCCCGTTTTCCGTTTTTCATTTTGTATTATCACTGAAAAAAAGGGAAACGGTTTATTTTTCGTTTTTATTTTGAAATCTCAAAATAAGAAAACGAATGGCCGCGACGTACACGGACCGACTAAGATGTGCAGTTTTATATGCAAACAGTGAGTAAGCGGAAGGTTCTGCAGATGAAACGTTGATATAAATGTCCCCAAGTGGTTTTCTTGTTAAATCAGGGAAGAGTTGAGTCACTTTTATGTGCAAAGTTGAGCTTTAGTGCAAATTAGGTGCTAATTTAAGCTTTTCTGCACTTTAAAACCACTTTATTTACACTCTGCGGGGCTGAAACTGCAGAAGTTTGCAGAACATACATGCACAGTGCAAGCTTTTAATCCAGTATCTGGTTCTCAACATGCCACAGCACCAGGACCTCACCTTTACCTGTGCTTAGTGATTCACTGCTGGTTAACATGGACATGAACTGGAGCTGAAACGAGCGTCTCTTTGCGTCGATGGACTCAGGCCGGTTTCTCCTGACCATGTCTGGCTTGGCTAGCACAAATTCTAGATATTCACGAAGATGTGTGTGTAATTTTAGCTTCATATGTCGAGTCCTTTTTGAGATATGCGTCTTTGAATCTTCCCGTCGACCCACAGGCCAAAGGTTTTTACTCACATTGGAGTATGAGGCTGTTTGAACGACGACATCTCAGGAACTATTCGCCCAAAAATGCCGTCATTAAAACCAGCAGAACCATTTAGAAACTCCAGAGCTCTCCTTGGACCAGACTGTCAACCGATGTTTTAGTTTTTGTGGTGCAACTTGTCAAACCTGCTCAGTCGGTTATGAAATTTTAGTTAACGGCTCAAAGCCCACATTCTCCACCGTGTATATGGGGGTAGTGGTGGTGCAATGGTTAATTCCTTGGGCTACTGATCAGAAGGTCAGAGGGTCGAACCCCGGAGCTGCCATTGTTGGGTTAGAATCAACGCCACGACGAGAAACAACAGCGAAGATTTCAGCTTTTTATCTTGAATAGCTCCTGAGATGTTGTCGTTCAAACATCTCAACGTGAGAAAAACCCCACTGAAGGTGGGTCGACGGGCGATTTTAAAAAGTTGTGTCTCAGAAAGCGTTTGATAAATGAAGCTGAAATTGAAGACGTGCTTTCAGACATGTTTATATTTAATGCTGTAAAAAGTTCAGGCAGATCAGAGGCGGTCGAGCAGAAATAGGTGTAAAAGTCTGAGACGGAAAGACGCCAAAGGTGTGGAAACGTCAGGGTACGTATACTCGAAGGACTTTACCGTGTCCTTAGTCTGCCAGTAGCCCCCTTCCAGGTCAGGTGTTGTCGTCATCCTGCACATTTAATCTCACTAACCCTGATTCTAATTCGTCTATGATGCTGCAGCTCTGTTACTCTCACAGATTTAATTAAATAACACCATAAATTACGGCTATTGATTTAAAATAATCACCGACCGGTTGATTTTTTAGCTCTGGCTGCTCTTAAATTCAGTCTGAAACTGTTCAAGCTTAATTTTCAAACTCATAGTTTCAGTTTCAGAGCTCAGATGAGGCAGTTTTAGTGATTTAGAGGCTTCAGACAAACTTTTTCCTCGTTTCGTTTTCACCCTTCTTTCTAACTAAATGTTAGTTTTGGTGGTATTTTGGAAAATAAAAGCATCACGCTAACACTGCTCAGTAAAAATAACGGGCTGCATTCGATTTTTTAGGAGGAAGTTCGTTTAGAAAAGAGAAAAATGTTAGTTAGCTTCTTAATTTGTTCTTATTTTGTCTTAAAAAAATGACAAAAAGTACCAATAAGAGCAGTAAAACCTCGATTAGCTTCATGCTAACAAGCTAACTCACTTTAATCAGCAGATTTGTTGACAAAATCGACTTCAAACCCAACCTGGACGTCTTTATTTTGCAGTTTTCTGACACGTTTCTGCTCAAAGTTCATTACTTTTTGTGCTAAATGTTGTTTTTTATTTAGAATATTTCAGTTTAACATGTTTATTTCCTGTTTTTGTCTTTGGAAAACGTCATTTTCTCCGTCTCGCCTTCACAGTTTCATCCGTCCTTCGTCTTCCAGGTTTGGTGGTAGAAGCTTTAGAGGCGGTCGGTTTGATGTGTGTCGGGCTTCGGAGGGGGAATCCTCCTCGATTTGATCGGGCCACATAACCGGATTCATTAAGCCGAATCTGTCTGTTATCGGATTACTGCTCGTGTCGGACGGACGGGATCCAGTCGTAGATGTTACAACCTTTAATGGAGGCAGTTGAGCAGCAGCGGAATAAAGAATAAAGAATTAGAGGCGATGAAGACGTTTAAAAGGACGAATCCTTGATTAATAATTACAGAAATGTGACATCAGAGTGGATTTAGTTTGAAATATGTTAAAAAAAACTAAAGAAAACAAGAGAAACACATCTGTTCCTGCTGTGTTTGTTCTCTGTTGGGGCTTTTAATGTGAAAGTCATTTACAGTTTTGGCTGTTTTTAGTGTAAATTAATGATTTTATTTTTTCTCTGTGATTTTACCAAATATTATTAGTAATTTAACAAAACAGCTAAAATCTCTAAAATATTAGTTTATAAATTATTCAGCTTTTTAAAAAAATACTTAAATGACATAATTTTCCTTTTAAATAACCAAAAATATCTGTAAAATATTTCCATGTCAAAGGTTGTGAAAGAACGAATCCTGACATTATTTAACGTTTCGGCAGCTTTTTAAAATTTTGTACAGTCAACATGCAAATTAATACTTTTTATTTTATTTTATTTTATTTAGCAGATATTTTTTGTGATTAAACAAAACAATGAAAATCTGTGAAATAACATTAAAACTAAATATTTTCCTTTTTTTTAAAAAAAACTTAAATTGCATAATTTTGCATTTAAATCAAAACAAATATCTGTAAAATAATATATATATATATATATATTGTAAAGTTAACATGTAAATTAATGCATTTTATTTTTATTTATTTTTAATTTATTACCAGATATTATTTGTGATTTAATAAATCAGCAAAAATCTGTAAAATAACAAACATTTACCTTTTTTATCCTCAGATTATGTCATTTTTCATTCAAATAATTTAAAACATCTGTAAAATATTTATATATTTTGCAAAATATTGTATAACCGTGTAATTTCAATGTCAAACGTTGTAAAAGAACCAATCCGTATTTGTAAAAATACAGATTTTAATGTGTTTTTTTTTAAACAGTCAACATGTAAATTAATAATTTTTTTCTGTGATTTTACTCGATATTATTTTTTAATTTAACAAAACAGGGGACTCGTGTGAGATAACAGTAAAAATGATTAACCATCTTTTAATCCTTAATATTCACAATTTTTCCTTTAAATAGCAGAAAATATCCGTAAAATAACGACACGTTTCTCCTCATTTATATCCAGTGAAGGTGTAAAACAATTAATTGATATTTGTAAAAACACAGATTTTTTGTTTTAACAGTGAACATTTAAATTAATATCTTTAGTTGTGTGATTTTCTAGATATTATTTTTGAATTTAACAAAACAGTGAAAATCTGTGAAATACCTGATATTTTATCTCCGAACCTTTAATATACAGAATTTTTCTTTCAACTAAAGGCACACGTCTGTAAAATAATAATTTTTGCTGATTTAAATACAATAAAAAAAATGTGCAATTTTACAGTCAAAGGTTGTAAAAAAACAAAACAACCATTAATAAAACCACAGATTATTTATTTACAGTTTGTTCTGTGTTTTTATGGTGAACATCCACATGAATATAATAATCTTTTCTCTTATTTATTTACTTTAATACATTTTTTGTTAAATGTTTATTATTTGTAATTTAACAAAACAGTAAAAATCTGTAAAATAACAGTTAATAAATTATTAACTATGTTCTTTGAAATAACAGCAAACATCTGTAACATAATTACATTTTATTGTTTGATAATTTTTATTTAAATACAGCAAAAATTTAAAAAAATAAAAAGTGTACATTTACATAATATAGTAATTTATAACATATATAAAGATAATTACCATTTATTATAAAGTCAGGATTTATTTTACGTAGACATTATTTACAGTTTTTTAATTTTCATTTTTTACAGTCAACATGTTAATTAATATTTTTTTTCTCCTGGGATTTTTTTTAGATATTATTTTTTAATTTAACTAAACAGGGGACATCCATAAAATCACAGTTTAGAAAATTATTCACAGTTTCTTCAACCCTTAATATACATAATTTATGTTTTGCAGCAAATATCTGTAAAATAATTCTATTTTCTGCTGATTTAAATACAGTTTTTTGTGTTTTTGAAGGTTATTTTTACAGTCAACATGTAAATTAATACATTTTTCTCTGATTTAATTTGAATTTGTTTTGTACTTAAATAAAAAAGAGGAAAAAACTCTGTAAAATAACCGTCTTTACTACGTTTTCAGTCCTTCATCTGCATCATTTTCTTTTCAAGTAACAGCAGGTGTTTATAGAATATTGATTATTATCCTGAGCGTCCGTTTACGGCCTCCTTCTGATCGATCGGCGATCACTGTAAAACCTATTGATCAAACTTTCATCCTCCTGCTGAGAGTCGGAGGATCCAGACTCCAAAATAAAAGCCTACAGAGAACACACACACACACACAGGGCTGATAAGACGGAGGTTAACTCATCACCTATTAGTGTGTGAGTCGTCCAAACAGCGATCCTCTCTGTCAACATTCGGCAGGTTGAAGGTTAGAAAATGTTTGTCGCTGCACAAACGTTCACCTCCAACATCAAACGTGGGCTTTTATATAATTTATTACAGTTGAACCACTAAACTCTGATGAAGACGCCACTTATTGTCTGGGAATTAACAATATTAGAGGAAGAAAAAGCTCATTTAAATGGGATTTTGTTGCTTTTTGGTGGATTTAAGGGTTTTATTTATCATGTGTTTGCATCGTTAAGGCAGAGAAATGGAAACATCAGAAAGAAAACATTAAAAACGTAGAAAAAGTCATAAATAATCCGGAGTAAAGAAGCCTAAAGATCATATATGTGAGTGTGTACGTGCACCTGTATGTTATCTATCTGTGTACATTCGTGTTGACATTGTGCTGCTGCATGTAGGAGGATTATTGCTGCGCTACATCCGGTCCCCTAGTGGTCACATGTGGTATTACAACAAGCGCAAAAAGCGTTTAAATGATAATTATTAAAGAAACTGTTCCAAGCAAAGATGGAGTCAGGGCTTTATGCTATAGTACGACATGCTAGTCGACCTGCTAGCGGCGTGTTTAGCGGCTGTTAGCTAGCTGGTGCTACGGATAAATCGGCTAAAGCTGAACGTGCAGATTATTTTGGAGTTGCGTGTGTTTTAGCTCTGAAACTCCTTCTACAGCATAAAATATGAACATTTACAAAAACATCTGTGAAATTTTAGCTTCATGTATCAAATACTTTCTCACGTTGAAATTTGAGGCTCTTTGAGCAACCATATCTCAGGAGCTCTTCAGAATAAAAGCTGGAAATCGTCACTGTTACTTCTCATCATGTCACTGACCCAGAATCTGTAATATCGGACAAGTATATCAGATAATCTCTGATTATGGGTGAGTTATGTTAACAGAAGCTGAAGTTTAGTTTGTCTCTTCCGACTGTTTTTCTCTGAGTCTGTATGGATGTGACGTCTCGAATTATTAACGTAAACAATGAAAGCATTTGTAGCTGTTCATATTTTTTTGTTTGTATTTGGAGAACCAAATTAAAACTCCAGAGCTTATATCACTGGTTGACTTCTGTGTTATCAGTTGTTTTGTTGATATGAGCTCAAAGATGGAGCATTCATCATGATGTGAAGCACGGTGGTGGCAGCATCATGACGTGAAGCATGGTGGTGGCAGCATCATGATGTGAAGCATGGTGGTGGCAGCATCATGATGTGAAGCACGGTGGTGGCAGCATCATGACGTGAAGCATGGTGGTGGCAGCATCATGATGTGAAGCATGGTGGTGGCAGCATCATGATGTGAAGCATGGTGGTGGCAGCATCATGATGTGAAGCATGGAGGTGGCAGCATCATGGTGTAAAGCACGGTGGTGGCAGCATCATGACATGAAGCAAGGTGGTGGTAGCATCATGATGTGAAGCATGAAGGTGGCAGCATCATGACGTGAAGCATGATGGTGCCACCATCATGGTGTTAAGCACGGTGGTGGCAGCATCATGACATGAAGCAAGGTGGTGGTAGCATCATGATGTGAAGCATGAAGGTGGCAGCATCATGACGTGAAGCATGGTGGTGGCAGCATCATGATGTGAAGCATGGTGGTGGCAGCATCATGATGTGAAGCACGGTGGTGGCAGCATCATGATGTAAAGCATGAAGGTGGCAGCATCATGACGTGAAGCATGGTGGTGGCAGCATCATGATGTGAAGCACGGTGGTGGCAGCATCATGGTGTGAAGCATAGTGGTGGCAGCATCATGGTGTGAAGCACGGTGGTGGCAGCATCATGGTGTGAAGCATAGTGGTGGCAGCATCATGGTGTGAAGCATGGTGGTGGCAGCATCATGGTGTGAAGCATAGTGGTGGCAGCATCATGGTGTGAAGCATGGTGGTGGCAACATCATGGTGTGAAGCATGGTGGTGGCAGCATCATGGTGTGAAGCATGGTGGTGGCAGCATCATGACGTGAAGCATGGTGGTGGCAGCATCATGATGTGAAGCATGGTGGTGGCAGCATCATGAAGTGAAGCACGGTGGTGGCAGCATCATGAAGTGAAGCACAGTGTTGGCAGCATCATAATGTGAGGCACGGAGGTGGCAGCATCATTATGTGAAGCACGGTGGTGGCAGCATCATGATGTGAAGCATGGTGGTGGCAGCATCATGATGTGAAGCACGGTGGTGGCAGCATCATGATGTGAAGCACGGTGGCAGCATCATTATGTGAAGCATGGTGGTGGCAGCATCATGGCGTAAACTAGCTTGTAGCTCCTTCAGAGGATCCATAGGTGTCCGATATTACAGATTCTGAATCGATGACATGATGAGAAATAACAGTGAAGATTTCAGACTTTTATTTTGAAGAGCTCCTGAGATGTTGTTGTTCAAAGAGCCTCTACAGCTGCTGTTATTATTATTATTATTATTACTATTATTATGAAAGTCAGTCATAAAACCAAACTTAATCTGAGACCAAACGTTCAGCTGAGAGCAGAATAAAGGATGAAGCAGAGCGACGGAGGACGATGACATCAAACTCCTCTGAGGCCGTTTCCTCATCAGCTCGATGACATCACTGAGCCACGGGCGGCCGCGATTGGCCGGTCGGTTTGTCCTGGTAAACAAGCTGAGATGCATTACTGTGTGTGTGTGTGTGTGTGTGTGTGTGTGTGAGACCTTTGTCCGGTGATGTCACCACAGAAATACAGATCATTGGCTGATAAAGCGTCTCTGCTCTCACACTGATCCTCTGATTAAAGTCTTTGTTCCTCAGTCAGACGGCGTTTCTGTACATGTGAGGTATATTTTAAAAACACCCAGAGACCCTGAACATTATTATTATTATTATTATTATTAACTTTTAAAACACTAAAATATCCCAAACAGGCCAAACGTGTTGCTTCACATCCTTTAGTAAACAAGACTCCACTGGTTCTACTGGAGACTTGAATGACTTTACAATATTAATATTCACTGTAACGGAAAGTCTGGCAGGAAAAAACAGTTCAAATGGAGAAAGTGGGAGAATTACTGTAAAACATATGTAAACCAAACCATCAAACCATCAACATGTAATAATAATAATGATAATAATAATAATAATAATAATAATAATAATAATAATATCCTTCATGTACAGAATTTTCTTTTATATAAGGGCACATTTCTGTAAAATAATGACGTCTGCAGTTGATTTAAATTCAGTAAAATAGTTTAATTTCACTGAATTATTAATTATTATTAATTATTATAATTTATTTCACAGTCAATGTATATTTTAATAGTTTTTATATCTTTTATTTGATATTATATACGTTTTATTTTTAATTTAACAAATCAGGTGAAATCTGTAAAATAATAAAAAAAAAATTTAAGTCCTTCATATGCATTAATTTTCTATTAAACGACAGCAAATACCTGTGAAATAATGATGTCAGCTGATTTAAATACAGTGAAAATAGTCTAATTTTACAGCCACATGTTGTAGAAAATACAGAATTTTGATGTGAACATTTGGATTATATTTTGGGCTGTTTTATTTCACAGTCAGCGTATATTTTAATAGTTTTTATTTTTTTTACTGGATGTTTTACACGTGTTATTTTTAATTTACCAAATCAGGTAAAATCTGTAAAATTGAATAAAAATATTAAAATATTTTCTGATAAATGAATTTTCTTGTAAACAAAAGCAAATATCTGTAAAGTAATTATGTTTTTTTTGCTGATTTAAATACAGTAAAAATTATGTAATTTTATGGTCAGAACACTGTGGACATTATTTATTTACAGTTTTACCCTGTATTTACGGTAAACATGTGCATTAAAACTTCTTTGGAAACTGGAAAATGTGTAAAATAACAGCGTCAATCTTTATTATACATAATTTCTCCTTCAAATAATGGCAAATATAAATATTTGCCATTATAGAACGATGTTTTTTTGCTGTAATTTTAGACCTAAAGATGATAAAAGAATGAATAACCATTGGTTACAACAGGGATTTTATTATTATTTATTATTGTTGTTGTTGTTATTATTTATTATTATCAAGAATAATAATAATAAATTGTCTTTTATTATTATTATTATTACTATGATTATTATGATTATGATTATTAATTTTATTATTCATGTATTTATTATTATTATTATTTTTTTTTTATTATTATTATTATTATTGTTGTTGTTGTTGTTATTTATTATTATTAATAGTAATAAAAAATGCCTTCTATTATTATAATTACTGAGTTATTATTATTATTATTATTATTTATTTTTTAATTTATTATTATTATTATTATTATTATTTAAAACAGTAAAACATGTGTAAATTTACAGATTTTTTAAATGGACATTATTTACAGTTTTGTCCTCTTTTATTTAGGTTTATCATGTAAATAAATACTTTATTTTTCTGTGATTTTACTGGATATTATTTGCAGTTTAAGAAAACAGGGTTAATCTGTAAAATAACAGTAAAGTGTTTAAAAAAATTAAAATTAAAAACAACCAGCAGATGGACGGGAGGGTAGCAGGAGTTTGTCTCCATTCTAAACACGTCAGAGTCTAAAGAATCCATACTGGTGATCAATAAACTGATCAGTGCTCTGTTGTCTCTCAGCTGATCGATCGACACGTTCAGTTCAAAGGATGATTTCCTCACAGCTTCACTCGTTCATGTTTCTGCTGCTTGGATCTCAGGGAGGCTTCGGTCCGTTTCCGGTTATCGTCTCAACACGGAAGGAAGAAGAAGCGTGGCGGTGCATTAAGCATGACCACACGCACACGCACACACACACGCTGGTGAAGTGCTGACTGCTAAGTGCTGCGCTGTGAGTCTGAGTGCCGAGACGTGATGCATCAAGTGCGTTCGTCAGGATGAACTTCAGCATCTCGAGCTCGTTTCTTCATTTGTTTCACAATCATTACAAAAAACTTTATCCCACTTGCGTGAAAACGTTTCTAAGGTGTCACCGACTCTGGAATAAACAGTCTGGATGTTTCACTGTTTACGTCTTCGCCTCATTTTATAGCCGTCTCCGTGGAAACACTGCCTGCAGTTCAGCCGAGACGTCCCTGAATTTTTAGCTGTTGCTCAAATTTTAGTCTCTAATGGCTTCTTAGCTCCACCGAGGAGTGAAGGAATTGTAGTTTTTTACAGGATCTGGTGCAAATAGTTAATTCTGGAGGTCATGTTTGGTCATATTGATAAAATATGATGGTTTTAAAGTGATATTAGGCGAAGTTTCCGGCAGAAGAGTTGCTCCTGAAAGTCTCCTCGCCTGAAAGTTTCAAAATAAAATGACAAGACTTTTATGTTTAGAGGTCAAAGGGGATAAAACTATTATTATATGCCATGTTTTCTCAGCGTAACTGGAAGTATTACTTTCTACTAGGGATGCATGATAACATCAGCGTCTGATAATTATCGGTTAATTTTGGCAATTATGACGTCATTCTGATAATTGGGATAATTAAAAAATGAGCCGATAATAATAAAGACTTGAATCTTGGTTTTTGCCGTTGGTCTGTGTGTTGTAGTTTGTCCTCATGCCTGGCTCCTCAACCCCTCCCCTCCCAGACGGTACTGTCGCATGTGTGTGATGTCATAAGACTGCGCCTGCAGAGAAAAACAAGCAGCATGGTGGCACTGACCAGAGTGGACTTTCTTTACCGTGTCAGAAGAAGACATTTGACCAGGGCTGGTCCCAAATATCTGAATATTGGTTGGTTTTGGTGGTATTTGGATAATAATTCTGATATGCAAATAGTCGTATGCGCCACCGCCGAGTGCCGCCAAGTGCCGCCAAGTGCCACCAAGTGCCGCCGAGCGTTGCCGAGCGTTGCCGAGCGTTGCCGAGGCTGTAGTACGCCGCCGGGCAGAGCCGAGTGTCGCCAAGGCTCTTGAACGCCGCAATGGTTGTAGTAGTGGACCTGCCAACTCCGGTGTCAACCCCCCCCTCACACCGCGACACGAACCCAATCGGTTGACATTATCGGTTATCGGCTCCAAGTTGTATAAAATTATCGACTATCGGTGTCGGTTCAAATTGGCGTTATCGTGCATCCCTACTTTCTACTGTTCTATTCTAGCCTCATCTTGGTTTTTGTCATAGTTCTTCTACTGTTAAGACACGGCTGCTTTTCTTATTCTACGTCATTTTGTTTTTTCTGAGCAACACCTGGCAAAAGAACTTCCTCTGGGATTAATGAGGTTTTATCTTAACAACACGTCACAGATCATTTGTTCCAGTTCATTAGCTCAACCAAGGAGGTTATGTATTTGTCTGTCTGTTAGAAACTTTACGCGAAAACTTCTGAACGGATTTTGATGAAATGTTCAGGAAAGGTGGCTAATGGGAGAAGGACCGGATGATTAGATCTTGGTGGTGATCCGGATCACCGTCTGGATCCAGGAATGTTCTCCAGGATTCTTTAGCATTGGGAGATGCTTGGAGGAGGTCTGAGCTCTTCTAGCCCTGATTAATTCTGTAGTTTAGGTGATTTTTTATAAAAATAACACGCCTTTTACGCTCTGAGGATTTAGGTAAGTTGCTCAGAAAACCCACTGGAAAATGCAGTGACCAACAGAAAACAATGAGATGTAAGTACGATACAGCGCTGAAATAAAACAAGCAACTAAAATAAGACCAGAATAGAAGAGTGGTGGTCATACTGAGGTAATGTAGTATATAATAGTGAAGTTTTATCTTATTTTATCTTATGTTACTGACCCTGAGGGGAATCTTTTTGCCAGATGTTGCTCAGAAAACAACAAAAAAACATGAGAAAATGTAGTGCAAGAAGAAAACAATAAGATATAAGTGCGATATATTACAGAAAAATAAAATAATAAAGCTAAATTAAAGCTGCAAGCAGCATCGGACGGGTCCTTGCTCTCCTCTGCACCACCACTGTGGAGACGATCAGAATGTCTATAGCAGGCAGTGGTTATAGTATTTGTCTCATCCTGCTCTGCACATGTACCAAATTCATGTCTGTAGGACAAAGCACTGATTTGATATGAATTTTTGAAATTTCTAGGGGGCGCTGTGGAGCTGTTTGAAATTTGGAGTGTGCAAATCTGTTGGTCTTGGGATACTTTACAGGTGTACCAAATTTCATGTTTGTAGGATAAAGCAGTGATTTTATATGAGTATTTGAATATTTGTAGGGGGCGCTGTGGAGCCGTTTGACCACGCCCATTCCTGAATTGTATATCAAACGTTAGTTTTTGAGATTAATGAGGATTTGTGTGGATTTGGTGATTTTACATGGATCCCTTCACCTCCAAAACCCATTTCGTTCCACATGGCGAGTTTGTTCAAAATGGCCGCCCTGCCACGCCCACACCGTGTGACGCAGCCACGAGATTTTAATAACTTTTCATCCTGGAGGGGTCTAGATGCCACACAGCCAATTTGGTGATGATCGGATAAAAATCCTGGGAGGAGTTTGTTAAATTCCAATACCTGCGCACCACGTATTCTAGGGGGCGCTGTTGAGCTTTTTTGAAATTTTAAAACCAGGAATGTTTTTGTCTCGGGCTACTGTACCTGTGTACCAAATTTCATAGCTGTACGTGAAACTAGCCGCATTAACTCCACTAAAGCCCAATTTTCTAGGTGGCGCTATTGAGTCATTTTGCCATTCATATGTGTAATTCCCCGAGAATATCAAATTTTTCGCCAGTCCTGATGGGTGTGCCAAATTTGGGGAGTTTTTGAGCATGTTTAGGGGGTCAAATTGGGGTTCACAGTGGCGTAAGAAAAAGAAAGAAAGAAAGAAACAGTAAGGGAACAATAGGGTCCTTGCACTGTAGCGCTCGGACCCTAAATATGAGTAGGACAGCAAAAGATACTTGCAGTAATACTGGGATGGTGAGAATCAGACATGAGATATAATTCAACATATGAGATTCTGGTCTCAAAGAGGAAACTCCTCATTGAGTTTTGCCATCAGATTGGAGCGTCTTCATGTAGATTTCATGTTCAGGAGTCAGGACTGGACGGTCCGTGACGTCCCGGCAGCGTCCCGGCAGCGTCCCGCCACACCGACGGCGTCACGGCCGGTGAGCGAGTGAATCCAGGGCATCATGACGGAGTGTCGAAGGCGTCCGAATGTGGCGCCACACGCGAGCAGCGGAGTGAACGCTGAAGGGCGACTTTACTACTTACCCTGCACTTACATGCCCTCTGTGTAATGGATACCAGGGCTTAAGTGGTAATGGTGCAATAAAGAAAGGAAAAAAAAAAAGAAACAGAGAGGAGGAGGAGGAGGAGGAGAAGGAGAAGGAGGAGGAAAGGTAGGAGGGGCAGGAAGGAGAGAGATAATGGAGACAAAGGGGAAACAGGAGAGACGACAAAACCAAAAGGAGACGGCCGTAAAAACCAAAACTACACCCAGAGAAAAAGAGGCGCTGAGAGATAAACCTGCAGCCTTTTGTATAAGAAACCCTTCAGAATGAAGCCCGTCTGTCCGTCTGCGGAGCCCCGACAGACTTCTGGGGCTTTTTATTCGGCTGTTGATCCCCAGACGTGTCGCTCAGTCTTTGCTTCTCAACCTCTGCTGCTTCACGTCCGTCCTTTACCTTTACCCCGACATCTGGCCGAACATGGCGCTTCGGAAGTTCGGGGTTAGCTAAGATTTAGTCGGAATGAGTTTCTGGGCCGTTGCGCTCAAATGCGTTGGCGATTTGGTCAGTACACACAATTAAAGCTGTGAATTACGAATATTTTGCACCAGTTTTCCCGCAAGAATCTGCATTATTAACACTTTTCCATCTGCATTTCTGCTCATGAAAGACATCCGGACACATCTGGACAGTCTAAATGTGTGTATATTTTCGGTTTACGTTCATTTTTCCGCTGATGTTTCGTAAATGTTTGCACTGTCCCCTTTGCTGTGGGATTCAATTCAATTCATTTTTATTTCTAAAGCGCATATTTACAACACAAGTCGTCACATAGCGCTAAACATTGTAAGAAAGAACAGGAAACAGAAAACCCAACAATCCAAAGTTGCTTTTGGATTCCCTATGAGCAAGCAGGAACCAAAAACCCCCTACGGTAGGGAAGGGGGAAAAAAAACCTCCGACAGAACCAGGCTCAGGGAGGGCGGACATCTGCCTCGACCGGTTGGGTTGGGATCGCTAAAGGATTATCGTGTCGTATGTGAGGTTTCTGTCAGGTAGACGCTAACATTAGCATTCGTTTTTATGCTGGTTTCACTTGTGCAAGCTGTGTTTTTTAACCCCCTGCTGCTTCCTGACTGGTTGGAGACCCTTGGATTAGCGCTAGCATGGCTACTAGCTACCCTTTCTCAATAGGCATCAATGTGTTGTGTTGGCTAGCTAAGTGCGAGGAGGAGGTATGTGCTTAATTTAAGGGTTTCTAGCAAACGAAACCCGTCTAAAGCTCCACTGGGTCATGGACATGGAACCTCTAGAGGTGTTCTTTGGTGTTTGGTACCTGAAACTTTGGGTTGTGGGTTGGGGCCTCCACGGATTGGACTTGTTCTGTCGGGTTCCACTGATACCTGAGATTTGGGGAGTTTGGAGGCTTCATCAGTCACCCGGGCTCTTGGTCGTGTTCCTCGAGTTGGTTCTAAGCAGTTTTTGCAGAGCGGTGGTGCACATTATCCTGCTGAGGGAGGTCGATACCGTCTAAAAAAGGTTGTTATCATGTTTAGGTTGGGGGTATGTGAATGCTGGGAGCCAAGTTTTCCCAACAGAGCATTGCATTGTAGCAAGATCTCTATTTTTCTCTCCTCGATGGCCAAAGTTTTGTTTGTTTCTTTGTCTTCTTTGAGTTTTTTTTTTGCAATTGCTTTGTTTCTTGCTTCTCCTAATCTGTTTATTACATCCATGTAGACCATAGCGCCACCTTCTGGCGACTTTACGCAGCCTGGTTTACCGGTTCCAAAGCAGTTAATGGAAACCAACCCAATGGGGGCATTTTCTTTTTCAAAAAACAACTTTTGTCCAACGTTTCGAAAGTTAATTTGCTTGACAGTTCTATGGAATCACTTAGCCACTGGTTTTAATGTTGTGGATAATTAATAAAAATAAATATGCTCAGATATCCAATGCAACAATGGATGACGAACGAACCCCATTAAAATCTAATGTCCCGTCATCTCTAGTTTGCATCTGTGCAGAAATGTTATGAGTCAGTTGCACATGGCCACTAATCCAGCCCTAAAACCCAACATGAACCCAACATTGTGTCACTCCTTTGGTCTACATGGGCATCTTAAGAACACCATCATGTCAATATACTTACTTTAGTTTTAAGCTGCTTTTAAAAACACTGTTTCCTAAGAGGTTAAAAGCATTGCAGGTCAGTTTAGTGGCAACATAAAAGGCGTCTCAGTGGTACTTTTTCCACCATTCATGTCATCGCACAGAACAAAACCAGTCTATAGAGTGTATTTTTTACCCTTCACGTCCATTTACTTCCATTTTGCAAGCAGAACTGCACTGATTGTGATCTGTTGAACTATGGGAAAATAAATATTTAGGCTCATGTCTTAAATGCAAACTTCAAATCTGCATGTGAGCTGTAGTTTTCAGACCCTAACTAAGTGGTCACTCTGTATTCAGGGAAGTATAGCTTCTGAGCTGCTGCATCGTTTGAAATGAATTTGTCACTGTTTTTGTGAGTACCTCGTCCATTTCTTGTATAAACTGCATTGTGGGAACTGGTGTCCATCAGCAGCAGCAGCAGGACTGGGCACTGTGGAGACTGAAGCTGTCGAGCTGTGATGAATCTCTGTGGTGGAGATGAAAACAGCCTGTAATGACTCTGCTGAGCTGCTCTCTGACTGTAAGATGAAACCAAAGCTCGCCGGCTCACTCACTTCCTCTCTTTCAACTTTTACTCTTAATAATGAACCTTATTTCTCTATCAATCCAAACGCTAAATGCAGCACAGAAGGCTTTGCTTTAAAGTAAAGAAACTAAAATATCTTCATTTAAATGATTTTGGCAGCAATTTGTCTCATATATAGGTGGGTATCGTCTGTGTAGCTGCTAACATTATGTTTTCTTATAACAAAGTGGCAGAATGTACTTTATTTATTTATTTTATTTAACCTTTATTTAACCAGGTGAATCCCATTGAGATTGCAGATCTCTTTTTCAAGACGGCAGCAGCACCAAGTTGCAATTACATACAGAGAACCTATAGCTACATTATAAAACATACAGTAACAGCTCTCAGAGAAATTTAAAAATCTTAATTAGCTAAGAAGGAAAGCAGTTACAGACTTCAATGGAATCTGCCTCCATACCCTTTACCACACTTTTAAAATCCCTAGACGGGATCAGCTTTTGAAGCCGTGGCTCAGTCAGCAAATGATTCCACTCTACAATAAAGGAGAAAAACTAATGGGCCTATGATGGAGCCCTGAGGAACACCACATGTTGAATCTGTCTAAGCAGTGTTTGATTTCTGTATTAATTTAGATGTTAAATGCAGCACAGAATGCTTTACATAAAAATAAGAGGTTAAACTCTTAATTTAAATGATTTTGGTAGCAATTTTTGTCGCATATATAGGTGGGTATCGTCTGCGCAGCTGTTAACGTTATGTTTTCTTATAACAAAGTGGCAGAACGTACTCTACAATAACGGAGAAAAACTAATGGGCCTATGATGGAGCCCTGAGGAACACCACATGTTTAATCTACTTTATCTAAGCAGTGTTTGATTTCTATATGAAATTAAGGGTTAGATGCAGCACAGAATGCCTTACATAAAAATAAGAAGTAAAACTCTCTTAATTTTAATGATTTTGGTAGCAATTTGTGTCTCATATATAGGTGGGTATCGTCTGTGTAGCTGTTAACGTTATGTTTTCTCATAAGGAAGTGGCAGAATATATTTTACAATAATGGAGAAAAAGCAATGGGACTATGATGGAGCCCTGAGGAACACCACATGTTGAATCTGTCTTGTTTGATTTCTGTATCAATTTAAGTGTTAGATGCAGCACAGAAAGCTTTACATAAAAACAGGAAGTCAGACCATCTGAATTTAAACAATTATCTTAGCAATTTTGTCTCATATATAGGTGGGTAGTGTCTGCATAGCGATAAACATTATGTTTTCTTATAACAAAGTGGCGGATTTAACCAAACAACAAAGGCAAAAAAGAAAAGGACTATGTTGGAGCCCTGAGGGACACCACATGTTGAATCTACTTTATCTAAGCAGTATTTGCTCAGCCATAATGAAACATTAATCAGTTAAGTTGAAATCTGGGAGGAGTTTATTTTTTCTTTGAAAAACTATTTATTACAACCAGAGCTGAAAGTAGTTGAGATACAAAAAAATGAGCCCCTTTCCCTTTTTTCCTGTTAGCTCCTCTCTTTCGACTTTTATTCTTGACAATGACTCAGTTTCTTTATCAGTTTAAGTGTTAAATGTACACAGAATGCTTTACCTAAAAGTAACGAGAGTAAAACAACTTAATTCACATGATTATGATAACAGTTTATCCCATTGTGTAGGTAGGTGTCATCTACATAGCTGTGAATGTTATGTTTTCTTATAACGAAGTAGCAGAATGTACAATACCGGATAACAAAAGTAATGGGCCTATGATGGAGCCCTGAGGGACACCACATGTTGAATCTACTTGATCTAAGCAGAATTTGCTCGGCCATCATTAAATATTAACCAGATAAGTCAAAATCTGGTTGTTTTTTGTCCTTTTTTTTGAAGAATTATGGATCACAACTAGAGCTGAAAGAAGCTGATCAACAGCAAATGAATCCCTTTCCCTTCTTTGTCTTTGCTTTCTCTCTTTCTACTTTTACCTTAATTACAGGAGCTTAACTTAAATGATTTTGGGGGCATTTTTTGGCGATATATACGTGGGTATCGTCTGCATAGCTGTAAACATTATTTTTTCTTATAACGGAGTAGCAGAACATACTCTACAATAAAGGCAAAAAAAGTAATGGGCTTATGATGGAGCCCTGAGGGACACCACATGTCATAATGAAATATTAACCAGTTAAGTTTGTTTTTTCTTTGAAGAATTATTTATCACAGCCAGAGCTGAAAGAAATTGATCGGCAGAAAATGAATCCCTTCTTTCTCTTTGTCTCCTCTCTTTTTGACTTTACTCTTAATAACAAACTTGATTTCCGTATTAATTTAGGTGTTACATGCAGCACAGAATGCTTTACATAAAAATAAAAAGTTGAACTACCATAATTTGAATAATTTTGGCAGCAATTTTTGTCAATATATAGGTGGGTATCGTCTGTATAGCTATGAACATTATGTTTCTTATAATGAAGTGGCAGAATATACTTTACGATAAAGGGAAAAAGAAATGGGCCTATGATGGAGCCCTGAGGGACGCCAGATGATGAATCTACTTCGGCCGTAATGAAATATTAACCAGATAAGTCGAACCTGGGAGTTTCTCTTTTCTTTGAGGAATTATTTATGACAACCAGAGCTGAGAGAAGTTGATCGACAGAAAATTAATCATCTTCTCTGCCTTTTTTTTCCTGTTTTGTTAGATTCTTTCTCTGTTTCTTTTTCTTCATTCCTTCTTTCTCTTTTCCGTCCATCTCTTCCACTCAATTTCCATTCCTCCTCGCTGACCTCCCAGCTCTGTTTCTCTTGTATTCACTTTGAATGGCCGCTTCAATAAAACATCACCTTGATGTTTCTATCGACGTTTAGCAGCCCTTGACTCTTAAGGCCTCTGTATAATACATCGATGAGTGTTACCAGCTCTCGAGGCTTCGCTCTTGACTCCACATTCAAGTGAATAGAAGAAAAAGGCTTTAAGGTGGAATAATGCCTCTCAGCTGTTATATTGGAAGACTTGACCTCTTGGGCAGATTGTTGTGTTTTTACAGTGTTTAGCAGAGATGTGGGTAAAATCCGTGTCTCATGTGTGATCTAGAAACATGAACCAACAAGTTCGATATTGATATAATAGTGACTTTCTGATTAATATAATGAATTATCGGTATTTACGAACAAATCAGAATCAGAGAACCATTTTTCTTAAAGCTAAAATACAACATGTTACTGCAAGATGTGAACCCAATGAATGAAAGTGATGATGCTGAGGTTGATTGTGATGATGACGAGGTTGATGACGAAGGCTACGGAGTGCATTTATAGGGATAATAGAGAGTAATGGTGGGTTTTCTATTGGAAGGTAACTCTGGTGTCGACATTAGACGGTCATCGCAATGAGTCTGATTCAGTTTGACGGAAACTTGATGACAAGAGTGATTTTGACTCGTTGGATTTATAATGAAGATAAATATGATAATGTGGATGATGTTGGAGCTGACAATGAGAACTACTGCGCTGGTGATGACTTTGTTTACCTGCTGCTACCTGTTTTCAGGCCTCGTGTGCTCGAGTTGTTTAGAATTTATCATATACAGAATGATGTGGATTTGAAATGTTGGATTTTATAATTAGGAGCCCATGAGCAGTGGCTAAAGATGACTTTTAGTTACTTGTGAGATGGTTTGTTTGTGAGTTTGTTCTCCAAGTGTCCTAAATAGGATGTTGGCAAACAGTAGATGAGGTCCTGCTAGAATAAGAGATGTGAGTCAAACGTACAATCTTGATAAATGCATCTACTTCACTGCTTTTGTAAAGACTCCAAATGTACTGTATATGTACTGCCTGACCAGCTCTGATTTGCTTAAAACTTTTTTAAACAGAAACTACGGATATTGAAAATGGTACCTGTGAAATTTTAGCTTGATATATGAGGCGCTTTTTGAAATATTTTTTGATTTGAAATTGCCCGTCGACCCACTTTTAGCAGATTTGAAATCTGAGTCTGTTTGAACAACAACATCTCAGGAATTATTAAAGATAAAACCTTGAAACTTTCACTGTTGTTTCTCAGAACCTTTTTGAAACTTGCTTCTATTTGGATCAGACTATCTACCAGTATTTTAGTTTTTGTGGTGCAACTTGTCAAACCTGCTCAGTCAGTTATAAAATTTGACGGAAAATGACCAAGAGACCAAATAATTCATATTTAAAGTGTTCTTTAGGTTTAATTTTGTATTATTGTGACATTTAGCTACTTGTGGTTCAGAAAATATCACAAGTTGACTTCTGGTTATCAGTTTTATTGTGAAGATGAGCTCAAGATGGAATATTAATCATGATGTGAAGCATGGTGGTGGCAGCATCATGATGTGAAGCATGGTGGTGGCAGCATAATGATGTGAGGCACGGTGGTGGCAGCATCATGATGTGAAGCACGAGGTGGCAGCATCATGATGTGAAGCATGGTGGTGGCAGCATGAAGCATGGTGGTGGCAGCATCATGATGTGAAGCATGGTGGTGGCAGCATCATGATGTGAAGCATGGTGGTGGCAGCATCATGATGTATGGAGCATGGTGGTGGCAGCATCATAATGTGAAGCATGGTGGTGGCAGCATCATGATGAAGCATCAAGCATGGTGGTGGCAGCATCATGATGTGAAGCATGGTGGTGGCAGCATCATGGTGTGAAGCATGGTGGTGGCAGCATCATGATGTGAAGCATGGTGGTGGCAGCATCATAATGTGAGGCATGGTGGTGGCAGCATCATGATGTGAAGCATGGTGGTGGCAGCATCATAATGTGAAGCATGGTGGTGGCAGCATCATGATGTGAAGCATGGTGGTGGCAGCATCATGATGAAGCATGCATCATGTGAAGCATGGTGGTGGCATCATCATGGTGGTGAAGTGAAGCATCATGATGTGGTGGTGGCAGCATCATGATGTGAAGCATGGTGGTGGCAGCATCATAATGTGAAGCATGGTGGTGGCAGCATCATGATGTGAAGCATGGTGGTGGCAGCATCATGATGTGAAGCATGGTGGTGGCAGCATCATGATGTGAAGCACGGTGGTGGCAGCATCATGATGTGAAGCACGGTGGTGGCAGCATCATGAAGTGAAGCATGGTGGTGGCAGCATCATGATGTAAATTAGTTCGTGACTCTTTCAAAGGATCCATAGGTGTCCAATATTACAGATTCTGAATTGATGACATGATGAGAGATAACAGTGAAAATTTCAGGCTTTTATTTTGAAGGGCTCCTGAGATATTGTTGTACAAACAGCCTCAGATTTCAATGTGAGAAAAACCTGATGAAAGTGAGTCGACGGGTAGTTTTGAAAATATATATCTTTAAAAGTATTAAATTTTTCAGATATCTTTACAAATGTCCTTAATTTTAGCTCCATAGAATAAATACTGTAAATATTGTGATGCACCAACATGTCGGCTGAATCACGGAGAGAGAAAACCAAACAACAAACCAGGCGAGTGATTCTCTCCATGTTTCTGCTGCGTAGTTAGAGACGCATTTAGCAGCACGCCGACGTCTACGAGAGGCTGAGAGCTGATGAAAGGCTGAGGAATCCTGGGTTATCGATCCCATTGATCCGGCCGTACCTTTAAAGAACAGCCAGCCCTCCTCCGTCTTTACCCTCGGCCCTCCTCCTCGAACCGGTAAACCCCTTTTGAATAATATAATTGTGTGTTTGATCCTCACTGTAACCCCGACCAGGGGAGGAGGAGGCGGCCGTGGGGGGGGAGGTAAAGAAAGCCTGATTGAATCACTCGAGCGTGTTGCTTCTCCATTGACGGCGGCTCAGTGTTTGCGTGGGTGGCTGGTTCTGATTGCTCCCGTTTTACTCGTAGATGTGTCTGCACTTTTTTTTTTTCCTTTTTCTGTTTTTAAAAAAACCCCGTCTGGGCCTGGAACTGCTGCTGAGCTGCTTTTCATCGCGCCACAGTAAGCAGAAAACAGCAGCGACCGAGAGGCTGCATTCAGAATCTATTTGCAACGTAAGGAGTCGGGTTTTATTTGGTTTAAATACACGTTTGTTGACATCATCCGTAAGAAATGCATGGATGAAACTGGCCCCTACAGTTGTAAAGTCTTGAGATTCCGATAACTCTGAATTTTAAAGATGGAACCATTGAAACAGACGCCACAAAAAAACAGTCATGTATTTTACAGCAAGGCATGGCGGTGGCAGTATTATTAGTTAATGTCTCTTCTGGTTCCCGTCTACAGTCGTCTGGTTTCTCTTTGACTCCTCAGTCCATCTAAATGTGTCGTCTCCGTGACTCAGACTGGTTTCTTCAGGTTCTTGATGGTCTAAGTCAGGACTTTATTTGGGGGGACCAGTCTAGAACCTTCATTCCAGCCTGATGGAACCATTTCTTCACCACTTTGATGTGTTTGGGCTCATTGTCTGGTTGGAACATCCAGCTGTGTCCCAGATCAAACTTCTGCTGATGGTTTTAGGTTCTGATCCTCCTCCTTCATTGTTCCATTGACTTTGTGTGAAGCTCCAGTTCCACAGAGCATGATGCTGCCACCTCCATGCTGATGGTAGGTCTGGTGTTGTTGGGGTTAAAACCAGTGAGTCCTCCAAGACCCCCCAAGACAGTCTGAAACCAGTCCTAAGCCAGGGCCAAATCCACTGTAAAATAAATCCTGAACCAAATTTAGATCACATTCAAAACCAGGTCCCAAACCAGCCCAGAACCAAGACTGAAACCAAACAAAAACCTGTCCCAAGACAGTCCAAACTACAGTCTGAAATGAGGCCAAAGGGACTTCTAGAAAGCTCCAGAGCATGATGCTGCCACCTCCATGCTGGATGGTAGGTCTGGTGTTGTTGGGGTTAAAAAGAAGTCTAAGACCCGTCCAAGATAATGTGAAACCAGTCCTTAAAAAGTCTCAAACCAGGACCAAACTCGAACCTAAACCAGTCCAAAAAAAGTCCAGTACCAGTGCAAAATTGTCAATAAAACCAAACCTAAAATGCTCCTAAAGAAAGTCCAAGACCCCCCAAGACAGTCTGGAACCAGTCCTAAGCCAGGACCAAATCCACAGTAAAATAAATCCTGAACCAAATTTAGATCACATTCAAAACCAGGTCCCAAACCAACCCAGAACCAAGGCTGAAACCAAACAAAAACCTGTCCCAAGACAGTCCAAAGCCAGTCCAAACTACAGTCTGAAATGAGGCCAAATGGACTTCTAGAAAACCCCAGCGCTCCATGATGCTGCCACCTCCATGCTGATGGTAGGTCTGGTGTTGTTGGGGTTGAAGGCCTCACCTTCTCTCCTCAGTCTTTGTTCCATCTGACCTCAGAACTTTCCTCCAGAAGGCCATGAAGACCTTCCAGAAGAACTGGTTTTGTGATTTGGAATTCAAGTAACATTCAGACACCTTCGTTGAAACTGAGCTAAAATCCACTGGAAAATAAGACGCCAACACTGATACCTTAGTTTTAGTCCAGCTGCCAACACAAACAGGACTGTTAAATGTTGCCTTAAAGTCTAGAACAAACAGAAACTGACTGAGTTAAATAACTACACTCAGGACAGATAACTTTTAGATGGTATCACTGATAATTACCAGTCCGGTTTGCGTAGTTTTAAGATTATTCATGCCTTTTTTTGCAATATGAAGCAACTTTACTGCAAGTATATTTAATTAAAACCTCATTATTCATACATTTATGTGTATTTATGTATGTGTGGCTGTATATCTGCTTAGAACACTGATCTTCAAACACATTTAATCCAGTTTGAACCTGAAAATGATGATTATTATTATTTATTATTGTATTATAGCAACGTAAGATAGAAATTATCGTTCCAAAAATAGAAAATGGTCTCGGACAGAAACAGAATTTGCTGTTAAAAGTAATTAAAAACATGAAAAACCTATGTCTTTTCTAATGATGCCATTCCACTCATTTTAATCTACTTATAAATATGTTTTACCTTCTTTCTGCTTCGTAGTTTCACTGTTTTCTTCTGCTTGTGTTGCTTATTTTTGCATTTACGGTATTATTACAAGACAAGAAATGAAGCTTTGCTCTGGACAAATCCACAAAGAACACCTTGAATTTTAATTTTTAAACGCTGTGGTCAGATCTCAGGTTCAGCAGAGCCGTTATTTAAAGCAGCAGTGTTACAGTCACACATGTGGTTTTTACTATTAATAGAAGCTCCTGACTGTTGCTTCTGTATTTCACTGCTTTGCGTTCGTGTCCTTCCTGGTTTGGATGCAGTTTGAACAGTCGCAGGGGAAATATTTGAGTCCAATCTTGTCTGTTTATCCCAGCAAATATCTGCATCCAAAGTCCAGCGTTCGCCTCCAGCTCAGCCTTCGAACGAGCGAAAACAACAAAGCGGCGACGCTTCGCTGGACTCCACGGCCCTCTTAATCAATATTGGCGATAAAAGCAGCGGAGTGGGCTGAAGAGCAGCTTTAAAACTGAAATATCTGGTGTGAAAAACAGTAAAATCAGACAAGGAACGAGCAGAAACGAGCTGCTTAAAACGGCGATAAAGTCAGATTTAAAGGATGAGGCTGATTCTGATGTCACCACCAGTTATTTCTGGCTCGTATGAATCTCTAATTTCCATCTTTCCCTGACTGGCGGTTGAGTTTCTCCCCCGTCTTTCCCTGTCAAACACCGAACAGGCCGGATGCATTTGGTGTTTTTGCAGCTCGGCGTCCTTCACGTCGGCGGATCAACAGCTCCACCTGTCAGCGACGGGCTGAAACTGGTTTTATGTGGAGAACAAAGGCAGGAGAAGGAATCCCCACATGATAAAGAGCATCTGCATCTGAGAGAGTTGACTCGAATGGACGAATAATTCACATTTAAAGGGTTTTTTTCCACCTTTAAGGTCCACATCATGCATAAAATCTGTCATCAAACCTGTTTATTTATTCAGAATTCCACCAAACATGTAGCGAAACGCTGCATTTCTGTCTTCGGCCAAGCAGAAAGCTGCCGGGAGGCCGGGTGTGTTCACGGCGAGGAGAGCTTCCCCTTACATAATAGTTTTGTTACCGGATCGAGTCCTTAACCGGATTCGCATCGATCAGCCGGCGCTCCGACTCGTGCATACTTAATTCACGGAGGTAATCAAATCAGACGCGGCCAGACGACCTCCTCCACCCTCCTCCGTCCTGCTGCTGCCGTTCAGGAGGCGACGACGCTCCTGTTGGTGTGTTTGAGGCGATAAAAACGTCCACAGCTGTTTGTTTTATTAACTACATGAAGCGGCGGCGCTTCACAGAGCAGTCCAGAGGCTCCAGTGTGGATATTTTAATAAAGAAAACTGAAAATTCAATGAGTTAATCCCTAAAAACATGAAGGAACTGTTGACGTTAGCAGTGGAAGCTTAATATTTAATGAAGAGTGGATGTTTGTGGGGTGAAAGCATGAGTAAAACTACATGAGAATTTAAGAAAGTGTACTAAAACACATATATATGGAGCCTTAAAGGTGCTCTTGGTTTCGCTTTCTTATGGTTTGAAGCAATAATAAACACTAAAATATAAGTTTTATGGAATTGTAGCTGGTAGGAGTTGATAAATTAAACTTATTTTAAGGTTTAAGTGATTTATTTTCCTTTTTTTGCCTTTATAGTATAGCGGCAGCTCTGAAAAACATCAATAGATCAATACTTTTTAAACTATTCAATAAAACTTTATCGTGCGTGATGTTTTATTTTCATCTTTAGGCCTCAGCTCTTGAGCACAAAGGCAGTAAAAGGAATAATATTAATAAAAATCGAACACTATATTTAAAATATTTGAGCAGTTTCATGGCTTTTGTCAACACTTCTGTTATGAAGTGAAGTCAGACGGCAGTCTTCTGTAGAAACAAGCAAACAAGCACATATTTAAGCTACAAAACCTCCATTTTATCCTCTTTAAGGCTGAATATTTAAAGCAGCGCCCATACATGGCAGCTAAAACATTATTATTTTGCTTTTTTCGAGTAAGAAATGCGTCTTTAATTCATTAATCATATTCAAATCCATCATTTAATTATTATTATTTGACGTTTTGCTTGAAAGTGACAGTTAACGCTACCATGAAGCTAGCCCCGTTAGCTTTTAGCTCGAGAATGCATCGACTTATATGGTGCAGTAACGTCTTGATTTTGACTAAGCATGTAGTTGTAGGACTAAATTACGTTCCTATGCAACTTCAGTTACGATTTTTTTTTGTTTTGGAGTCGACGTGTTTTCTCACCTGTGACGTATGATCGAAGGTTTCCAGTTTGAAAGATCCATGATGGACCAGTGTTAAATGGTAAATGGTCTTCACTTATGTAGCGCCTTTCCACCTTGGTGGTACTCAAAGTGCTTTACAGTGTGTTTCTCATTCACCCATTCAAACACCAATGGTGACAGAGCTGCCATGCAAGGCGCTGATCTACCATTGGAGGCAACTTGGGGTTCAATGTCTTACCCAAGGACACTTCGGCACGTGGAGGGGCCGGGGATCGAACCGCCAACCTTGCAATCAGTGGTCAACCTGCTACCTGAGCCACAGCCGCCCGTGTTGGTGGCGGTTTAGCTGTACAGCAACGTGTCCTCGGAGTTTCCGTCGTAGCATCTGGACTTGCTTGAAGCCTCTTGGATGGGAGGTGAAACATCTTCGATGACCTCAACCAAGTCAAGATGCTGCGATGGAAACTACGAGGGTACCTCATGACCTGGACGACTGAGCTTCCATGCAAGGCGCTAATCTACCATTGGAGGCAACTTGGGGTTCAGTGTCTTAACCAAGGACACTTCGGCATGTGGAGGGGCCGGGGATCGAACCGCCAACCTTGCGATCAGTGGTCAACCCGCTACCTGAGCCACAGCCGCCCCATGTTCTTTAGACTTAAGTTTCATTTTCACTCGCTGTTTGGCTAGTTTCAGGAAATATCTCACTTTAGTCGACACTTTCTCGATGATTTGACGTTTCGGCACCAACATTACTCGGTTAGAGTTCGGGAAAATGTCCTGGTTTGGGTTAAAATACGACTCTTTTGCTATACTTTTGAAGACTCTCCTCCATTTTTTGGGTGACAATCTAATATGCGATTGGTTGGTTGAACGCAGCGACGGTGAAGCAGTAAAATAAACGACAAAGATGCGCTGATTGGAAACGTGTTGGTGGCGGTTTAGCTTTACAGGAACGTGTCCTCGGAGTTTCCGTCGTAGCATCTGGACTTGCTTGAAGCCTCTTGGATGGGAGGTGAAATGTCTCTGATGAACTCAACCAAGTCAAGATGCTACGATGGAAACTACGAGGGTAACCCATGACCTGGACGACTGAGCTTCAATGCAAGGCGCTAACCTGCTGTTGGGAGCAATTTGGGGTTCAGTGTCTTACCCAAGGACACTTCGGCATGTTGAGGGGGCCGGGGATCGAACCGCCAACCTTGCGATCAGTGGACAACCCGCTACCTGAGCAACAGCCGCCCCATGTTCTTTAGACTTAAGTTTCATTTTCACTCGCTGTTTGGCTAGTTTTACGAAATATCTCACTTCAGTCGACACTTTCTCGATGATTAGACGTTTTGGCACCAACATTACTTGGTTAGAGTTTGGGTTTCAATACGACTCTTTTGCTATACTTTTGGAGATTCTCCTCAATTTTTTGGGTGACCATCTAATATGCGGTTGGTCGGTTGAACGCAGCGACAGTGAAGCAGTAAAATAAACGACAAAGAAGCCCTGATTGGAAACGTGTTGGTGGCGGTTTAGCTGTACAGGAACATATCCTCTGAGTTTCCGTCGTAGCATCTGGACTTGCTTGAAGCCTCTTGGATGGGAGGTGAAACGTCTCCGATGAACTCAACCAAGTCAAGATGCTACGATGGAAACTATGAGGGTAACCCATGACCTGGACGACTGAGCTTCCATGCAAAGTGCTAGCTTGCCATTGGGAGCAACTTCGGGTTCAGTGTCTTACCCAAGGACACTTCGGCATGTGGAGGGACCGGGGATCGAACCGCCAACCTTGCAATCAGTGGTCAACCTGCTATTTTCATATTTTCACTTGCTGTTTGGCTAGTTTCAGGAAATATCTCACTTTAGTCGAAACTTTTTTGATGATTTGACGTTTTGGCAACAACATTACTCAGTTAGAGTTCGGGAAAATGTCCTGGTTCGTGTTTCAATACAACTCTTTTGCTATACTTTTGGAGATTCTCCTCCATTTTTTGGGTGACCATCTAATATACGAACGGTTGGTTGAACGCAGCGACAGTGAAGCAGTAAAATAAACGACAAAGATGCGCTGATTGGAAACGTGTTGGTGGCGGTTTAGCTGTACAGGAACGTGTCCTCGGAGTTTCTGTCGTAGCATCTGGACTTGCTTGAAGCCTCTTGGATGGGAGGTGAAACATCTCCGATGAACTCAACCAAGTCAAGATGCTACGATGGAAACTACGAGGGTACCTCATGACCTGGACGACTGAGCTTCAATGCAATGCGCTAACCTGCCGTTGGGAGCAACTTGGGGTTCAGTGTCTTACCCAAGGACACTTCGGCATGTGGAGGGGCCGGGGATCGAACCGCCAACCTTGCGATCAGTGGTCAACCCGCTACCTGAGCCACAGCCGCCCCATGTTCTTTAGACTTAAGTTTCATTTTCACTCGCTGTTTGGCTAGTGAAGCAGTAAAATAAACGACAAAGAGGGTAGTCTCGTAGTTTCCGTCGCAGCATCTAGACTTGCTTGAAGCCTCTTAGATGAAACGTCTTCGATGAACTCAACCAAATCCAGATGCTACGATGGAAGCTACGATGGTAACCCATGACCTGGACGACTGAGAATCCTCACAGACATACAGGAACGTGGTTGTGCTGGTCGGAATATCATTTCGTACAGCCGTAGATGAGTTCCATGGGTGTTTTTTCAATGTTTACCTCAACGTCGTCGTCGGTCAGTTGATCCGTAAGGTATTCCAGATTGTGGTCGTACAGGAGAGTCGGTAGTTTGAGTTGAGATAACCTCCAAGACGTCCAGTTTGAAGGTGCGTTAATCTAGAAAAGCCAAAGAAAGACGCCATGATTAGAAACTAGACATCCACATACTTCAAATTCGACAACGGCAAGACAATGAAATGCAGCTTAACATCGAAACAGAAGCGAGAAAACCATAAAGAAGAACTAAAACTAGATATTTACCAGCCAACAGGATCTTTGTTCTGCCTCTGGAGCTTTGTTCCCTTCAGTCAAGACAAACAAAAGTGAGAAGACAGTAAATAAAGTGCAGTAGACTGTGTTTTATATTGAGTAGAGACAAGCACAGAGGTGAAGTTTTAGAGGGATTTCCTGTTGTATAGTCGAGGATAGGTGGAACACCAGACGAGCTTTTTCCTTTATCCATCCCCCTCTAGTGCAGAATGGTCTGACTCACCAGATGTTGTACGATGAAGGTATAAACCACCAATCATTTTCCTTTTACCACAAGAAACAAGAACCACAACCTCGAAGCAGCTTAAGTTTTGCAGGAAACTTCAATTTGTCAATTTAACGTTTCACCAAAGCAGCCCAACCCGAAGCCACATCCTTCGCTTGGCTCCTGCGGTTGGTTTTAAGTAAATACAAGCAAGTCAAAGAGGCTTTTTTCCCCTCTTTAACAGACTGATAATGAGGTGCAGTCAGACCATTCTACTCTACAGAATGCTTTGGTAAAACAGGAGTGGTGAAAGAAGAACAAGGATCACTGTGGTTTTTTTGGGCTTGGGATCATCCCTCGTCCCAATCCGAACTGAAGTTGACTGCGTTGTTCAGGGATCTCTGCTTCCTGAGATCAAAAACACGAGACGGTTGCATGGAAATATCAGGTGGTGACGATTTCACAAGCTGCTGCATGCGGGGGGCTTTAGACGTTTGGATCAATGCGTGCATTCTGTCCACTTCCAAGACACGGATTTCTGCAAATACATGTCAAACAGATCAGGTTCCGTCAAACCTCTGGTCAAGATGAAGGTATTCTAATGTGCAGATAGTGCTCTGGAACGTTTTAATACCTGCTCTCTCATTAATTTGCATTGACTTTCCAATTGTGACCCAATACTGCGTCTTGCAAACTACTGTTTCTTGTGTTTCATGTCAGAGCTGCAGCCGAATCCTCCTCCAGTGTTTGCCCATTGGTCAAACGCTAACGCTAACGCTAACACTCTCCGTTTCCTCTTTGCAGCCTGCAAACGGAAGGAGCAGGACACGGCGAAGGACCGCAACAACACGCCAAAGAAGTCGCGGCTGGTCTTCACCGACCTGCAGCGGCGCACCCTGCTGGCCATCTTCAAGGAGAACAAGCGGCCGTCCAAGGAGATGCAGCTGACCATCTCGCAGCAGCTCGGCCTCGAACTCACCACCGTCAGCAACTTCTTCATGAACGCCCGCCGCCGGAGCCTGGACAAATGGACAGACGACGGAGCCAGCCCCGGCGCCCAATCTTCGGCGTCGAGCACTTGTACCAAAGCGTGATAGTAGATGGCGAGGACGGGGTGAAGGGACGGGGGTCGGGGTGGGTCGACGGGGAGGGATGGAGGGGTCGAGGTTTCGTCCGGCCGAAGCGAGGCGGGAAACTTTTTACGATGTTTTTGTTCGTCTGTTTTTGCTTTGGGTGACAAACTGAGAGAGGGGCTGCTCACTGCCACGACTTGTTGTAGCCTAAACCGCCTTGTGTTCAAACTCATCGTCCGTCCATAAAGAAGCCGAAAAGAGGGTCAAACTCATCCTTAAAAACACACAAACAACCTCACTGGGAGGGCGGGGGAGCAAAACCACTTCTTGAATCCTGGGTTAACGGCGAGCTGACACACCAGAGATACCAAAGACTAGAAGACGACGTGTGTTTTCTATTATGCAATATAAGCTAGGAACCAACCAAACAAGAAATCGAGGAAAGCTTTACGACTGCAGGGCGACGTGTTGGAAGCTCTGGGACGAGAACACTTTCTGCTAGACCCTCAAATATCCAAAGAAGCATCAGTTTCGAGGCAGAACTCTCATTGAGACGAAGGGTTTTGGAGGCTGCACGGCAAAAATGCACATGAATTCAAGACCAACAAGGGTCGCAAAGAGAAAATCTGACAGTAAACTCAACTCAAAGTCTGCTTACTGGCTTGGACTGATTGAGATTATTTAATCAAAAAGTACAAAAGCTCTTTATCTGACTCGGTAAACTGAGGTTCCACGTGTTGCTGACAAATTTATAGATCTTCTAATTGAAAGATGTGTCAATTTGGCCGTGCAGTCCCTGTTTTTAACTTAAAAACTAACCAAAGATGAGATTTGAAGAGTTGGTTTCCAAAATGTTCCATAGGGAAAATGTCTGAAGGCGAATTATTACTATTTTCTCAGCTGATAACCAAAGTTCTTTTGGAAAATTACGAAATTTTTGCTATGCTTTTGGACGAAACGCTTCGATTTTACTTAAAAAAAAGGCAACATGTGATGTTTTTTCCACAACCAAAAGACCAGAATTGGGAAGTTGGTTTCCAAAATGTTCCAAAACTAAAAGTAACCAACTCTTCTTTGGAAATCGATGAAATTTCTGCCATTTTTTTTGGGACGAAACTCTTTAATTTAACTAAAAAACAGCAGCATGTGAAGATTTGACTCTTTAAAGGAGGCAGTGAGGACTCTTTAAGTTGGGAAATGACAAAATATGCAAGCACAAACACCCACCGACACCCACCGAGGCACATGCAACTTCCTCATGATTCGAGCCGACAAAACTACGAAGCTTCCTCTGCTTTCTCAGCGTTCAGTGGAGTTTTAGCGCAACGCGAATATGTACGACGTATGTGAGCACAATCTTGAAGCACATTTTCTTTGCAATAGAACCGGAGCTCTCCGCCAAGCCGAGTGGTCTTCACATCTTAGAAAAACTCAGGATGCCATTTTTTCTAAACAGTGGCTGAAATCCATTCGGCGTCCGTCGTCACGCACCGTACTGCACCGATGTACACAACAACAGCAACACACACCTTTACCAACAAACACCTGCTTTACAGAAACACAACTTTAAAGAGTCATTTCCCGAACGTTTCCCAGAATTTCCCGTCAGCTGAACCAAAGCTAAGCTCCAGTTTGCCCTGGCTTCACCCACCCCATCGTACGTGTTACCATGGTAACTCATCCACGAGGGCCTTCCACAAAGCATCTCGGTGTTAAAACAGTCTTCAGAGCAAAGACTCTGCTAACGCTGGTGACTACTGGTGCCGTTTGAAGACTTGAGCTTGGTAAAAGTGGAGTCAAAGATTTGAAAGTGCAATTTGTGATGCGCAAACTCAAACATGCACCGTCTTTACAGCATCTACAAGACTGCTTCTTTGGCTTTTCCATGTTTAGATTATTATAAAACCATACAGGTCATTCAAGAAAGTCCTTCTTTCGTAGCGTATCCAGAGAAAGTCTGCAATCCTTAACGCAAAAAAAGCTGCTTCCATTGGAATTTCCCAAACAGTACTCGGTGTTTCCCCAAGAGTTAAGCAAGTTCAACTTACAGATTGTCCAAAAAAAAAGAAGCAGAATTCACGTTAAATCAAGAGAAAACTGAGCTTCAAGAGCTTCGAAACACTGGCTTCTCGAGCCCTTTCAGCCAAAATCCGTGGAGCAAGCACAAACACCACAAAACAAGGGTGTCTGAGATTCAAGGTCTTGGTATGCTGTTGGAGAAAGGTACCAAAACTTAGAAAGAGCTCAGTTTGAGGTATAAAACCCTTCAGGAGTCAAGAGTTTGTGCTTACTTCACTAGATTTTAACTAATGTAAAGGTTGAAACCTGCTCAGACAAATCACATTTAGCCTTTTGGGTGGAAATCCAGCTGTAAAACTGAGATGCTTTTTGGACGCCCCACAGACCAGATAAACCAACCAGTAGCTCCCATCGCATCGACGCAACAGTAGAACCAGCGAACCGTCTGAACCCGCGGAGGGCGAACTGTCCAGGCGGATCAGGGCCTTTGTAATAGTTAAAGAGGACAATCTAAAGACGATGCCTGGCGAGTTCGTCTCCTCCAGAGGGTCAACGGGCTGGAAAACAACCGGACGGGTCGAAACGCTGCAAACAAATCATTTTGATGCGGTTCCAATTCATCCAGATGAGCAAATCTCCCACTTTCTACTTCTAAATGAACTTTGTTGATTGTGGAGACATCAGCTGCAATCCAGGTGTCTGAGCGGGAACCAAAACTCGACGTTGGGGTTTGTTTGCAGCGTAGGAAAGTTGGATGTTCGACCAAGAGGCAGACGGACCGAGACACACAAAAGATTCCTCCTTCTGTCTCCGTGGTTGTTTCGTGTCTGAACATCCAAATCCCTCAGCGCCCATTGGTTTTAACGTGACGCAGCCTACAGCTTTTACACGCGATGTAAATACTAACGCACCCAAAAAACCTCAACCGCCATCACCTCCAGCTCTGTTCTAGCAGCCTTTACCATCACCTCATCAATCATCTTTCACTCAAGCTATCGAACCAAAAAAGAGAAACCAAACCAAAGGAAAGGCGTCAGTCAGCAGCCCCTGCTCTGTAGAAACCCCAGGCTGGGTCTCGGCCTGGTTAGAGGCAAGCCAAAGGCTTTAAGAACGATTTAAAATACAAAAAATGGACACTTGAGACTTTTTCTATTTATTGACAAATCGAAACCAAAGAAAACCTTTTTCTGCACCTAACTGTTCCAACAAACGGAAAAACTAACTGAAGATGGAAGAGAATTATTACCAAAAAAACAAAAAAAAAAACAAAAAAAAGAGTGGCGGCGACGATGTTGAGGATGGAGGACGACGACGAGGAGACGGAGGATGGAGGGAAGGAAGGACGACATCGCGGGAGTGAAGTAGTAGCTTTGTTCTGCCTGATGCTGCGTCAGGCCATCTTTAAGGGGAAGCAAGTTGGGGACTGAAAAAGGGTAAAAACCACACGGGAAGGAGGGAAGGAACGAAAACGGGGGACGCCGTCGACCATTTCTTCTTCCCTCCGACCCCCAGGAATAAAAAAGGCAGAACATTAATGTGTCTCTCACGGTTGAAGAGTGTCTTTAACGTGTGCCTATGCAGTTTTTCAAAGTAAAAAAACGGTTAAAAGAACAACAGAAACCTCATCAGCTAACAAACCAAAGATTCACGTCAACTCCAGTAGCAGCCCTCCTCCCCCTGGAAGGGAAAAGATCTCCACGTTGGTTAACCAGCATGTTGTGGGTTTTAATTTATGTTTTCTGCTAAACACTCTGGGTTAGCAAGCCGGCTAATCGAGCTAGTTTGTCCTTTAACTAGTAGCATTTCCTTCTTTCTGTTAGCCTTATTTAATCGACAGACTTAGCCAGGATGCTTTAATTTTCCTGTAGAGCACTTTCACAGCTAAAACGTCTTTTATTTTGACGGGGTCTTCCTTCAGCATGGCGTCATGGAAAACCCCCCAAATCTGACCGCGTGAAGCTTCTTCTGCACACAGCCATGAGAATATTTGAGAATCCGTTCTAGTTTTTCACGCAAGTCAAAGTCTACCTCCAGCAGTTCCCACTATTCTGAACGAAGATCCAGAAAAACCCCGACTGCTGCTTGAAATACTTCCATCTTCCGTCTCTGCTTCCGCCGAGTTTTAGCGTTCGAGCCACATTTTCACGTTAGCCCAACTGTTGACGATGCTACCTGGAGCGTACAGCGCGTACCAAAGATTTTCTGCTGTACCGACGGTAGCACGCTGTCACCTGTTCTGTCTTCCACAACCCGATCAGTGTCTTTTACGCTTTTCAACCCAAACCCAGTAAGAAAACGAGGGAAACCAGACGGACTCCGGTTGCTTTAGGCTGGTTTTCAGACGGTTTACCAAATGCTAACTGGAAAATGAAGCTAACTGGAAAAACTTGAGTGCAAGATTTAATAATATGAACTTTGAAAACAGGGAATTTAAGTCTTACGCCCGTGGCTACACTGAACATAAGCAGAACGTTTGCGGCCTTGTTAGGTATAACATCACCAAGGAACCATCGGCTGGTATTGGCGAATAAAAACCGCAGAATGTTCTTCTCAAAGGTAGAACAACTAAGGACGTCTAAGAATGCTTGGTGACAACATCGTTAGACCGTTACGTTCTAACGTCCTCAACAATTAAAGTATCATTAAGGCCCCGTCCACATGAAGACGAGCCCAGGCCTAAACGGTCAAATAGTCCATCAACCCGTGTATCGTCCACACCAAGCCGGCGTTTTGGGGGTCTTAAAACGATCCTTTCTGAACCTAGGTCCCAGAGTGCAAAGATCTGAAAACGCCGTTTACGTGGCACCGTTGTTACGCCCTGTCTGCTTGCGTCATAGCTCCACCTCTAGATAAATGCGCCAAACTCAGAAAACGACGACAACAATGTCTCCGTATAGTGTTGCGTATGTCCTGCTGATAGTTCCACCTCATCGTCCGTCCAGACTAGAGTCCTACCAGCTCGTCCACTCCTATTTGCCCCCGCCATGTTCTATGTTTACATCGTATACAGATTTCTACATGCCTAAAGTCCCGCCTCCAGTTTCCGCTTGTTTCTGTTACGGCGTCATAGCGCCACCAACAGGCCTGGTGTGTGTTTTACATCGTTGGACGGACACATTTACTGAAACAGCTCCGTCTTTACAAGGAATGTTTTTGAAGCTACAAGCGTTTTGGCTTCGTGTGGACGGGGCCTGAGAATGTTCTTACCCTGTTATGGTATGGTACACCGTGTGGTTTCTGCAATGGGTTCCACCAACGACGTCCCCAAAACATCCTCAGAAGGCAGAATGTTCCACTGTTGTTGATATATAAGTGTTGGAGAACGTTCCTCATGTGTTATCACGGAACATCATCTATGTTCCTGACAACATCCTCCAAATGTTAGACCTTTAGTTCACCTTAAAAGGAAAGTCATTGGAAATTAAAAACATTCTCAAGACGGTCTTTGAATATCTGATTGAAACATTTCTTGTTCGAAAAACTCTAGAACCTGTAGCTACCGTTAGCCGATGTGTTAGGAACGTTCCATGCTAGCTTGGTCGCACACTTTGTCTAAAAAATACACAAAAACGATCAGTTTCATTAATTATAGTGAAAGTGTTTGGTTGTTCCATGAGCGGTTCGTATACGTTCCATGTTCAGTTGAGCCTAAGCCACTAAAATCCATCCAAAACAATTGTGGGTCGACCACAGTCCGTAAAAACGAAGTTGGCTCAGTTGAGTTTCGGCTAACGAATAAAAGTGCTGCTGGTTTGAATGGAAAAGTGTAAAAAGGTGATTAAATTTTCAAAGATGTCTAGTTTGTTGTAGCACATTTCGCCATGCTGGAGGAAAAACACCTCACAAAGGGAGCAACCATGAACATGCTGACCGTCGTAGCAAAGAAGACCCACGTTAGCTTGTTCTTTAGGGGGGAGGAGCCGCACTGCTGCTCCACGTAAACAATAAAACAACCAAAAAACACCAAGTCAACACCTGCTGAGAGAAACTGCTAAAATATCGGTCAAATAGCTTTATCCTTTAGTTTTCTCTCTGTCTTTCTGTATGTAAAGCTTCTAGTCCAAAGAAATCCTCCACCCACCTGACCCTGCCGTCCTGCTGGCCACGCCCAACGGAGGGGCGTGGCTTCCGGCTCAGGGGGTGGCGGCCATTTTCCATTCCCACTTGCAGTTCTGTCTGGATTTAAAAAAACAGGCTAAACCTGCCAAACCAAAAAGAAAAGGGTATGAAACCAAAAACCGTCCCAAAGAGGTTTTCATTGCTTGTTTATTTTGAAGTCCTTAAAATTATTTGCCAACGCTTTGTTGTTACGACCACTTTGTTCCTTCCTAGGTTTTTGCAATATGTGATTTTTTTATTTAATGTAATTTATACTTTCTTTTTAATTGTGAATTAATTTAAGCGAACAAGTTTTGTTGCCAAATCTCCCTCTGAACCCTTTTCCCCTCAATGATGATTAGCTTTGCCAAAGTTTACATGTATGTTCCCTTTTCTTTCTGTTCGATGCTGTATTTATTTATGAGGTGTTTTAGAACACACTAGTTTTGTACTTAATAATAATTTAATGTTATTTAATTAGATGTAATTGTTTTTTGATGAATATTTATGAGTATTTAAGAATGTTAGTTGCATCAAAGATGCAGTGCTTATGCCAGGCCTGTTAATTTATTCTTAGTTAGCTTTACTTTAAAAAGCAAAATGAAATGTTGTGTTATGAATGTTTAGACTTAATGACAGAACAATGTAGGATTGTCAGATTAGAGTCGCGTACTTCTGAATGTCAACACTTGCTCTCACTCTTTAGCCGATCTAGTTTTTCATTTTTTCGTTTTTGTTTTGGAAATGAAAACAATCTCTTATGACCAATGATAGCCGACCGAATGATGAGCACTGCATCTGTTTTTCTTTTGTGATTTTTACGGCTAATTTATTTTGTTCTCTTTTCTTTTGCGTCCTGCTGACCATTGTTGAACAAGCAATGAATTTCAGACTGATGTTCTAGTGACACTTGATCAGGTGACGTAAGGGCCACACGTTGATATAAACTGACTCACCAAAGAAAGCTGGAATCCTTGAGAGGCCGATAAACTGTGTGTGTTTACATCCACGCAGCTCGTACGCTGGTTGAGCTCTTATTCGTACGTTCACGTCGCGAATCGATCGCATTCAAACATCTTCAGAAGCACCGTTTTCCGCCCAAGAAAGACGGCATGTGAACCAAACTCTCTGTGGTTTGTTGCATTTTGGCATCTTAAGATCATTCATGGATGGCTAAAGAGGACGTACATGGAAAAATAAAACTAACTTGTGATCGCAACGCTGACAAACATTGTTTTTCTCAATAAAAGCGGGTCAAACTCAACATTTACTTGGCGATCACAAGAAAACGATTCGAAATTCAATCGAAAACATGTCGTGGTCTTTAGTCTGGATCTGTATCCCGGATAACATCAGTTGATTTCCACCTTTTTCCGCTACCCTCTGTTGGTTTGGGGGCTTATCCGGGGTACTACACCTGCGTGAATGCAAACACACCGACTTGTTTCGCCCGGTAGGAAGGAAAACTGAGGAGTCCCTTAAAGCTAGCTGCTTCCAAGACTGACTTTGTCTGTGTGTAAAAAGAAAAAAAAACCTTTCTATTTCAATAGTGAGAACCAGAGAGGCTACCTCACTGACTTTCCATTTGTCCTTTTAATCGTGTTGATGAAACCAAAGAAACCAAAGATTTGTTTCCTCTTCGGTACGGTCTGCGCTCAGCTCCATGCTTTTGTGCTTTCTCTTCGTAATGATTAAGCCACATGTTCTACCTTTTTTTTTTATTTCCCCTTTACCCTCACTTTCTCTTTCCGTCTTCTCCCCTGTTTCTGTCTTAACCTCACGTAGCCTCTTCTCGAAAAGAAGAGGTGGGCGTCACGTAGGGTCGGGCCGGATGCAGACGTAGATCATCGACATACTGAATTTGTGGGTTTAACCAGTCGTGCAGATGTTTGCCTTGAAATTACTTATTTGCCCCTGCTGTTTTTAACAACATGCAAAGAATGTCAAACTTAGTAATTTCTCAAAGATTCAGAAGAAGAGCCTCAAACTTGTCTGAAATTTTAAAACTGAGATGCAGCACTGCGATACGAAGGCTGCAGATTCAAAGTTGATTTTGTGGTACAGAACCTACAACAACAGTAAAAGCAGTCCTCCAATCAGGGAACTGCATTATAAAGGAAGGACACTCGCTTCTTGTTTCTTCAACATCAGCAAGCTCTCAGTCTGTTTTTAATTAGGTGGCTGGTTGTTACCAACTTTGTGCTGATTATCAGCTGCAAAGATGCAACGTTGCTCAGACACTGTTTGAGTGGTAAGAAGCAGGGATGTTAATGATAAATGATCAATGTGCATTAACGTTTTGACCAATTAAAAATATATGAGCCAATATGCAATTTAAAAAATGTGTTGTAGATCAGCTGTAGTACCTATTTGCACCTTTAGATGGAGCGACTTACTTGCAGTGACCCGAGGAGGCGGTCACTTGGAGTATTGTGGGGTTTTAGCTAGCTAGCAATGGGGCACCATGACAAAGACTTCTGTGGTGGTTAATGACCTCCACCAACCGCTAATTTATTCAAGACGAGTTTAGGGCTACTGGGACAGCAAAGCTACAGTAGAGGGCGGTTATGAGGGATCAGAAACATGTTGGATATGGCACATAAATTTGAACGATAAATCGATTATTGATTAATAATTCTGTGGGTTGAGAAAATTTGCGTTCCTCGTAGCTTGTGAATTGTATTTATCTAAGTCTGTAAAGTCTAATGCAGACAGGAACGCCTTCTAAAAATACACCTAGACCCCAATTCATCTACTGCAGCTCTTTGTTTAGCATGAAAATATTTGCTAAATTGCACTAAACTCAAGGCATGGCATCAGAAATCAAAAGTCAGGGAATCACCAGGGATGATTTGCCCACTGGTGTTGTAAATATGTATTCCAAATTTCATTGCAAGCCAACACTTTTTACAAATTTCATTGTAGACAGACGTGATGGAAAAGCCTAGACTACACTTTAAAGTTCTTACTCTCAACCTACAAGCTGTAGGTCATTGCAAATTCAACACAGTAAATATGAAAAAAGGCCAAAACAATCCTCAGCTGCTGTTTCAGGGCAAAACATCTGCATCGCTGCGAGACGCAAACAAATCTTGAGTTGTCTATGAGCTTCTTTGTTCTGCTCTGCCGGCCCGACTGCATCCATTGGACAAAAAAACACGACCCTGAGATAGATGACGATACCAAAATACTCCTTGGGCCTTATGCTGATCACGCATGCCTGGTTGGAAAAGCAAAACAACCTGGAAAGGATTGTGAGGCGAAAGAGTCGCATCATCTGCATACCAGTTCACAAAGAATAGAGGCCCATAACACTACATGTAATCATCTATGTAGTCATTTTGATTCACCTGGTAAAACAGCAAAATTTCACAAAGCAGCAATATGCATCGAGGATTATAAATGTCCATACATCCAGCTGTGCCATTTTACTTCCCTTCTCACAAGCATTTGGCTTAAAAATCAAACCGGGAAGCAAAATGGCAGAGGAAAATGAAAATCACGTCAGTAGTTCAAACTCCTGCTGACGCTTTGCTTTTCCAGACCAGGCCACTTCAGAAACAAAGATGTAGAGAGCGCTTTCGTTGCAAAGTATGAGATAACCTTGGATGAGTGCCTTGCTTGAACCAAAGCGAAGTCTAGACCTCTCTGTTGTGCTGTAAACTTTCTATTTCTGTGAAAAAGAAATACCTCAGCGCCGCCGCCGTTCCCGCCGTTCGGCTCGAGCGCCTGAGTTTTCCCTTCTGCTCTCTGGAGCTTTGCAATGCAATCAACGCAAAGAAATCCAGAGTGAATACCAAAGGCTCCCTGTTCTGTTTGCCTCCTACCTTTTACGTTCTATCGTCTCGTTATTCTTTTGTCTTTTCTGAGCTGGGTTTCCACAGTTTGGTCTGGTTTTCAGTGTAGCTGCGTTGACCTAAAAACATAGAATACGACAAACTCAAGGTAGTCCGACCAGCAGGAATCGAGTGGAAGAAGTTTGGCTTGTTGGCTTTCCGTAGATGCGGAAGACCAAAGAGACTTCCGAACTTTGGCGTCTCGATATTCACGAATTCACGAGAGCTGCATGTTCCTTCGACGTCACGTTCTAGCAGACCCTTTTCCTCAGCGTCATCATACATTTATTTGGAAGTAAGACGTCGAGACTTTCACGAGGAAACAGGACAGTTGCTCTGAAATCTTGTTATGCTGAATCCATGATGAGCGCATAATCCCGCCAGTTGGTTTTCTTGAAGGTATTTCCATTTAAAGATTTACGTTTTTCGATGTTGATGAAGTTGCGCCCATAGATTTACGTGCTACATGCTAAAAATTAGCTTGCCGCGTAACACCTTGCTAATTCGAATTTAGCTTTCGGACGAGCCAATTAAATTTGCGGCAAATGTTTTGTAAAGCCGCACATAAAGTTGTTCCAATACAAACCCCCTGAAAAATTATTCACCTTGTGTGTTGAAGACAATAACATACACAAACAAGGTAAGAACTTTTGCTAGCTAGCTAACGACATAAAACAAATCAGATAAACCACTGTATGTGTATTTAACTTTATATAAACGTAGACAGACGCCCCAGTTAGAACTAAACTCATCTGTTTTGAGCCCAACATCAGCAGCATCAACAGTCAAACGTCAAATTGGGGAATCCATGATGTCAGTTTTTAAATAAAACCAATCATGTTTTAAGTTCCTACAGGTGAATAATTACAGCAGTTTAATCCTGTAAATCATATTATCCAATCACATGTTTTCCCGCCAAAATTCAGTGTAGCTGCGTTGACCTAAAAACGTAGAATACGACAAACTCAAGGTAGTCCGACCAGCAGGAATCAAGTGGAAGAAGTTTGGCTTGTTGGCTTTCCGTAGATGCGGAAGACCAAAGAGACTTCCAAACTTTGGCGTCTCGCTATTCACGAATTCATGCATGTTTTTTCGACGTCACGTGCTAGCAGACCCTTTTCCTCAGCATCATCAGACATTTCTTTGAAGTAAGATGTCGAGACTTTCACGGGTTGTTTTGAAACCTCGTTATGCTGAATCCGTGATGAGCGCATAATCCCGCCAGTTGGTTTTCTTGAAGGTATTTCCATTTATAGGTTTACGTTTTTCGATGTTGATGAAGTTGCGCCCATAGATTTACGTGCTAAATGCTAAAAATTAGCTTGCCGCGTAACACCTTGCGAATTCGAATTTAGCCTTCGGACGAGCCAATTAAATTTGCGGCAAATGTTTTGTAAAGTTGCACATAAAGTTGTTCCAATAGAACGACATAGAACAAATCAGATAAACCACTGTATGTGTATTTAACTTTATATAAAGGTAGATAGACGCTCCAGTCAGAACTAAACTCATCTGTTTTGAGCCCAACATCAGCAGCATCAACAGTCAAACGTCAAAGCGGTGAATCCATGATGTAAGTTTTTAAATAAAATCAGTCCATGTTTTAAGTTCCTACAGGAGAATAATTACAGCAGTTTAATGCTGTAAATTATATTATCCAATCACATGTTTTCCCACCAAAATTCAGTGTAGCTGCGTTGACCTAAACGTAGAATTACCACTAACTCAAGGTAGTCCGACCAGCAGGAATCAAGTGGAAGAAGTTTGGCTTGTTGGCTTTCCGTAGATGCGGAAGGCCAAAGAGACTTCCGAACTTTGGAGTCTCGATATTCACGAATTCACGAGAGCTGCATGTTTCTTCGACGTCACGTGCTAGCAAACCCTTTTCCTCAGCATCATCAGACATTTCTTTGGAAGTAAGACGTCGAGACTTTCATGAGGAAACAGGACAGTTGCTCTTGGTTTTCTTGAAGGTATTTCCATTTATAGGTTTACGTTTTTCGATGTTGATGAAGTTGCGCCCATAGATTTACGTGCTAAATGCTAAAAATTAGCTTGCCGCGTAACACCTTGCGAATTCGAATTTAGCCTTCGGACGAGCCAATTAAATTTGCGGCAAATGTTTTGTAAAGTCGCACATAAAGTTGTTCCAATACAAACCCCTTGAAAAATTATTCACCTTCTTCGTTGAAGACAATAACGTACACAAACAAGGTAAGAACTTTTGCTAGCTAGCTAACGACATAAAACAAATCAGATAAACCAATGTATGTATTTAACTTCATATAAACGTAGATAGACGCTCCAGTTTTGAGCCCAACATCAGCAGCATCAACAGTCAAACGTCAAAGCGGCGAATCCATGATGTCAGTTTTTAAATAAAATCAAAATCAGTCCATGTTTTAAGTTTTTACAGGAGAATAATTACAGCAGTTTAATGCTGTAAATCATATTATCCAATCACATGTTTTCCCGCCAAAATTCAGTGTAGCTGCGTTGACCTAAAAACGTAGAATATCACAAACTCAAGGTAGCAGGAATCAAGTGGAAGAAGTTTGGCTTGTTGGCTTTCCGAAGATGCGGAAGACCAAAGAGACTTCCGAACTTTGGCATGTCGCTATTCACGAATTCACGAGAGCTGCATGCTTCTTCGACGTCACGTGCTAGCAGACCCTTTTCCTCAGCATTTCTTTGAAGTAAGATGTCGAGACTTTCACGGGTTGTTTTGAAACCTCGTTATGCTGAATCCGTGATGAGCGCATAATCCCGCCAGTTGGTTTTCTTGAAGGTATTTCCATCTATAGGTTTACGTTTTTCGATGTTGATGAAGTTGCGCCCATAGATTTACGTGCTAAATGCTAAAAATTAGCTTGCCGCGTAACACCTTGCTAATTCGAATTTAGCTTTCGGACGAGCCAATTAATTTTGCGGCAAATGTTTTGTAAAGTTGCACATAAAGTTGCTCAAATAGAAAACCCCCCGAAAAATTATCCACCTTGGGCGTTGAAGACAATAACGTACACAAACAAGGTAAGAACTTTTGCTAGCTAGCTAACGACATAGAACAAATCAGATAAACCACTGTATGTGTATTTAACTTTATATAAACGTAGATAGACGCTCCAGTCAGAACTAAACTCATCTGTTTGCGAATCCATGATGTCAGTTTTTAAATAAAATCCATGTTTTAAGTTCCTACAGGAGAATAATTACAGCAGTTTAATCCTGTAAATCATATTATCCAATCACATGTTTTCCCGCCAAAATTCAGTGTAGCTGCCGTGTCCGGTAGCTGCGTAGACCTAAAAACGTAGAGTACCACAAACTCAAGGTAGCAGGAATCAAATGGAAGAAGTTTGGCTTGTTGGCTTTCCGAAGATGCGGAAGACCAAAGAGACTTCCGAACTTTGGTGTCTCGATATTCACAAATTCACAAGAGCTGCATGCTTCTTCGACGTCACGTGCTAGCAAACCCTTTTCCTCAGCATTTCTTTGAAGTAAGATGTCGAGACTTTCACGGGTTGTTTTGAATCCTCGCTATGCTGAATCTGTGATGAACGCATAACCCCGCCAGTTGGTTTTCTTGAAGGTATTTCCATTTATAGGTTTACGTTTTTCGATGTTGATGAAGTTGCGCCCATAGATTTATGTGCTAAATGCTAAAAATTAGCTTGCCGCGTAACACCTTGCTAATTCGAATTTAGCTTTCGGACGAGCCAATTAAACATGCGGCAAATGTTTTGTAAAGTTGCACATAAAGTTGCTCAAATAGAAAACCCCCCGAAAAATTATCCACCTTGGGCGTTGAAGACAATAACGTACACAAACAAGGTAAGAACTTTTGCTAGCTAGCTAACGACATAGAACAAATCAGATAAACCACTGTATGTGTATTTAACTTTATATAAATCCGGGTCGTTTGTTATCATAAGATCTCAACCATGATTATTCAGCCAGTACTGGTGGAAACGCAGCTCTTTCTTTCTCCGACCCTCCCCCCTTTTCCCCCTCTTTTCAAATGGTTGCAAAGCTTTAAACGACGACAAAAACGTGGAGACAAACTTGTGAGCGATGTGCGCAGACCGTGCTCTCTTTACCAAACTGTTGCAGATATACCTCATAGACACTAGTGTTAGGATGATGTTATAATAGCGTATGTCATAAATTATTCACTTGCTCTTCTTCCTTTTTTTTTTTTTTGGTAACTGTAACTTTAAACCAATGTGGGGAAAAAAAGCTTTATACACTTTTGAGTTGTGATTTTTTTGTGATAGTTAAAAAGGTGCGCTAAAACCAAAAATTGAGAAATGCTTGTCTTCTTCTTCTTCTATGCTCTCTTTCTCGTTGATGTATTACCGTTCGCTCTCCGTCCGATCTGCCGAGGACGGAGGGGTTCATGATTTTTTTTCGGTCTCTGGTTCTTTTGAAGGGGTTTTCGTCACCTCATGTGGATATTTTCGGGAACGGAGAATCTGTTTCAGCCCAGAATAATGCCGGCTACTTTGATCCGTTTGTTTTGTAAATCTCACTTCTGGTTTGTTTTCAATGCATTTTTTCTTCCAGCACTCATTTTGGTGTCCTTCCTTTCTTGTGTTGTAATGCTAGCATCACATTACATAACCCATACAGCAGTTCTATAGCCCAGACTTTATGCATGAGTATAATTAGCTAGCCGTGTAATGCATTGTGATTCTTATTATTAACCTTATTATTACCACCCTCTCATTTCATTCCCGACACTTTACGCTCGACTCAGAACTTTGTGTTGCATTAGTTCGACCTTTGACCTGCTGATGCTCATTTGCTTCCATTTAAATCAGTTGCGGAGCGTTAGCATGCAGCGTTAGCATGTAGCGTTAGCACCGACAGCGAGATAGGATCATGAGGGTTCTGGTAGTTTTACGGGTAAATTTCTCAGCTAATTTGGACTGTGGACCTTCCTGTGAACATACGAGTGGTTCCAACTTGAATTCAAAGTGAACTCAATCTGCATTAGCGACCTTAGCTTCTTAGCTACCTTAGCCTGAAGTGGTGTAGCAATGTCCAAACTCCTAAGAAATACCCTCATGTGCACCGGGGTGAGAATGTTTTATACAGATTTCAGTCAACTAAACAGCTGAATTACAATCTGGATTTAGCCATATTTGCGCTCAGAAGTTGCTAATTTTAGCCACTAGGGGGCAGAAAATTACATTTAGTGCAGAAGTCTGCAGTGAAAGCCGAAACAGGTCACCGAAATTTGTTCCAGAACAACAAGAGCGGGAGAACAAATGCTCTGAAGAACAAATAAACTAAAAGTTATTCTACTCAAATGAATTCGAATTACTTTAACATCGACTGTTGACATGATAAGCTACGATAAACCAACGAAGCTAAAGTTACTTGAGTGTTTTAGAGTTTCAGCGTAATTGTGAACTTTTAGATCAACAGGTTTGACCAACGTGTCCATTCAGTGTTAAAGAGAAGCAGAGCACTTCCTGTTTTACTTGTCTTCCATTTCCTGATTAGCATCTTAGCACGTCTTAAGCACGAACTCCAGAAAAAAACAACAACGGATGAAGCATTCCCCAAAAATATCAACAGTCTGACTCTACTTCTTGAAAGTATTTCCATCTATAGGTTTACGTTTTTCGATGTTGATGAAGTTGCGCCCATAGATTTATGTGCTAAATGCTAAAAATTTGCTTGCCGCATAACACCATGCTAATTCGAATTTTTGCGGCAAACGTTTTGCAAAGTTGCTCAAATACAAACCCCCCTGAAATCCCGTAAGAGGATATTATCTACCTTGTTCGTTGAAGACAATAATGTGCACAAACAAGGTAAGAACTTTTGCTAGCTAGCTAACGACATAAAACAAATCAGATAAACCAGTCAGACGCTCCAGTCAGAACTAAACTCATCTGTTTTGAGCCCAACATCAGCAGCATCAACAGTCAAAGGTCAAAGTGGCGAATCCATGATGTCAGTTTTTAAATAAAATCACAATCAGTCCATGTTTTAAGTTTCTACAGGAGAATAATTACAGCAGTTTCATCCTGTAAATTATATTATCCAATCACATGTTTTCCCGCCAAAATTTAATTTTCCCCAAAATGGTATTTCCGTCCTTGTTTTTTTGGTTTTCGGACTTTTTTTTTTGCCTTTTCTTCTGCTTCCTTTTTAAAAAAAAACCCATTTCCTTTCATAGTCGTCATACAGTAATCAAAATGAATCAAATGATGCGTTTTTATTTTCGACATTTGGTTGGAACAGAAAAAGAGAAGTGACTGCAAAACTTGTGGTGTGGAATAAAACGATGATCAGACATGAAGGAGATATTTGGAGAATTTATGTTGTTCCACTCTATGTATAAAAGAAGAAAAAAAAATCAATAAAGAAATCACAATGGTCTTATCCATGTACAGCTGAGTCCTCTGGTGTTTGTTCTGTAGGAAAACTACAGTAATGGTTCATGTTTTCTATTTCAGTGTTCTCAGTTTGTGAACCTCAAACTTCCATGAAATTATGGAAGAACGTTGCAGGCGGATTTCTCATTAGCAAGCTACTTGTTAGCAGTCTACTTATCAGCAAGCTACTTACTAGCAAGCTTCTTGTTAGCAAACTACTTGTTAGGTGTCTACTTGTTAGCAAGCTACTTGAGTAACTTACTTGTTAGCAGTCTACTTATTAGCAAGCTACTTATTAGCAAGCTACTTACTAGCAAGCTTCTTTTTAGCAAGCTACTTGTTAGGTGTCTACTTGCTAGCAAGCTACTTGAGTAACCTACTAGTTAGCAGTCCACTTATTAGGAAGCTGCTAACTAGCAAGCTTCTTGTTAGCAAGATACTTGTTAGCAGTCTACTTTTTAGCAAGCTACTTGAGCATGTTACTTGTTAACAGTCTACTTGTTAGCAAGCTACTTATTAACAAGCTACTTGTTAGCAGTCTACTTATTAGCAAGCTACTTGAGCAAGCTACTTGTTAACAGGCTACTTGTTAGCAGTTTACTTATTAGCAATCGGCTTACTAGCAAGCTTCTTGTTAGCAAGCTACTTGTTAGCAGTCTACTTATTAGCAAGCTACTTGAGCAAGCTACTTGTTAACAGGCTACTTGTTAGCAGTTTACTTATTAGCAATCTGCTTACTAGCAAGCTTCTTGTTAGCAAGCTACTTGTTATCAAGCTACTTGTTAGCAAGCTACTGATTAGCAGTTTACTAATTAGCAAACTACTTATTAGAAAGTTATTAGCCCTTTACTTATTAGCAGGCTACATATTAGTAAGCTACAGCTTAGCAGTCTACTTACTGGTAAGCTATTAGCAGTTTACTTATTAGCAAGCTACTCGTTAGCTAGCTAGCACAAACAGCAAGACAAAGCTGGTTGTTAGCATCTGTTAAACCGAATTCTGACAGGATTCCTTGAGCACATATTTAATTTGTTTTCCAGTGAAGATACTAAAACATGATTATTAACATTTTATTGTGAAAACTCACAAAATTACACTGAATCCAGTCAACAGAGTTCTGTGAGGTACAAATGGCTTTAAACATAGCAGAATAGCTCCCTACATGGTACAGACATTTTATAACTGTAGATTTTTTAACGATTTACTGTTACACAGATTTCCCTGTTAGGTTAAATCACAGATTATAACTAAATTCACATAGAAAATATGAATTTACATGGTTTAACTTGCAGCATTCCTGGGTCCCTTCTATGATTCTGGATTCTGGACTGTTGGTCAGACAGAACAACAAGATGCCGACTTGGAGTTTGGGGAACTGTAACGAGCATTTCTGACTGTTTTATTGACCAAATTATTGATTGATTGATTGAGAAACTAATCTGCAGGTGATTTAATAATAAAAACAATTGGTTAGCCGCTACCAAACTAGAACAATCAATGAAAATGAAACTTTAATACCTTTAAGACTCACATGAAGTCCATGAAGGACTTAAAGCATCATTTCTAGATTCTAAAGACTGGCTCTGCTACCAGGGTTTGTGTTTTGATGTAACGTTTTAATCTAATGTACCATTTTTCAGGAGATATTCTGAGTCAACCTCTTCCTACCAAGACCTTCTACGTCCTCCACTACTAGTTGTCGGTATGTATACTTTTTTTATGCTAAGTTGACTTTCTTATCTTCGAAATGCTGCAATTGTGGATTAAACTTCAGAGATTCTTACACTTTCTTGGTTCTCTATCGGTGGTTTGCTTGGTTTTATCCCATCTTTTCCTTGGTTTCCTACGGAGATGTTTGAAGCATCTCCTGCCCCGGCGTTTCCCTCAGCGCCGGCTCTTCGTCCTTCCTCCTAACTGTCCATCAGCTCCTCGGTGGGACTTTAATGACTCCATCAGCTCGTCCGTCTCTTCATTCTTTTCTTCTTTGGCTCCCCGCTCCGTTTTCTCTCTCCGTAATCATCCCGGCATCCATCTCCCCTCATCAATCCACCTTCTCTCCCCTTTAACCCTCCTCCTCCTCCGCCTCCCCCCCCCAGTTTTAATCACTCCATCCCATCCTCCCGCTCCTCTTCCTCGCCCCGTTGCCAGGGAAACAGCAGCCCACTCTGTGGCTGTTAATCTGGTGACATTGTCTTTCTATTACCTGGGGGTCAGATGCCCGATAAGGAGGACAAAGCGTGGGAAAGCCGAGGCCGAGTCACTTTAAACTGTGGTAAAATGTTGGTCTTCATTAGCACAACAGGCGGCGGCGGACCGGACTGCAGGGAGGACCGGGGCTTTGATTGTTTCCTCACCGTTTAAAATGCATTAGTGAAGAATATTCAGGATGCAAACGAGCGAACCAGGACTGCAGACGCCAACCTGAAGTCGTTTTGGTCCAAACTATCAGTGTAAACAGACACATTAGTGGAGAAAACGGACCAGGAAGACTATAAACTAGAGCTGTGACACGTAGCTGGAACTTTTATCACAGTAAGATGTTTAACTTCAGTCGATATTGATGATTATTGATCACTTCTAAGAGTTCACACAGTCCTAAAACAGCTGTTTTCACAATTACGGTTCAACATGTATTTTAACCAATCATGTATTAGATTGGACGTGTCACCATGGCAACCCAGAAAATGGCGGGAAAGCTTCAAACACGTAGCGAAGGAGTCGTATTTTTTACCCAAACCGGGACGTTTTCCCGAAACCTAACCAGGTAATTTTGGTGCCGAACCTTAACCAAGCTTCTAACATGTACAGGTGTCGAACAAACAGTCATTTTTTAGTAAACTGAACTCTAAAAGGAGTGAAAACTGAAAGTCCCTCCATCCTCCCATCCTGCCACTGTCGCTCTTCCGAAATGGCCGTCTTTCCCATAGACATATATACATAGACGCCTCATTGAGCGGGTTGCCCCGTTGCTGCGATACGTCAGCGTGTCCGCCATATTGGATGTGGCAGATCTGCCCGGTAAACTAATGCAAGCAAATGAACTGAACTTTATAAAGCGCCTTTCTACAAAGTGTTTTAAGTTTATGCCTTTATTCAGCCATCCACACACACACCAATATATTTGGGAAACAAATAGGCATAAAAAACAACATATGTAACTTTTAATGTGATGATTATAAATGTTTACTCCTTATATGTTTAGGACAAAGGTAAGCACCAAACCAACGTATGTATTTCTCTCATGTTTCTATGAGTTTTTACAGCTACAAATGTATGTAACACTGTTATTATGATGATAAATATTGAAATATTAATATTAAACATCTGTTTTTATAATAACCAGATCCTGAAACTTAGATGTGACAGGTGGGTTTTCTAAATAAATCAGAATCAAAATCAGAAATACTTTATTGATCCTTGGGGGGGGATTGTTAGTGTTATAGTTGAACCCATTCAACAAAGACTATATTATAACATATAGAAATATAGAGAAAATTCAGATAGAAATTATAATGTAGAGACAAACTTTTAAGAAATAAAAATAAAATATTTAAAAATATGTGCACGAAGAGAGAGAGAGCACAAATGTTTACATTTAACTGATTTTAATTAATCACTTTGATATTCGGTGATTGATGGACTCTTGGACAAGCTGGGAACAGTCCAGTGACAGGATCTCCTGACTGGGTCTCCTGGGCCTTCTTTGAGGTCTGAGACGTCCTGGTAGCTACAGGCTAAAGTGAAGACAAAAATACATCACTGATTCCTTCACATTCAGAAAGGGAAAAAACATTCTCAGCATAGTGTGGCGTTGAATTATCCAGTCCTTACAGCCTATAGACCTGCGCTGTGGAGATGTGCTGGGAAACAGAAAACTGAAGGAAGAGCTCCATCTCTTATCCTGACCGTCTGACCTGTCCTGTATAATCCTGTGGCCTGAAGTTCTCACTGCAGAGCATGGAGGACGGACCAGCCGAGAAACCTCCCGTCTGACAGCTGTTTTCCACTGCTTTCTGATCTCTTTATTTTTGGAAAACCTACATAGTATTTGAAAAGTTAGCTAAAGCTACTAACAGCATTCAGAGTGTTTACTTTTGGCCAATTTAATTAAATAGGAAAGACTTCTTCGTTGTTTGGAGGCTGGTTTCACCGCAGGAATCCACAGTATTATGCTCGGGACTTCATAGTTTTAGCCACAAAGTCGGCAAATTCTGTTCGTAAAATTATGTTATAATGGCCAAATACAATCAAAAGTATTTTTTCAGTCTTACCTGTAAAAGATAATCCCATGCGATCTGATTTGTACTGAAAACCGGTTGGTGTAATTCCACGCAGCACATGAATAAGGCATCTCCTCTGTTCTCTTTTGCCACATCCAATATGGCGGCTACGTTGACGTGTGGTTCAGCGATCAATGCGGCGTCTACGTATGTGTGTCTATGGTCTTTCCCACCACATCACAGGTCACAATAACACGAGTTCAGTTGTATTGGAACGGAGTTTTGTGGAGACTATTTTAATCTGGAAAAGATACAGGTATTAATTTTAATGTTGAATAACAAGCAAAAAAAATATGTACCAGAGGCTCTGAATGGATGACCTGGATTCCACATTGGCCTCCACACAAGGTCGAGTCTGTCAGCCTTCAGAACAGGCTGCTGGGAGTGATGGAGGTGGAGGTTTTATACAAAGAAACCATCTAATAAGGGCAACTAGAAGGACCTGCCAAGTGTAACCTCCAACTTCCTGTTTGATCAACATCTCAGGAACTATTAAAGATAAAAACCTGAAATGTCCGCTGTTATTTCTGATCATGTCACTGATTCAGAATCTGGAATATCAGACTTTGAAGGAGTTACAAGCTAGTATACATCATGATGTTGCCACCACCATGCTTCACATCATGATGCTGCCACCACCATGCTTCACATCATGATGCTGCCACCACCATGCTTCACATCATGATGCTTCCAACACCATGCTTCACGTAATGATGCTGCCACCTTCATGATTCACATCATGATACTGCCACCACCGTGCTTTATGTCATGATGCTGCCACCACCGTGCTTCACATCATGATGCTGCCACCACCGTGCTTCACATCATGATGCTTCCACCACCATGATTCACATCATGATGCTGCCACCTTCATGATTCACATCATGATACTGCCACCACCGTGCTTTATGTCATGATGCTGCCACCACCGTGCTTCACATCATGATGCTGCCACCTCCATGCTTCACGTAATGATGCTGCCACCTTCATGCTTCACATCATGATACTGCCACCACCGTGCTTTATGTCATGATGCTGCCACCACCGTGCTTTACGTCATGATACTGCCACCACCATGCTTCTCATCATGATGCTGCCACCACCATGCTTCACATCATGATGCTGCCACCACCGTGCTTCACATCATGATGCTGCCACCACCATGCTTCACATCATGATGCTGCCACCTCCATGCTTCACATCATGATGCTGCCACCTCCATGCTTCACGTAATGATGCTGCCACCTTCATGCTTCACATCATGATGCTGCCACCACCGTGCTTCACATCATGATGCTGCCACCACCATGCTTCACATCATGATGCTGCCACCTCCATGCTTCACATCATGATGCTGCCACCTCCATGCTTCACGTAATGATGCTGCCACCTTCATGCTTCACATCATGATGCTGCCACCACCGTGCTTTATGTCATGATGCTGCCACCACCATGCTTCACATCATGATGCTGCCACCACCGTGCTTCACATCATGATGCTGCCACCTCCATGCTTCACGTAATGATGCTGCCACCACCATGCTTCACATCATGATACTGCCACCACCATGCTTCACCTCATGATGCTGCCACCACCGTGCTTTACGTCATGATGCTGCCACCACCATGCTTTATGTCATGATGCTGCCACCTTCATGCTTCACATCATGAGTGTTCCATCTTTGAGCTCATATTAACAATAAAACTGATGACGCAGAAGTCAACTAGTGATATTTTCTGAATTTTCTTGTAGCTGCATGTCACAATAATACAAAACTAATCATATAGAGTAATTTTTAACATGTAATATTTGGTCATAAACATGAAAAGAAAGTTATCTTCATTGAACTTTTATAACTGATTGAGCAGGTTTGACTAGTTTTACCACAAAAGCTAAAATATTGGTAGATAGTCTGATCAAAGCAGAACAGTTATAGAGTTTCAAAGTGGTCCTCCCAATATGACTCTGTCTGTCACAGCTCTGTCATTTTAATGCTCTGGTTCTGCTTTTTATTCTTAGTAGCAGTGAGACAAAGGTGCTTTCATTAAGCCAAACTGCAAAAAAATCACTTGCATCCAGAGTTTAGAGGAATAAAGCTCCACCTTTACAGATTTCCTTTCATCTTCTGTTTCTCTTCTCTGTAAATGTTCTACTTCTTTTGTATTTCATCCCCTTAACCTCCCTCTGTTTGTTGATTTCTTTCAGCCTCTCCGGTTCACCTCTGTGGTTTCCCTTCAGCTTCTATCTACGTCTCGGCCTCCCATTCGTTCTCCTCCTCCTTCTGTCTTCTCCCAATTTTCTCTAATTTCTCTTTTACCTTATTCCTCGCTGCGTCCCCCCACTCCTTCTTCTTCTTCTTCTCTTTCTCTCTAGAAATCAATGGTCGTTCTCTCAACAGGAGGTCACGGGGTGGAAGGCGGCGGCGTCGCAGCTTTTCAATTACTAGCAGCCTGCAGTCACCACAACAAAACACACAACACACACCAGCGCTGACGGGCCACAGTCACAGAATAAAGAGCAGAGAATTCAAAATGAAAGGAGAACGGTTGGATGGCGAACAGAAAGAAGACAGGAGAAGCTGGGACGAATCAAAGAGGGAAGATGTGAAGAAGAAAGAGGACAAAAAGGAAAGGAAACAAAGGAAAGATGTGAAGGACACAAGAGGAGCTAAACAGCAGTGATCTTTGTTAAACTGTGTTCTAGTTGGTTCTTGAACCTTCACGGATTTCTAAACTGCTGTGGTGCAAATGCAGGGAAGGATAACAGACTCTCCAGATCGTGCTAATCATATGTTAGCATTTATCCGGGTTGCAGAGGTTACAAACGGATAATTAATTGGATAATGATTGAAACCCCCAGAGGACCATTTATACACACTGAGGGTGTCTCTGGAAAGATGTTTCTAATCATCTGGATGAAAAAACGGCTTTATGTTGATTGGAAGTCAAAGAAATGAACCAGTTTTCCCAATCTAAACAAAGAAGGCAACCAGCTGCTACTTAGTGCATTCATAGCTACAAGAAATGGGGTTTAAAAAACTCTTTCGTGCAGCAGGTTAATTTTTTTTCCATCCAAAAGTGTTGAGGTAATGGAGGAGTCTTTAAGGATTTGGAAGGACAACCCAGTTTATTTTTCGAACAAGCACGGTGGTGGCATCATCATTACGTGAAGCACGGTGGTGGTGGCATCATGACGTGAAGCATGGTGGTGGCGGCATCATGATGTGAAACATGGTGGTGGCAGCATCATGATTTGAAGCACGGTGGTGGCAGCATCATGACGTGAAGCACGGTGGTGGCAGCATCATGATGTGAAGCATGGTGGTGGCAGCATCATGATATGAAGCATGGTGGTGGCAGCATCATGATGTGAAGCACAGTGGTGGCAGCATCATGATGTGAGCATGGTGGTGGCAGCATCATGATATGAAGCATGGTGGTGGCAGCATCATGATGTGAAGCACGTGGTGGTCATCATGACGTGAAGCATGGTGGTGGCAGCATCATGATGTGAAGCATGGTGGTGGCAGCATCATGATGTGAAGCACGGTGGTGGCAGCATCATGATGTGAAGCATGGTGGTGGCAGCATCATGATGTGAAGCACGGTGGTGGCAGCATCATGATGTGAAGCATGGTGGTGGCAGCATCATGATGTGAAGCATGGTGGTGGCAGCATCATGATGTGAAGCATGGTGGTGGCAGCATCATGATGTGAAGCATGGTGGTGGCAGCATCATGATGAGCACGGTGGTGGCAGCTCACCATGCTTCAGCGATTGAAGCGCTACGGCGGTGGCAGCATCATGATGTGAAACATGGTGGTGGCAAATGATGATGTGAAGCGCACGGTGGTGGCAGCATCATAATGAAGCATGGTGGTGGCATCACGATGAAGCATGGTGGTAAAGCGCAACATGATGTAAAGCATAACGGTGGCATCATCATGATGTGAAGCACGGTGGTGGCATCATCATGATGAAGCATGGTGGTGGCAGCACTAAGTGATGAAGCATGGTGGTGGCATCATCATGATTTGAAGCATAGAGGATAACATCATGATATGAAGCAGGGTGGTGGCAGCATCATGATATGAAGCATGGTGGTGGCAGCATCATGATATGAAGCATGGTGGTGGCAGCATCATGATATGAAGCATGGTGGTGGCAGCATCATGATGTGAAGCACGGTGGTGGCAGCATCATGATGTGAAGCACGGATGCTGCCACCACCATGCTTCATGATTTGAAGCATGGTGGTGGCAGCATCATGATGTGAAACATGGTGGTGGCAGCAACATGATGTGAAGCACGGTGGTGGCAGCATCATAATGTGAAGCATGGTGGTGGCAGCATCATGATGTGAAGCATGGTGGCGGCAGCATCATGATGTGAAGCATGGTGGTGGCATCATCATGATGTGAAGCACGGTGGTGGCATCATCATGATGTGAAGCACGGTGGCGGCAGCATCATGATGTGAAGCACGGTGGTGGCAGCATCATGATGTGAAGCATGGTGGTGGCATCATCATGATGTGAAGCACGGTGGTGGCATCATCATGATGTGAAGCATGGTGGTGGCAGCATCATGATGTGAAGCATGGTGGTGGCATCATCATGATTTGAAGCATGGTGGTGACAACATCATGATTTGAAGCATGGTGGTGGCATCATCATGATGTGAAGCATGGTGGCGGCAGCATCATGATGTGAAGCATGGTGGTGGCAGCATCATGATATGAAGCATGGTGGTGGCAGCATCATGACGTGAAACATGGTGGTGGCATCATCATGATGTGAAGCATGGCGGTGGCAGCATCATGATGTTAAGCATGGTGGAGAATACCAGCTTGTAACTCTTTCATAGGTGTCTTGGTTTCCTCTCTTACTCGAGATGAAGAGATATGGGTATAAGAGGAAAGACAGAAGAGATAAAAGGAGGTTCAGGGAGAAATACAGGTGAAAAAAGAAGGAGGTGAGGAGTCAAAAGAGGAGGACGATGAAGGCTTGAGGAGAAAATGGCCACAAGTGAGGAGGTGATGAAGCAACGACTGATAAAATAAGAATATAAAGAGGAAAATGAAAGAACAAAGAGGAGACAAAATAGTTAAGTAGACGAGGAAAGGAAACAAGAGATCAGTAGACCAGAGAAAAAGATTAAAAAAAAACAAAGAGGAGAGGTCGGGAGGAGACAAGAGAAACAAAGAAGAGGAGAAAATTAAAACAAAGACAGTCGGGGAAGAAGAGATAAATCAGTGGAGAGTAGAAAAAACAGAAAACATGAGATGAAGAGACACGAGGAGGAAGAAGAGGAGGAATAAAGGTGAGGCGGGAAGAGATGAAAGCAGGTTCAGGGAGGTAAAGAGGAGAAAAGGTGAGGAGAAGAGGGGAGAAAATGAAATGAAGGATTGTTGCTGGCTCAGACGCAGGGATGGATGGGGGAGGACGGGGGTGGGGGGAGGAGGCGAGGGGGTGAGGCCTCAGGGGTTATTGGGTCGTGGACAGCCAATCTCTCTCAGCTTAATCAACAGCAGCAGAGGTGATTGCAGCACCGCAGGGGAGAGCCGGGGAAGAAAAAAGATGGAGGGGGAGGAGAGGGGAGACAGGAATGAATGGGAGGGTGAGGAGAGAGAGAGGGAGGGAGAGGGGAGGAGATGAGGAAAAGATTGGAAAACGGAGGAAAAACCAGAGAGAGATTGGAAAAGATAAGAAGAAGACGGGAGGTGAGGGGTGAGGAAGATGTGGGATGACAGGATGAGGGAATGAGAAGGAACCAAAAAGAGGAAGACGAGGAGGAGGAGGAGAGAGAAAAGATGAGACGAAGAGACAAAGAGAAAGGATGGAGGAGGAGACTGATGCGAGCAGAAACAACAGGAGAAAGGATGGAATTGAAAAAGAGGAAGTAAGAGACGGAAAGAAACAGAAAAATGTAAGTATAGTAATCCCTCGACTATCGTGGGGATTCGGTTCCAGAACCCCTCAGTGATAGACAAAGTCTGCAAAGTAGCGACCTGATATTTATTTTATTTATATATATATTCTAAGGCTTTATAAATCCTCCCCACACTCTTATAAACCCTTCCTACACTCTTAAACCTTCCATCTAGAGGAGCTTCTCCAGCCGTGTCCGATAATGGAACTAGCGACGCAGCGATCCACTTGGGATAAACTCTGCCGTATCTTAAACACACCGACACCGAGGACGTCCGGCTGCCTACCTACCGGTAAATTGATGGTGGTGTTACGGTAATCCTACAGACTGTCACCGGTTCTCTGACGGTCGTTTCCAGTAAACTCTCACCGTGTGGGACCAAAGGTTCTGGTTGGCTTCCATCACCGCCGATCAATCAAGAGGAAGCGGCCGTAGCTGAGTTTTCCATACGTGCGTCTACTCATCTGCTGTACACTATGTATTTTAGAAAATTTAAAGACCCACGATACAGTGAGACCGCAAAAAGTGAACCTTGACATGGTGAGAGACTGCTGTAGATGCAGAAGATGAAGAATGAGAAGAGCTGAATAAATGAGAGATGGATAAAAATGAAGGCTGAATAAAAAAAGAGGAAGTTGGGCGACACGGAGGAAGACGGAAAACTAAAGGAAACTAAAAAAGAAAAGTCGACCAAAGTGCTGAGCATGGGTCCGTGTACGTCGCAGCCATTCGTTCTCTTATTTTGAGATTTCAAAATAAAAACGAAAAATAAACCGTTTCCCGTTTTTTTTCAGTGATAATACAAAAAGAAAAACGGAAAACGGGCCCTAATTCATTATCCATTATCCGTCATCTGATTTAATTAGATGTGTTTGTAAATGGAAATTAAAATTAAAATACACCCGTGGAAAACTTATTTCTCTACTTCCTGTTGGTTTTGGCTCCGTGACCCGTCTGACTTCTGATGAGGAAGGATCTGGTATCTAAAGCTCCAGTGTTAGCTCACTGTTAGCAGACCTTGCTGTGTGCCGTGGCCTGATGAAGACCCACTGTGGGGTCCAAACGTTGCTTGGCTCACATTGTTCACTATTTCACAGTGGACTTTTCACCAGCGTGGGGTTTATTTGTCCCTTTGGAGGGACCTTGTGGTGCCGCTAGCTCTGCCGCTAGCGCTAAATCGCTAGCGTTCGGCTGCTTTTCGGGACGTTTTTGGGGAGGTTTGGAGGTTTTCTGTAACTTAAGCTTTGCCAGAAAGCAAAGTAGCGATTTAGCAATAGTGGTGGAGCTAGCGCTAAATCGCTAGCACTAAATCGCTAGCGCTAAATCCCTAGTTCCGCCATTTAGCAGATCTAGCTAAATCGCTAGCTCCTCTTCAGAAGTCAGACGGGTCACGGAGCCAAAACCAACAGGAAGTAGAGAAATAAGTTTTCCACGGGTGTATTTTAATTTTAATTTCCATTTACAAACACATCTAATTAAATCAGATAATGGATAATGGATAATGAATTAGGGCCCGTTTTCCGTTTTTCATTTTGTATTATCACTGAAAAAAACGGGAAACAGTTTTTTTGTTTTTATTTTGAAATCTCAAAACGAATGGCCGCGACGTACACGGACCAGCATGCCGCAAAATGATGTGTAACCATCAAGACGGGATGAATCTGGCGAAATAAATCTTAATTTTAAAGAAAATAAAACCCTAAAACAGGCAAAAACCAGAGCACAACTTGTGAGATCAGTTTCTGTGACAGTTAATATGAAACGTTACGACCATTAAAAGCAGCTTAAAGTCACTAAAACATGTACGTCTGGAGGTTTTACTGAGAAAATCATGAAGGAGGAAGCTGCTCCAAAGCTTTGGAGGCTCGATGGAGAAAAGGGAACTGAGGAAACAAAATAAAGCAGTAAATGAAAAGAGGAAAGACGAAGAGTGAAAGAAAGAAAGAAGCTCTAATGCAACACAATAAACACTGTAGTCCTGCTGGTTCTCTGTGCCTCACATTGTTCAAAGTGTCTCTATGAACCGAATGATTTCAGTTTTGAGGCCGGTCGTCGGATCATTTGGTGAAGATCCGACGAACTGAAGCAGCAAAACAGTTTAGATCCTCTGAAGACAAGTTTTTCTGATGCGACGCCCCAAAAACGACACAGTTAAACCAACTATCCAATCAACACGCCCCTTAACTTTAACAACTTTAGCTTCTAGTTTCTTACGATGACCTACATCAACAGTAAGAAGTCATTGGATTGATTATAAAATATGGACGCAGCCTCCAGCTCTGGAAAGTCAAGTCGACGTGGAAGTACCTAAAACGGCCAGCAGGAGGCGACTCTTTGGATGTCAGATTACATAGAAGTCTATGAGAAAATGACCCGACTTCTCACTTGGTTTGTTACCTCAGTGGACACTTTCCAAATGGGTTTATGGTCCCAGTCGGATCAACAGTACGACTTTTATCATTCCTGTGTTTGTCGAAATTCAGCGGCAGATATGGGAGTTGTAGCTTAGCTGTGATTCTAGTTCAAGACAGCTTTAATTCCCCCGTCTGTTTTAGACATCTTGAACTAAACCTGGTCGAAATGATGCTGAGGAGTTCTGCCTTGTCAAAATGTCCAAATAGTTTGAATTAGAGTTACAACTAGGCAGAATCACGTTGCGTACATACAACGATCAGCCCCTACATTAAAACCAGACAGGTGAAGTGAATAGCATTGATCTTATTGGTTCTATGTGGTGTTCCGATGGAAAACCTTGATCAGACTTAGACACCCAAATAAACATCGTCCCACAACAAATGGAAATCCTAAATGTCACTGGATGAAAATGCACCCCACCACATGGAAACAACACCAACCAATCAGGAACATGTGGAGGAACATGACAACGGTCCAACATGTTGATGTGACCTCCAGACTTCCTACAGCCCATTCTGATCAAGCATCAACAGGATGCAGTGGAACCAGTTGGATTGACAGAGGCCCCACTGGACAAGCCAGAGTAGCCAAAGGATCCAGTGGTTCCAGACCCCATAGGACCCCCTGAGAGGTCCTCTGGTGTCCAATGGTTCAGAGCATTCTGGACCACATAAGGGGGACCAACACAGTATCAGGCAGGTGGTCATGATGTTACGTCTGATCGGTAAACTAAGTTGCTGTTTAAACTTATTAATCGCATACAGCAGCAGTTTTACCATCATGTCAGAGCAGCTTGAGGCCAAATTTCTACTAAATTTCCACCTCGAGTCTCTAATTAATGAAGCTCTCATCGTAACGACATTTGGGATTTCAACAACTCTTATTTTGACAGGTCAAAACTGAATTACAAGTATCTCTAATTGCCGTTTTTACTGGTTGGAATGATCCTATAAATATTTGAAATAGAAATTCAGACTAATCATTGGGTAATTAGTCAAAACGTTGTTAAATGTAATTCCACTTTGTCAAACTCTTCTATTAAATGCTAAAAGTGTTTGCCACGTGCACCATCTGCGGTCCCAAAGCCTCAAATAGGCAGGAAGTGGATCTATTTCACAGTGTGACCAATTATTTCCCATCACCACGTTTCTTAGAATAACAAACATTCATCTAAAAGATCCCAAAATGACACAGAAAACACAAAAAAGATCTTTTTATTACACCAGAAGTGAGTGATTTTTTTCATTACTGTATTTTATTTTGAAGGAAGACTTGTTACGTGTAATTGCACTGTTAATACCATGTCTTCAAATATGTAAAAAAAAACAAAAAAACATGACCCAACAGTGGAGACGGGTGGTTTGTTTGCTCTGCAACACACAAACAGGAAAAAAAAACAATGAACCCCAAAATAAATAAAACCAAACGACATCAACAAAATAAAAGTCCGAGAAAACTGAAGCGCCTTTGTACAATTTCGGCACAGTGCAGCTAAACGCACACACACAACTGATTTAAAACAACAGTTGTCTAAAACAGAGGATAAATAAAAATATATTAGGAAACAGCCACCCGTTAGAGATTAGCATGTCTTTCTGCAGTGACCTGAACATTTTCCCCATTTGCTAAACTCGACTTTATCCGGTTTTCCCAGCTGTATTAAAGGAAAAGCTTGGTTTGTAGAGGGATATTTAAGCAACATGCTAATCTGAAGGCGCAAGATTAGCCTAGCTTAGCTTAGCCGTGCCGCACAGAAGTAGAAAAACACTCGCCGGACCGAAGCATCCCTCTGAAAACCTCGCAGTCCCTTTCCAACCCTGTGGAAGAGCTCTGAAGGGCAGCGCCGCTCGTACCGGGTGAGAATATTAGCCGCAAAGTGCGTTTCCGTCCGTCGGCGGAAGCAGGGAAAAAAAAACGCACGAACCAAAGCGCGGCTCGTGCCGGGCGGCGTCTCAGATCACAGCAGGAGCATGTAAGTTCACATTTCAGGGTGGGCTTTTTCCTGCCAGCATTTTGGTCAAGCAGAAGAACAAAATAATCAAACGCACATAAAGCACAAGTCCAGTATCTCTAGTTAGCCAGTGTAAAAGGCACATTATCACGGCATGACGGGACAGAAACGGTGGAGGGCGACGGGCCAGAGGGTACTGCCCACGTTTTTGACACTTGATCGTTGATTCTCGAGACTTCCTCCGGAGCCGACGCGACCCACGGTGAAGCTAACTGCGGCGCTCGGCTTACCGACTGGTTCGGTCAGGCCTAGCGCTGAGATCCGCTAACGAGGTCGGTTAAGCAGAAGTTAGTCAGTCGACGCTGAAGCAGTAGCCCTACGCTTGACTCGTGCCTTCCTCGCGCTACAGCTCTACACTTATCTGTACTTTGCACGAACACATTCACTGCGTTTCGTTATCGGCGGACGATTCAAGCATCATCGGAGTTCTACACTCGCCTGAAACAGACACAAGGATCTTACATGCGTGAAAATTAGCTTCCAACGACTCCTTAGTCTCAATTTTCTACAATGGATTCCTTGAAACACACCCATCTTTGCCGCCAAAATCAATCAATTGTTTTGGGTCTTCTTCTGGAAATCGAAATCGAACGAAGTCTCCTTGGTCAAAAGTATACATACCGCAAAGCATGGAGGTGGCAGCATCATGCTCTGTGGAAGTGGAGCCTCACACGAAGCAAATGGAATAACAAAAAGGTAGGACTACCTCCACGTTCTTCAGGAAAACCTAAAACCATCAGCCAGAAGGTTGACCGAAGAGCCCAAACACATCAAAGTGGTAAAGAGATGGTTGCTGGGGGCTCCGAAAACGTCAACAATGACCCAAAACCAACATCAACAGTGGTAGACGAATGGTTCAATAAGGCTAGAATGAGGGTTTTAGACTGGTCCCCCCCAAAGTCTTGACTTAAACCTTGATTATACCATTTACTTCCGGTTCCACTGGCAGCAAAACAGCTGCAGAGCATGATACTGCCACCACCATGCCGAGCTGTATGCATACTTTTGACCCAGCAGGTTTCCAGAAGACCTTTAATTAATGCCTGGTTGTTTTTTTTTTAAAAAGATTCATGTGTTTCAATGATTCCATCACAGAAAATTAAGGGTTGTTGAAGTCATTGGAAGCTCAAGACGGCCATGATGTGGATGTAAACCTTAGCTTACAGCTGTACGTGAATCAAACAGATGTGTTGCTACCTCGGGTCGTACACGCCTTATCAGAAAGGTGAACATTTTAGAGAATCAAACACCCATCTTGATGTTAAAACTGTATCGATCGGTTAGTAATAAGTTTCCTCAGAGACTTTCGGTGAGTAACCAGTGAGAGGAAACGAGACGTCACCGTTTTTCAGGTTTAGATATTCACACTTTAACATAAATAGCCAGTGTCGGTGATAAGAAAGAAAAAAGTCTCCACTCGTTCATCGTCAAATAAAACGCTAAACATGCAGGTTTCACTTCGGTATTTTTCAGATTTGCGGCGCCTTCGCCTCAAAGATCTCGTCTCCGGCGGCATCATGTTAGGAACAGCAGACAGGAAGCTCACCGTCATCTTCCACGATGCTAACAACACAAATATTACTCTAATCCTTTAACGAGATCACAACTTTAAAACACGTAACGTAGGTGTGGTCAACGGGACAAACTTCCCTTTTTCAGTCTATGATGTGTTATCGAACAAAATCTCAGAATTCTGAGGCTAATCTCTAAATTCTCTGATTAAATTCTGAGTTTAATCTCAGAATAAACTCAGATTACACTCAAGATTCTGAGATTAAAGTCAGATTTCTTCCAGTAAAGCCAGAATTCTTAATCTGAAACTCATAAATCTGAGATTAAAGTCTGAATTTTTACGTTAACGTCAGAATTTATCATTTTATCTGAGAAATTCTCAGATTAAATTCACAGTTTAATTTTAGATTAAACACAAAATTCCGACGTAAATCTCAGAAATCTAAGATTAAAGTCAGAATTTCTGCACAAAATTCAGAATTTTAAGTTTATTTAAACATGACCTGAAATTCTGAGTTTAGTCTTAAACTGACATTAAACTCAGAAGTCAGACTTTAATGTAAAACTCAGACTTTAAAATCAGATTTCTGAGATTAAAAGAAGGTCAGAAGCCTGTGTTTATTCTTAATTTAATGCGAAACTCAGAATTCTGACTTTATTCTCAGAAATCTGAGATTAAATTCTGAATTTTAACATTAAAGCCTGAATTTAGAGATCAATCTGAGGAAAGCTCGGATTAAATTGTGAGTTTAATTTTAGATTAAGCTCAGAATTCCGACTTTTTTCCCTCAGAAATTCGAGGGAATTTCTGAGGGAAAAAAGTCAGAATTTTTACATTAAAGCCTGAATTTTGAGTGTAACCTGAGATTTTCTGAGATTAAACTCAAAATTGTGACTTTTTCCTCACAAATCTAAGATTAAAGTCAGAATTTTCAAAGTCAGAATTATGAGTTTAATTTTAGATTAAACTCCCAAATCAGACTTTTTGCTCAGACATCTGAGATTAAAGTCTGAATTTCTACATTAAAGTCAGAAAAAACTTGCTTACCAGCTCGACTGCAGTTGCTCTGTGGTTTATTGCAGAAATCAAAGTAGATTCATGCTTTTAATTTGAAAATCTTCCCACTGTGGCACAGCTATTCCTAAATCGCCCTTTTTTTTATTTCTTAAACTCGCTTTTATCCAACTATCAGGCAGCAGCAGCGTTTGCAGCATCACCAGCCTCCTCCAATCACATTGCAGGGGTTGCAGCAGGATGGGCGGAGCTACTGGCTGGTCGGCCAATGGCGTGAAGCGACAGGTGTGGGGGGGGGGAAGCAGCCGACCAACCAGAACCCTTGTTTGTGTTGTCATCACGTAGCACCAATGAGGAGAGAACGAGGGCGTCTGATGGAGGTTTGCAGGAGCCGAGTGGCGGAATGTAAGCAGGTGGTTTAAAAACAAAACACTAAACAAAAAGTAGTGCAAGGACCTTCTTCCTGTAGCTTTGAGCGTCAGAGACTTCAACCAAGCGGCATCTGCAAACCTTACAGAGGATTTACCCTGTTTGGGGGGATGTTTGGGGGGGTTTCCACAAGACGAGGAAATACAGGAAGCATGAGGAGCAGATTTATTCCATCTCAGATCAATAAATTTTAAAGTAATTTGAGATTTGCGTTAACTTTTTAGAGCATAAATATGGATTATCATGAAGATACCTGTGAAATATTAGCTTCATGCATCAAACACTTCCCAAGATATGTTTTTAAAATTGCCCGTCGACTCACTTTCAGCAGGTTTTGAGAAGATGAGGCTGTTTGAACAACATTAACCCAGGAACTCTTCAAAATAAAAGCTCGACATTTCCACGGTTACTTCTCATCATGTCATTGATTCAGAATCTGTAATATTGGACAAGAAGCTCAAATAATCTCTGAATATGGGCGACTTAAAATACAACAAGAGCTGTTTTTTTTCCATTTTTCTGACCCAGTATTTCATATTAAAGTATTCTATATGTTTAGTTTTCTATTATTGTGAAATGCAGCTACATGTGGTTAAGAAAACATCACTAGTTGACTTCTGATTATTAGTGTTTTTGTTGATTTTAGCTCAAAGATGGAACATTCATCATAACGTGAGGCACGGTAGCGGCAGCATCATGATGTGAAGCATGGAGGTGGCGGCATCATGATGTGAAGCATGGTGGTGGCAGCATCATGATGTGAAGCATGGTGGTGGCAGCATCATGACTAGAAGCATGGTGGTAGCAGCATCATGACATGAAGCATGGTGGTGGCAGCATCATGATGTGAAACATGGTGGTGGCAGCATCATGACGTGAAGCATGGTGGTGGCAGCATCATGACGTGAAGCATGGTGGTGGCAACATCATGATGTGAAGCATGGTGGTGGCAGCATCATGACGTGAAGCATGGTGGTGGCAACATCATGATGTGAAGCATGGTGGTGGCAGCATCATGACGTGAAGCATGGTGGTGGCAGCATCATGATGTGAAGCATGGTGGTGGCAGCATGGTGGTGGCAGCATCATGATGTGAAGCATGGTGGTGGCAGCATCATGACGTGAAGCATGGTGGTGGCAGCATCATGATGTGAAGCATGGTGGTGGCAACATCATGATGTGAAGCATGGTGGTGGCAGCATTATGACTTGAAGCATAGTGGTGGCAGCATTATGACGTGAAGCACGGTGGTGGCAGCATCATCATGTGAAGCATGGTGGTGGCAGCATCATGACGTGAAGCATGGTGGTGGCAGCATCAAGGTGTATGCTAGCTTGTTAGCTTGTAGCTTCTTCAAAGTTTAATTGTTTGGTATTGTGTTCAAAGACGGGACTTTTCATGACTTTTTTCCATATTTCAACTCACCAATAATTAGAAATTATTTTATCTACTTGTCAAATTTTACAGATTCTGAAATAACAGAAAACTTCAGGTGTTTATCTCGAATAGTTTCTGAAATATCGTCGTTCAAGCAGCAAGACAGAAGCTAAAATAGCACAAATATCTTTAGAAATATCCAGATTTTATGGTAAAAAACGTTTCAAGCAAATCAGAGGTGGCTGAGCAGAAGGTCGCTGATGATCTGAGATGGAATAACTCACCTGCGTTTGAGCTGAATTGATCTACTACAGGTCTAAATCTCGATAAAAGACTGAAACCTAAACCTGTGCATCATCTGCAGAAGCCACTCGGCTGCTGGACTTTCTAGGTTGCCGACACTCCCGCTGGCGAAGACGCCGGGTGTCTAACGTGAGTTGTGAAGCTTTAGTTTGCAGAAGAAGGCTTTAGTTTCTCCAGCGGTCGCCCCGGTTCGTTCCTACGCGTCCGTGTTTTTTTGTTTTACGAGAGTTTCTGGTTGGCGAAGAAGGCCTTGGTCTCCCCGCAGGTCGGGTTGGTGCACAGCGGGCAGCGGAGGGTCAGCTGGCGGGAACAGGGCTCGTTGGACTTCAGGTGGGACTGGACCAGGTCTGCCAACGCCTGGACGGGAGAAACAACACAAAGATAGGAATGCTGACGAAGAGAGACTCGACTGGGGGTGTTTCAGTCTGTTAGAGGAGTCCTGCGAAGGTGTTTCACAACATCCAGGGTTTCCCCCAGTGCTTTATAAGCCTGGTGGGCCGCCAGGCATTCCTTGCCCCCCGCCAGGCTCAGCGCCACTTGTTTATTTATTTTAAATAGGTTTCTTTATGCATCAAAACAGTGACAGCAAAGACGGTAAAGAGAGCTTTTAACAGCATCTGGTGATACGGTTGAAAGCGCAATGGCGACATTTTATGGTCGATACATGAACTTTTTCCAAAGTCAGAGGAGCACTGGAGGAGACCATGAGCTGCTCGTTCACCTCCAGGCCAAGGGGAGTTCATCCCCGGCAGCCGACCGAGCTGTGGCTCCATGATGAGGCAGAGCCAGTGGAGTTAGCATGGATGTTAGCATGGATGTTAGCATGTCGTCAGAGCAGCCTTCTCGTAACCATCGAACTAGCAGATTTAATCCAAAATGGTTAGCTGACCCTAAATTTAGCGGATGGCTCTACCAGACCCAGTATGGTAAACCCAGACGGATTGATGCACTGATCCAACCTGAACCATGTGCAGCAATAAGTAGTAGAGGTCACACAGCACAGCAGACCTGTTCAGCCTCTGAGTTCCCTGGTTGTACCACTTGGCCATGTTTGCACTTTTTTATTTATGTTCATTTATTTTACTTTTAAATGTGAACAGCAACGGCTTGTTTTAAGATTCACTAGGATTTAATTTAAGTGAAAACAACTGATATTATTTATTTTAATTGTATTTTTTGTGTTTGATAAAACCATATTTCAAGATTGTGCCTTTTTGTAAGACTCTACGTTTAAGTATTGTTAATAAATGGATTATAATAACACATAATAGTCATAATTTCAAAATTCCTGTCAACTTTTACCTTTTTTTTTTTTTTTTACAAAAACACGGTGGGCTTCTCTACCACCGGGCTTAGCAAATTTTCTGGGGGAAACCCTGACATCCTAAAGGTATAAACAACATAGTCTTCATAGAGGGGCCTGTATGTGTTGGTTACTAGTCCTAGCATAGTTTGAATTGTACCATTCCGAGTCAAGACACAGCAGAACACTGTTCTGGAATCCCTCATTATAATGTCTTGTTTTCATTCATTCCTGCTTTTAAATCCAACTTCTATTTGAGAATTCACAGCTTTTGCATGCAGTTTACAGTCGTGCTGCTGCTCTTCACAACACAGGAGGGAAATAAATGAAACATCCGAGGCTAAAGTGAGACTAAAATAGTAGATTAATTAAAGAAAGTTGGAATTTAAGGGGGGGGTTTATGAAAAAACGGAGTCTGCAGGCGAACTCCTGATTTTTCTCGGTTTTCTGCTGCTTGCAGACGGCAGCAGCTTCACGGAGAAACTAAAACCACACCGAGGAAACCATCCTTCAGTAACTACCAACTAATCATCCTCTGGATATTGATTTATACACTCACACACACACACACACACACACACACACACACACTCTCGGGCTTGGCGAGGTTTGTCCAGCAGCCAGCCGGTCGGGCGGTTCAGTTCTACTGTAGTCAGCTCTAAAGGTTCCCATTGATCTGCCCCCTTCCCTTTAATAAACCCTGCTCACACACAGATGTTGCAGCTGCAGGAGCTCGGGAAGGTTTCAGGGGTGAGGATGGAGGTGAGACGGGGGGGAGGGGGGGAGGAAGGAGGCCTCCATTTATTGACCATCTCATGCCTGGAGTTGACTCACTTCACAGGACCTTCGACTGCTGCTTCCTCCGCTATCAAAGCCCTGCTGCTCGCTCTTCTTCTTCTACTGTGATTCATTCTTTCCTGCTGCTGTTACCTGGACGGCTTTAATTCAATAAAATAAATAACGCTGCTGGTAAAATAACCAGCAGAGAGGAAATGTTTAATGAGAGATTTGGTGGCATCACAGCTTAATCCATCTCAAACAAGCTAACAAATCCCACCCTCACTGTTGTCACACTGAAGCCTGTTTGTTCTGATTTAAATGAATTTTAAACAGGTTATAATGTGACGCTTACCTTCATGAAAAGAGGGTTTCCATTCAGAGACTCTGCTCTCCTGATGTTCTCCACGCCGCACTGCAGAAACAACAACAGCACAAACATTTATTTACATTTATACAGTTTCAGAAAACACCGATTAACAATATTAAGAACTAAATTCTACTGCAGAAACAATAAAACAAACAACTGTAATAAAGTCAACTCATTATTTACAGTGTCAAATTAAAGCTAAGCTAATCTGAGCTAAGTGAAGATAGAGTAAAATATGTCAAGATAAGCGATGATGAGGTAAAATAGGCTAAGATAAGCTAAGATAAACAACGAAAAAATTAGCAAAGAAAAGCTAAGAATAACAAAGAGATAAATTTAGCTAAGCTGAGTCAAGATTAGCCAAGTTAAATGAAAATAAGCTAAGATAAGCAAAGTTAAGTTTGAACTAAGATAAGTGTAGATAAGACAAGCTAAACAAGTATGAGTTTAGATAAGCTAAGATAAGTGGCGAATGGCTAAGCTACCCCAAGTTAAGCAAAAAAAGCTAAGATGAGCTAAAATAAGCTAAGCTAAGAGAAGATAAGCTAAGCTCAGCTAAGATAAGCTAAGCTAAAATGAGCTACAGTTAAGCAAAGATAAGCTAAGTTGAGATAAGCAAAGTTAAGGTAAACTAAGTGTAGATAAGACAAGCTAAACAAATATGAGTTTAGATAAGCTAAGATAAGTGGCGAATGGCTAAGCTACCCCAAGTTAAGCAAAAAAAGCTAAGATGAGCTAAAATAAGCTAAGCTAAGAGAAGATAAGCTAAGCTCAGCTAAGATAAGCTAAGCTAAAATGAGCTACAGTTAAGCAAAGATAAGCTAAGTTGAGATAAGCAAAGTTAAGGTAAACTAAGTGTAGATAAGACAAGCTAAACAAATATGAGTTTACATAAGCTAAGATAAGCAAAGAAAGCTAAGCTATCCTAAGATAAGATAAGCAAAGAAAAGCTAATATAAGATAAGGTGAGCTAAAATAAGTGATTTTAAGATACAATAAGCTAAGCTAAGATGATCTAAGGTGAGATAAGCTAAGTGAAGATAAGCTAAGACGAGTTAAAATTAGCCAAGTTAAGCGATAAGCTAAGATAAGTTGAAATAAGCAAAGTTAAGGCAAACTAAGATAAGTGTAAGTAAGACAAGCTAAACAAATATGAGTTTAGATAAGCTAAGATAAGCAAAGAACGCTTAGCTATCCTAAGATAAGCTAAACTAAGGTGAGCTAAAATAAGTGACGATAAGATCAAATAAGGATCTAAGATAAGCAAAGCTAAGTAAAGATAAGCTAAGCTCAGCTAAGATAAGCTAAGCTAAGATGAGCTAAGATTAGCCAAGTTAAGCAAAAATAAGTTGAGGTAAGCAAAGTTAAGGTGAACTAAGATAAGTGTAGATGAGATAAGATAAAGAAACATGAGCTTAGATAAGCTAAGATAAGCGAAGAAAGGCTAAGCTATCCTAAGATAAGCTAAGCAAAGAAAAGCTAGGATAAGCGAAGATAAGCTAAGCTAAGATGAGCTAAGATTAGCCAAGTTAAGCAAAGATGAGCTAAGCTAAGCTACGATGCTGCAAAACAGATTATCAGATTATGTTGTTTAAAGTATATTTAGATATTTAAAACACTAAATAGCAGCAAGTTTCCATCTGAGGATGAGGATCCAGACAGTTTAGGTGATTATTGGACATCAAGAAAGACCTACAACCGATATTTGGAATTTATTTATTTGGATTTAACTTAAATGCTGACAGCAGAAAACCTCTCACTCATAACCACAACATCTTATTAATAATGTTTACTTTAACTGAAAATGACGAATGGAAATAATCAGAAAAATGCAAAATATAGATGCTTAATTCAAATCAACTGACTTCAGGTTGTGCTAAACTCTGCAGCTACTTATTAGCAACCAATGCTAATGCTAATCTGAGAATAAACGTTAATATTGCATTTAAAAATGTTTGAAAACTGACAAAATAAAAAGATAGAACATGAGGAGGAGGCAGGGCAGCAGGTCGGTGTAGAAACCACCTTGTACAGCGTTTATGTCCGTTCAATGAAGCCCGACGTTCGCCGAACACGTCGGGGAAAGCGCTCTCATTTTGTCCGACGAGGACTTGAAGAAGTAAAAGCATTTTGTTCTCAGTTTCCAATTATTTTTAACAGCAGGTTTCATTTTGGAGACAAACTGAAGAGGTCCAGACAGAGAGGAGTGTGTGTGTGCGCTGATATTCTGTCTTTGTGAGGACCGGTGTGGGTTTTATTGCTCATAAAGTGGGGACTTGATGGAAAACAAGGACAGTTAAGGATAAAAAAGACTGTTTAAGGTTTCAGAGCCGATATAAATGATGTGATCACTCCTCACAGGTGTGTCTTTGTGGCACCAGTCACATTGATTGGTGGTTATTCTCTGGTGCCTTCACCAGACAGACGGAGACGAACTCAAACTCCACATCAAGCCTTAAGTTAAACTACTATTATTTTATCCCAGTACAAAGCCTGGTGTTAATCCTAGTCCCAGTTCACAATCCTCCAACAACACGCTGATGAAGCGACCAGTTTGCAGGTCATCTTTCCATCTTTGTGGGGACATGAGTTGGTTAAAAACCCAAAGAAGGACCGGATGATTCCTGAAAGTCGACCTATAATCCCTCGTTTATTAAAGTTTATACCGTTGTCATGAAGTTCTCAAAGCAAGAAACAACCAAGTTATCTTTGGTTTACAGGACACTGGTCACATTTTCATGTCTTCCTTTTCTATACTGGCTGTTAATGCCGTTTAGAATTAAAGCAATAAAAGAGCAGAGCAGTAATGACCACTTCATCAATAGATTAGTGCGTCAAATTAAAGATAAGCTAAGCTAAGATGAGCTACGATGACATAAGTGAAGATAAGCTAAGACAAGCAGAGGAAAGATAAGATAGGTTAAAATAAGCTAAGATGGGCTAAGATAAGAGAATAAGCTAAACTAAGCTATGCTAAGATGAGCTAAGCTAAGATAAGATAATAAGTTAAGCTAAGCTAAGCTAAAATGAGCTAAGCTAAGATAAGGAAAGAAAAGAAAAGACAAGCTATCTAAGATGAGCTAAGATAAACAAAGATATAATAAGATAAGCTAACATAGGCGAAGAAAAGACAAGATAAGCGAAGATAAGTTAAGCTAAGACAAGATAAGATAAGTTAAGGCAAGCGGAGACAAGATATGATAGGCAAAAATAAGCTAAGATGAGCTAAGATAAGAGAATAAGCTAAGCTAAACTAAGCTAAGATGAGCTAAGATAAGAGAATAAGCTAAGCTAAGCTAAATTAAGATAAGAGAATAAGCTAAGCTAAGCTGAGCTAAACTAAGCTAAGATGAGCTAAGATAAGCCAAGTTAAGTGAATATTATATAAAGTAAGCTAAAATATATAAGATAAGTCAAGCTAAGATAAGCTAAGATTAGCAAAAACAAGAAAGCTAAGCTAAGATAAGCAAAAGTAAGATAAGCTAAGATGAGAGACGAGCCAAGCTTAAGCAAAGATTAGACAAGAGAAGCTAAAACATCAAAGTGAAGAGAAGATAAAATAGGCTAAAATAAGCTACGATGTGTTAAGTTAGGAGACTAAGCTAAGCTAAGATGAGCTAAGCTTAGGAAAAAAGATAAGATAAGCTATCTAAGATAAGCTAAGGTAGACGAAGGAAAGACAAGATAAGCAAAGATAAGCTAGGATAAGCTAAAATAAGCAAAAGCAAGATTAGCCAAGCTAAGCTAAGATGAGCTAAGATAAGCCAAGTTCAGTGTAGATTAGATAAGATAAGCTAAAATATATAAGTCAAGCTACGATAAGCTAAGATTAGGAAAGATAAGAAAGATAAACTAAGCAAAGTTAAGTTAAGCTAGGCAAAGATCAATTAAGCTAAACTAGGATGAGGTAAGTTAAGCTAACTAAGATTAGCTGAGCTTAACTAAGACTTTTCAAGGAAGCAATGTCAGGAATCTGACAGTTTCATACTCTTAAATTTGAGAATTCGATATTTTGCTGTTTTAAGATAATTTAATTACATCATCTTGGGCTTGAGGAAGTTGAGTTGAACCTCTTTTACTGTTTTTTGACGTTTTTTAAATGTGACGATTATTAGTTGAATCAAAAGTTATGAAATTGTTAGTTAATAATTAGAATAAATGTTAGTTTCCAGCACGTTAAAGTGTCCAATCTGTCCTTTTTATTAGTCTTGGAACATCTGTAGATAGTGTTGGATTTAAATTGAGGTTTTAACTAACTTACAGTGCATTTTGTTGAGCTTAATATAGATATTTTTGGTAAATTACAGCATGTTTATTATCTATTTGCATTTTTTTCTGTAAGATTAAGATAAAACTGCAACTGAAGGCTATGTGAGAGGAAAATGTCACCACTGACGGGTATATTAGTTGATAAAACAAACAAAATTCAACTGTAAAGTCTTCCATGTGGAGAACTAAAGGTGGGCTCTTCTTGCCTGTCAGAGTTATATGTGAACGGATCTATGCTGGTCTGAGCAGGTGGAAGCTGACAGACCAGAGAGGCTGCTGGGTAACAGCATATGGATTTATCTGTTTCCTCACCTCCTCTCCCAGCACCTGTCCATACTCGATGTCCAGCTCGTGTAACGTCTCTATGTGGTCCGAGGTGAAGGCGATCGGCACCAGCAGGATGTTCTTCTTCCCTCGTTCACAAAGGCCTTTAATCACCTCGTCGGTCTGCGGTCCGAGCCACGGCATCGGGCCGACCTTCAGCACCAAACACAGGACAGGTTAGCTTCATCAGGTAAAATAAGAACAAATATATTTTATAAATCACTGCTCAGATTTACGTTATTTACGATAAGATAAGCTAAAACACGGTAAGCTAAGTCAAGCTAGGAGAGCTAAGATAAGTTATATAAGCTAAGCTAAGGTGAGCTAAGATAACCCAAGTTAAGCAAAGATAAACAAAGATAAGCTAAGCTAAGCTAGGATGAGCCAAAATAAGCAACAAAAAGATACGCTAACTAAGTTGTGCTAAGATTAGCTAAGATAAGCCACGTTGAGCAAAGATAAACTGAGATAAGCAAAGATAAGCTAAGCTAAAATACAGTAAGCTAAGCCAAGCTAGAAGAGCTAAGATAAGTAAGATAAGCTAAGCTAAGGTGAGCAAAGATAACCCAAGTTAAGCAAAGATGAACTAAGATAAGCTAGGATGAGCCAAAATAAGCAACAAAAAGATCACTAAGCTAAGCTAAGATGAGCTAAGATAAGCCAAGTTGAGCAAAGATAAACTGAGATAAGCAAAGATAAGTTAAGCTAAAATACGCTAAACTAGATGAGCTAAGATAAGCACAGATAAGCTCAAATAAGCTAAGCTACACTAGGATAAGATAAAATTAACTAAGATAAGCTCAATAAAGACAAGCTACAACAAGCCAAGTTAAGTAAAAATAAACTCAGAAAAGCTAAGCTTAATCAGGCTAACCTACGATAAACTAAGATACGTAAAGATAAGTTAAAATGAGCTAAGATAACCCAAGTTAAGTGAAGACAACCTAAGATAAGATAAGCTACAATAAGCTAAGCTAAGCTAGGATGAGCCACAATTAGCAATGAAAAGATATGTTAAGACAACCTAAGCTAATACTGAGCTAAGATAAACATAAGATAAGCAAACATAAACTGAGATAAACTAAGATTAGATAAGCTAAAAAAGTTAAGCTAGATGAGCTAAGACAAGCATAGATAAGCTAAGCCAAAATAAAATAAACTATTCTAAGCTAAGATGAGCTAAGATAAGCCAAGTTAAGCAAAGATAAGATAAGATCAAATGAGCTAAGCTACACTACGATGAGCTAAAATTAACTAACATAAGCTAAATAAAGATAAGCTAAAACAAGCCAAGTTAAGTAAAAATAAACTCAGATAAGCTAAGCCAAATAAGCTAAGCTAAGCTATGATTACCAAGATAAACTATGATACGTTAAGATAAGTTAAAATGAGCTAAGATAAGGCAAGTTAAGTAAGATAAGCTAAAATATGCTAAGCTAGGCTAAGATGAGTTACAAAACGCCAAGTTAAGCAAATACAAACCAAGAAAACTTAAGATAACTGCATGATACAAAGACATACGGTCTGTCAAAATAAAATTAACTTCAATGAGTTGGTCATTTGGCTTTTTAGGAGGAAAATAAGAATAAATTAATGCTAAAAGATTAAACGTTTTCAATAAAAATCTTCATGTAGGAATTTTATCTTTTGTGCCTTGTGTTACTGTATGAATTATCAAATCAAAAGTATTTATATTAGCACGTTTACAACAACGTAAAATGAGCAAAGTGATGAACATGTCCTCAGACAGGCAGCGACAAAGTTATGTGCAGAACCTAACAGGATAAAATCAGTAAAATCTAAATATATAATAGAATAAAATATTACAACAGGCAAACAGGACATCAATTTATAAAAAAATCAGCATGAAGTAAATATAGACTACTAGGATGATTAAAAACAGCTACAAGCCATTAAAACTCGTACATCCTGGGTTTTTTCTTCAACATCTGATCTAAAGAGGAAGCTTTATATATCGTGTAAGGTGTAAACGCTACGCCTGCTCTGACGTTCTGCCCTACAGGTAGCTGCGACCCTCTGGTCCTGGTCTATTGTGAACACTTCATGTGATGTGGGAGTTATTTATGGAAGCTGTCATCCAGTGTGACCTGAGGACCAGCAGCTCGGAGGCTTTAAACTCCGATGGAGCTGCAGCATTATGAGGTCAAGTGGCTCCACCTAGTGGTGAGACAAAACCCTCTGACAGCAGGACTGAGCAGCTCTTAGCAGTACAAATACAGTTTATACATTATAGTTACATACAAGTGTGTAGTAAGAAAATTAAACAATTAGCTTGAACAACAATAGGCCATAGTGCTGAAACATATCAATGTTATTTAAAATATTACTTTATAAACAGTTTGAAGAGTGTCAGCGTAATATTTGATTTTCATATATGTCAATGTAATGTGTAATACTTCATTATCATGTGTGATATTACTTCACTACCTCCGTGTAATTACTATTATTGCTTTATACTTTTCCATTCCAGTGTTATTTAAGCTACTTATTTTGTTTTCAGTAATGCTTCATACTTGTATCTTATTGGTTTTCTATTTATTCTCATGTTGTGTGATTTGTTCTTTTTTTCTGAGCAATAATTGGCACAATTTTTTGGGGGGATAATAAAGTTTTGTCTTTCCTTATCTTAGTTTAGCTCATTTTATCTCGGCTTATCTTAGCTTTACTTAGCTCTGCTTAGCTCATCTTACTTTAGCCGATCTTACCTCATCTTACATTAGCTGATCTCAGCTCTTTTTAGCTGATCTTAGCTCAACTTAGCTTTTCTTAGCTCAACTTAGCTTTTTGTAGCTCATCTTATTTGAGCGTACCTTAGCTGATCTTAGCTTAGCTTATCTTACCTAGCTCATCTTAACTTCTCTTAGCTCACCTTAGCTTATCTTACCTCATCTTAGCTTATCTTAGCTCAGTTTAGCTTTTCTTAGCTCATCTTGCTCGTCTTAGCTTATCTTACCTCATCTTAGCTTTTCGTAGATCAACTTAGCTTTTCTTAGCTCATCTTACCTGAGCGTACCTTAGCTGATCTTAGCTTAGCTTGTCTTACCTAGCTCATCTTGGGTTATCTTAGCTCAGCTTAGCTTTTCTTAGCTCATCTTAGCTTCTCTTAGCTCACCTTAGCTTATCTTAGCTCAGCTTAACTTTTCGTAGCTCATTTTGCTCATCTTAGCTTATCTTACCTCATCTTAGCTTATCTTAGCACAGTTTAGCTTTTGTTAGCTCATCTTGCTCGTCTTAGCTTATCTTACCTCATCTTAGCTTATCTTAGCTCAGTTTAGCTTTTCTTAGCTCATCTTATCTGAGCGTACCTTAGCTGATCTTAGCTTAGCTTATCTTACCTAGCTCATCTTGGGTTATCTTAGCTCAGCTTAGCTTTTCTGAGCTCATCTTAGCTTCTCTTAGCTCACCTTATCTTCTGTTTGGTCATCTTAGCTTTTCTAAGCTCATTTTAGCTTTTTTTGGCTCATTTTGCTTATCTTAGCTCAGCTTGGCTTTTCTTAGCTTATCTTTCTTATCTTAGCTCAACTTAGCTCATCTTAGCTTTTCTTAGCTTATTTTAGCTTTTCTTAGACTATCTGAGCTTATTTTGCTCATCTTAGCTTATCATAGCTTTTCTTAGCTCATCTTACTTATCTTAACTTATCTTAGCTCAGCTTAGCTTTTCTTAGCTTACCTTAGTTCATCTAAGTTTAGCTCATTTTAGGTTAGCTCATCTTAGCTTGTATTATCTTCATATATTTTTGTTGATCTCAGTTTAGCTTGTATAATTTCAGCTTATCTTCACTTTATTTATTTTATCTTTGTTTATCTAAGCTGATCTTAGCGTAGCTTATCTAAGTTTAGCTTATTTTAACTTCGCTTATCTTAGCTCATCTTAGCTCAGGTTTTCTTAGCTTATTTTAAAATCTGCAAAAGTGCAAACAGTGTTTAGCCTGACTGTTCAGTTCAAACATGTCCACTAGATGGAGCCATTGCTTTATACATAACCTTCCTGTCTACTCACCCTGGACTGCCACACCAGTCTGTAGGGGTTACAGTGGCCCAGTTTCTCCATGACTCTCTGAACTGTGGCTCCAACCTCCTGAGGATACGGGTCACCTCTGTTTACTACCTGCAGGGAATAAACAACAGGAAGTCAACAAAGACAGCAGAGATAATGGAGCAGCACGGCAATAAAATCATAGTGGTAGGGCCTTTATCAGAGGAGGTACGAACACAGTTTAGTAAATACTTTCAGCAGGTTTTTCTCACGTTGAAATTTAAGGCTGTTTAAATAATATCTCAGGAACTCTTCAAAATAAAAGCCTGAAATTTTCACGGTTAGCTCTCATCATGTCATTGATTCAGAATCTGTAATATTGGACACCTGTGGCTCTTTTGAAGGAGTGAGAAGCTAGTATCTACCATGATGCTGCCACCACCATGCTTCACATCATGATGCTGCCACCACCATGCTTCACATCATGATGCTGCCACCACCATGCTTCACATAATGATGCTGTCACCACCATGCTTCACATAATGATGCTGCCACCACCATGCTTCAAGTCATGATGCTGCCACCACCGTGCTTCACATCATGATGCTGCCACCACCGTGCTTCACATCATGATGCTGCCACCATCATGCTTCACGTCATGATGCTGCCACCACCGTGCTTCACACCATGATGCTGCCACCACCGTGCTTCACATCATGATGCTGCCACCACCATGCTTCACATCATGATGCTGCCACCACCATGCTTCACATCATGATGCTGCCAATACCATGCTTCACATTATGATGCTGCCACCTCCGTGCTTCACATCATGATGCTGCCACCACCATGCTTCACATCATGATGCTGCCACCACCATACTTCAAGTCATGATGCTGCCACCACCATGCTTCACACCATGATGCTGCCACCGCCATGCTTGACACCCATGATGCTGCCACCGCCATGCTTCCCAATATGATGCTGCCACCGCCATGCTTCACGTCATGTTGCTGCCACCACCATGCTTCACATCACATTAGTAGCTTCTGTATCAACAGAACTAGCAGGAGTAGAAAGGGCAGTAGCATTAGCATTACAGGCTGCAGTACCCGTACATTTAGTAGCAATACTTACAGCCAGAGGAAGCGAGTGTGCTGAGAAAAGAATGACGACGTCGTCTCGTTTGTCTTCTGGAAACTTCAGCAGTTCGTTACTGACGTGTTCTGCAAAACACTGAACAGACAGACGAAAACACTGAACATGTGCTGTGTTTTTTACTCATTCATTCCCATGTAGATCCAAGATAAACACTAGCATCAGGAGGTTTGACTCCTTCATGACTCTTCTAAGAACATTTATTATTATTTCATGTGTTTTGGGATTTTCCAGCTGCTTTGAATGGAGCTCAGGTACATTTTTTGATATTTACACAACCAAACCTGCCTCGACTTTGTAAAATAATCCAGAATTAAACTATGTCCAGACTTATTTTTGTGCATCCAAATGTAATAATGATGACTTCTTGCTGGATTTAGTTTGTTTTCTTGTGTTTTTTTTTTTTTTTACCTCGACCAGCAGAGGGTGTGTCGGCCAGCGGTCGATGACGCTCCACCGCATCTTCGGCCTGTCGCCTCTGTTGCTATAGTAACGGTAGATGGCGTTCAGGCTGCTACCTGTCGACACAACAAGCAACAACAACGTTAGCAACATGTTCCACAACAGCAGAACCTCTGGAACCTTTAATTTCCATTCGCAAACAGCCTAAACTCCCCTTTTCGGCTGCATTTGTCTTTTAATTTCAGATGCGTCTACGCTTGTGTTGTTTCGTTGGTCAGCAAAGAATCCACGTCTGATTTCCAGTGGATTTGAATCTGACCAGTTCGCCCACACAAACGGAGCCTTGTGAGCAATAAAAACAATAATTTACGGCTCTAGTTTGTTGTGGTGTTGGGTTTTTTTTTACAACTCTGTTTTGCTTCTCGTATCGATTCAGCCTCCAGGCTTCCTGTGCATTTGGGTTTTGTAAACAACATTTCCCACATGGGTTTTGGAGAAAACGCCAAAGTGAGCAACTATTTGACGTCACTAAAACGTTTCTTCGTCAATATTTGATCTATTTGGCGTCTTGGTATAGTGAAGCAGATAACGGCAGATATTTGAAAAACCATGCAGGCACCAAAACTGACCAGCGTCTCCATCGTAAGGTTTTTAATTTTTCAAGAAGAATTCAAAAATTTTGGAGGAATAATTCAAGATGGCCGCCATTTCTGATATGAATATCCCATTTATTTCCACACAGTGTGATCTTGAAGGGTAACTTGGTTTGTTTTGGTGTCAAAATATGTGAAATTTAGCCTTTAGAATCCAAATCTGCTTGTTAAACAGCTTGTTTTGATATGAGAATCCTTCTACATCATGTTCAGAGCCAAGGATGTTCTTACATGTTGGTTTCCCCGTTGGTTTAAATGCTCTGTGCGTTTTAATCTCACCCAAATCTGTAACACTGTTCGAATAAAGCTGTTCAAAAACCAGCTTGTGTCCAATTATATTAAGATCTCGTTAAGTAACCGCTTAATTCAAAGTGGTTTCATGGTTCCAACATTATCAGTTCGCTTTAAATAACTCTTGTTAATTCATTATTATTCCATTACAGGTCTGAATTAACATGATTTGACTGTATACAGAAGGTTTATAGATGCTTTCTGTTGCCAGAATTGAATATAAAAGTGTCAGAGATGCATGAAACAATGACAATATCAAGAAAAATTGAATATAACTGAGTTACCAATGGCCGCCATTGTCAGTTTACCGTCTGGTCAAAATGCAGTAGTGTTAAAGCTTATGAGTTTATGTGGATGCTTTGTTTTCTACTTAATCCCATTTAATTTCTTTCTTGAGATGCTGTTCTTGATTTTACAATGAAAAAAATAACGTGTAAAACGACGTAACAACCAGAGCTTTGAGTAAATAATGGCTCCAATTCGCAGGAATACCCTCGATTAAATGGGTGTTCTGCTCTACGAAAGGCCGAAAGCAGGAAATACACAGACGGTGGCGTTCATAATTAAAGTTCTGACTCTTGTCCAAACTGTCCAACACAAATTTAAGCCGTTAAACCACAACTTAAGGCTTTTTAGATCACTGAACTCCCACAAAACACGACATTTCCAACAATAAAACCTCCTCTTGTTGCAGCTTTCGTGCTCATTTGATCCACAAAACTAAAACAATCTCTGTCCAGAAGAGAGTTTTAGCTCTGATCCATAAATAATCTCCCTTATTAACGCGCCTGAAAACACTGGTTGGTAGTTTAGATGTGGAAAATACTACAGATGAGCAACAGCAGCGGTTAAAATTAAGACCAAAGATTTCTTGAACAGCACAACAGCTGCAGTAACAGACAACAAGAAGGTCAACCAACGACTGCAATTTGTTGGTCTTTGTTTTGTTCTGGTCACGCGACACAAGTGTGACGACTGACGGGGCAAACATGGTGACATTAAAACCAATCAGAGAGTCAACACAAGTCGTCAAAAGCCTCAGCTTCTGCCCATCGAGACTAAAACACAACCCTGGAGTTTGAAAACTGAAACGGGATCCTCGAGCTGAGAGTGATTTTGTTTGCAGATGATGCTTGTGTATTTATCAGTGGCTAACAGGGCAGATGGAGGCTGGGTGTGGCGACAAACGGCCACAAACGTCCCTTTTATCTTCCGTTTGTTCCTTTAAAACACATTTTCACACTTATTCGGTGTATTTCTGTGACCTGTGGTGGAGCAGCTGTACTGGGGATACTGGGTGAAGGCCACAGCTCTCTCCACTCCGTCCTTCTCCATCTCCTCGATGGCCTCCTCCGTCAGCGGGTTAACGTACCGGAAGCCGATGTAGAACTTATGAGGAGCTGAAGAAAGAGAAAGAGAAAAGGGACAGAATGTGAAATAAACTCAAGAGCAGAGTTACTGTTTGGATTGAACTGACTGCAGCTGGAAACATCCACCTACAAAGACCACATTTATCATGTCAGTCTTGACTTTCCAATGACTCCTATAACTCTTAATTTTCTTTGATGGAATCATTGAAACATGTAAATCTTTGTCAAAACAAAACAATTCTACATCTTGGTTCTTTTACAGGTTTATTAAAGGTCTTCTGGAAATATGACAAAACCTGCTGGGTCATAAATAAACACACAGCCACTTGAATTATCAGTTTTGGTGATGTAGAAAGTTGTGTTAATCACATTCTCTTAGTTTCATGGCCTCTTAACTTCTCCTGAGTGATTCTGATCGACTACAGCTGCTGACTCCTCTGATCCAGTTTAACTAGAACCACTGATCCACTCATTAGACTCAGACACTACAGTGGGAAAGTCTGAGGAGCTCAGCAAAGACCTGAAGAAGCAAATCATCGACTAGAACCAGTCAGAAAGTCCCTTGGAGCCGTTTCAAAGCAGCTTCAGGTCCTAGAATCACCTGTTTGTAGTATAAAGTTCATGGTCCAGGTGTGTTGCTGCCACCATCAGGAAGGAAACACAAACTACCACCTGCTGCTGAGAGACACCTGGTCAGGATGGTCCAGAGTCAACCAGGAACCAGCAGAAAGCAGGTCTGGATGAACCAGAAGCTGCTGGAACACAGCTGTCAGTGTCCACAGGGTTGGACATCAACATGAGCTGAGAGGCTCCATGAAGAAGGAAGTTCTTCCTCTAGAAGCAGAACCTTAAAGCTCCACTGATCACATGGACAAAGAAAAGGCCTTCTGGAGGAAAGTTCTGAGGTCAGATGGAACAAAGACTGAGGAGAGAAGGTGAGGCCTTCAACCCCAACAACACCAGACCTACCATCAGCATGGAGGTGGCAGCATCATGTTCTGGGGCTTTCTAGAAGTCCTTCTGGCCTCATTTCAGACTGTAGTTTGGACTGACTTTGGACTTTCTTGGGACAGGTTCTTGTTTGGTTTCAGCCTTGGTTCTGGGCTGGTTTGGGACCTGGTTTTGAATGTGATCTAAATTTGGTTCAGGATTTATTTTACTGTGGATTTGGCCCTGGCTTAGGACTGGTTCCAGACTGTCTCGGGGGGTTTGGGTTTTTTTTATGGGGTAGTTTAGGTTTGGTTTCGGTCTTGATTTTGCACTGGTATCTGACTTTTTAAGGACTGGTTTCAGACTGTCTTGGGCAGGTCTTAGACTCTTTTTAATCCCAACAACACCAGACCTACCATCAGCATGGAGGTGGCAGCATCATGCTCTGTGGAACTGGAGCTTCACACAAAGTCAATGGAACAATGAAGGAGGAGGATCAGAACCGAAAACCATCAGCAGAAGGTTGATCTGGGACACAGCTGGATGTTCCAACCAGACAATGAGCCCAAACACATCAAAGTGGTGAAGAAATGGTTCCATCAGGCTGGAATGAAGGTTCTAGACTGGTCCCCCCAAAGAAAGTCCTGACTTAGACCATCAAGAACCTGAAGAAACAAGTCTGAGTCATGGAGACGACACATTTAGTTGGACTGAACCAATTCTGTCCAGAGGGGTCAAAGAGAAACCAGACGACTGTCGATGGAAATCCCAATCTTAACTTGTATTCCTGTGGATATGTTGAGCTTTCAGACTCTGTTATCAGTGAGGTGTGTTGAGGCGTTGAAGCGACACTCCTTCACTGAGTCTTTATCTTCACGTCACACACTTCACTGCTATCAGCTGAATCCACCAGCAGGAAACACAGCAGCTTGTTAAATCTCAAAACACCTCTAACAGGACGGCGGGTTAGAAGCAAACAGACCTTCTCTAGAACTCTCTAAACCCTGCAGGACACTAAACGTCCCTCTGAGCTTTGTGATGGAGGTGCAGCCGACCCCTTACCCGTCTCAGGACTCATCTCGTCCAGCAGCTTCACCATCCCTTCTCCCTGCATGGACGTCCAGTGTTTGATGGGCGAACCTCCTCCGATTTTACTGTACTGCTCCTGGATCTTTGGCGTCCGGCGTTTAGCGATGAACGGACCGAGTTTGCTGCAGAGAAATGAAC